>JASPKZ010000811.1:5000-587500 GCA_030220185.1 Diploptera punctata
TCTTCCGGTGCCAAACCTCCAAAGCCTACGATCTTGGGCATCTTCAATGCTTATCCCTCTTGCTTGCATTAATGTCTTCCTGTTTTCCTTCCATTTTAACTTCGGTCTCCCTCTCTTCCTCCTTCTGGTCGGATGCCATTGATATAGTTGCTATTATTATTATTATTATTATTATTATTATTATTATTATTATTATTATTATTATTATTATTATTATTATTATTATTATTATTATTATTATTACTATTACTATTATCATCATCGTCGTCATCATCGTCATCATCATCATCATCGCCATCGCCATCGCCATCCCCATCGTCATCGTCATCATCATCGTCATCACCATCGCCATCCCCATCGACATCGCCATCCCCATCGTCATCGTCATCGTCATCGTCATCATCATCATCATCATCATCATTATTATTATTATTATTATTATTATTATTATTATTATTATTATAGGGGCACGCCGTAGCGTAGTGGTTAAGGCACTGCGCTACAAGCCGGAAGGTCGAGGGTTCAAGTCCCGGTGGGTCAGGATTTTTAAACTGACCCAAACCTTCCGGCGGCACTATAGCCCTGGGGTCGACTTAGCCTCTAACGAAAATGAGTACCAGATGCTTGTTCTGGAGGTAAAGGCGGCCGTCACGCAGGGCTGACAACCCAGCTGACATCAAGTGCCGATTGTCCAGAAAAAGTGGGAGCCTTAACCTCCCACTACCCCAAGGGTCTCCTGAGACCTGCAATGGGAATACTTTTTTATTATTATTATTGTTATTATTTTTATTATTATTATTATTATTATTATATTATTATTATATAACTGTTTTAAAAGTTAAATCCTGCTATTCCTGCCGTGTATATCGTAAATGTTATAGGCCCCTAATCCCTGCGCCTAATATTTTGGCAATAAATATTCCTTAAGCTGTGAAGAATAGTCTTGAGATTAAATTGCCATTTTAACAACATTCTCATGAAAGGAAAACAGTCAGTACGAAGGCAATAAAACTTGAAGCCCGAGGCGTGGCTATGAACAGGTGATATTTCCGAGCTCTCTATAGGGAACTTGAGCACTGGGGGTCACTAACCATTCGATGCCTTATTCGTGATGGGATTTATCTAGTGACGTCACTATAAGCATTACCCCGTCCCTCTCAGTCCACATTGGCGATTCGTACAAACACGGCCAGAGAACGGTTTGTAGATAAATCGGAAATGACTAGTTTCACGTTTTTTCCCACAATAATCTCTGCCAAACTGTCAGTCTTGTCTCAGCACTGTATTATTGAAACACTCTCCTTATGGTCATATTACCACTTACGACGCCAAAAGACAATAGTAGAAGCGATAAAAATGCCAGTTCTCATTTTCCGGAAGATAAGAACAGGGAAGGCTACGAGTTACAGTATTCATGAAATTATCTGAACCGTTACTAAAAAATAAGCTACATCTAAAAACAAAACATTAAGATATACATTAAAATCTTCCAGTAATGTCTATCTATGCTCATTCATCCCCCGTGGGTCAAGAGTATTCCCTTGCAGGAGTTACTCAATCAAGACTAATTTAGCTACCATATCTCTCTTCTTGTAAGCCCATGTTTCCCTTAACAGAGATTTTAGGCGCTCTTCCCCTACAGGGAAATATTTGAACCATACTAATTTAGTTACACTAGTTTTCGTGTAGAAGTAATTTGAGTGGTCCGTGATCAGCGTTCCGCCTCTTGCTGACATCTAGGAAACCAAGGTAGTACTAGGACGGGAAAATTCGGTAAATTTTGCTTACAGACTTTTCTTTCAGGCTTAAAGAGCTTTTACGAGCCTGAAAATCTTCAGACTCGGGACCCACGGCTTAAAGTCCCTCCCGGACGACTTGCTATAAATGTTTATTGTTATTTTTACATTTATTTTCTTTTTCTTAATTTTTCCTTCGGTTTATTGAATTTAGTCATTTTTATGAATAATTAAAATACAATATTGATCTTAAAAATATATTTTTTTTATAAAAATTAAAAAAAAAAGTGTCTGGTGTTAGCTCGTAGCCTCAAAGAGACATCTAGTAGGCAACTAAGATATTACTTGGATAGGAAAGACTGATTAAAGTTTGCTCAGAGGCCCTAATTTAGGGTTGAGGTTATTTTACGACAGCAAAAATCTTCAGATTTGAAACACACGGCTTAAAGCCCCTCTAGGGAGACTTGTCGCTTGATTTTTTTCATCCTATACAATCCCTTGACCTCTCCTGGGTTTGAAACCGCAAGCTTTGGGATTAGAGACAAACATATTCCCTATACCACCGAGCCCGATGTTAGCATATTTAGTATGTATTTTTTTATCTTCTTGTAATCTTGTAAGCCCTTGTTTCCCTTAACGAGATTTAGGCGCGCTCCCCCTACAGGGAAGAATTTGAACGATACTAATTTAGTTACACTTGTTTTTGTATAGATGTCATTTGAATTGTCCGTGGTCAGCGTTCCGCCTCATACTGACATCTAGAAAACCAAGGTAGTACTTGGACGCGAAAATTCGGTAAATTTTGCTTAGAGGCCTTTTCATTCAGGCTTAAGGATATTTTTTATAATTTTCATAATCTTTTAATATTCGTATCTTCCTGCCCAAAAGAAATGGTTGCCGTAATGACAAACCGAACCTATTAAGATTATAAGATAAAAATTAAAATACTGTATATACCTTTTGGCAGGTGCCGTCGTCCTCAACTGTATTAAAAGGTATTTAAAATATTAACTGTAGGCCTTTCGGAAGTTAATTTCCATCATCAGCAGGTTGAGTATGTGCTGCGGCTGTTGTTGTTTTACGACGTTGTAGACGTTATTGGTCTTGACGTGTCGTTGGTAGCAACTGACTGGGTTTGAACGATCTCATATAATGGGTGTGTTCTCATTTAGTAGTAAGATGTTTACTTCTTTCATAATTTCAAGGGCTTAAATTTATCTTACTTGGCAATTTTTCTTTGTGAACTATTGTGAGGATATTTTCTATTGCGTGCATTCGGTGTTAATGATAAGCTTGGCATAACTTAATTTTCCACCTGCGTGCATAAAATCTTTAAGGTATTCCTTGTATCTTGTATTAAAGCGTCTACTCGTCCTGCCTATATAAAACGTATTGCAATCTTTACATGTTAATTTATAGACTCCTTCATTATTAACTTTTATTAGTATTCATTAATTGGAATACTACTACTGCTACTTCTACTATTACTACTACTTCTACTACTACTACTACTACTACTAATAATAATAATAATAATAATAATAATAATAATAATAATAATGTTTTATTTAAGCTATCACAATTAAAGCCATAAGATCTTCTCTTTCACTCAATCAGCGAATAATAAAATAATATAACATTTATATACTTATTACAATTTTAAAATACATGTGTTATCAAAATACACAAATAGGAATGAGATCCACAAGGAAATTAAACATAGGCTCAATTCTGGAAATGCGTGCTATTATGCATTGCAGAGACTCTTGACGTCCCAACGCCTTTAAAAAAAACGTTAAACTGAAAATATATAAAACTATTATTCTACCAGTTATATTAGGGCTTATATGGGTGCGAAACATGGACTCTTACTTTAAGGGAGGAAAGGAGATTACGTGTATTTGAGAATAAGGTCCTTAGGAAATGTTTTGGACCAAAGAGAGATGAACAAACAGGTGGATGGAGAAGATTTTCATAACAGTGAGCTACATGGTCTTTATAAGAAGCCTGATATAATAAGAACAGTTTAGTCTCGAAGACTGCGATGGGCAGGACATTTAGCACGAATGGGGAAAGAAAGACGTGCATGGAAGCTTCTTGCAGGAAAACCAGAAGGAAAACGCCCAGTTGGTAGACCAAAATTGAAGTGAGAGAATAACATTAACTATGATTTGAGGGAAGTATATTATACAGGGAATGATTGGAAAATATTAGCTCACAATAGGGATGTATGGAGAGCTTATGTCCGCGCGGCCATGAACCTACGGGTTCGATAGTGCCAGTGAGTTAGTTAGTTAGTTAGTTATTAAAATATAGACTAATCAAAACAAAATGTGAATATAATCTTATATTAGCAACACTAACAAAGCACATACTAAAATAAAAGAAAGCAAAAAAAACCTTACTAGATGAATATTTATAGGTAAATACAAAACGCTGAATATAGTTGTTATGCAGGTAGTATTTTCATTATGTGGAGTTTAAAATACATAACAATTAACTTAAATAATGATACTGAAATAAACTCCCTGACATGATTGGAAAGTGAGTTCCATAATCTAGTAAAAGATACTGTAAAAGATTACTTACTCACTTACTTACTCACTGGCACTATCGAACCCGTAGGTTCATGGCCGCGCGGACATAAGCTCTCCATACATCCCTATCCTGAGCTAATGCTTTCCAATCATTTCCTGTATAATCTACTTCCCTCAAATCATAGTTAATGTTGTTCTCCCACCTCATTCTTGGTCTACCAACTGGGCGTTTTCCTTCTGGCTTTCCTACAAGAAGTTTCCATGCACGTCTTTCATTCCCCATACGTGCAACATGTCCTGCCCATCGCAGTCTACGGGGCTTAACTGTTCTTATTATATCTGGCTTCCTATAAAGACCATGTAGTTCATTGTTATGTAGTCTTCTCCATTCACCTGTCTGTTCATCTCTCTTTGGTCCAAAAATTTTCCTAAGAACTTTATTCTCAAATACTCGTAATCTCCTTTCCTACCTTAAAGTAAGAGTCCATGTTTCGCACCCATATAATATAACTGGTAGAATAATAGTTTTATATATTTTCAGCTTAACGTTTTTTGAAAGGAGTTGGGACATCAAAAGTCTCTGCAATGCATAATAGCATGCATTTCCAGAATTGAGCCTATGTTTAATTTCTTTGTGCATCTCATTCCTATTTGTGATTATTGTTCCTAGGTATTTGAATTCACTGTAAAAGATTGAGAGTATAAATATACAGAGCGTTCGGAAATTCATATTACAGACTTCTAGGGCTAGTAGATGGGAATGAGTAGACAACATTTTGAATAGTAACCCATGTCCGGTAACGTACCGTTTTCGTGCTACGCCCATTATAATGTGTCGTATTTGCAGATGTTGCTTTGCAACAATCAATCGCTCATTAATACTCGTGTTAGGTATCGCCTAAGCTTAAGATGAAAATAGGCCGTTGCTAATGCATGTGACACGTTAGCACCCGTTCATGCAATGGTCCGTTCTCCACTAAGAAATATAATTGATTTCGATGGAAGTGACCATACCTCGTATCATTCACCCACCTGTATTGGTTTTTATCTCAAGTCTACGTGGTTTTGCATCGGCCAATACGTGGCTATTATGAAAGTTTGCAATACTGTCTCTCGTGAAACCCTGCCTTGACAGGAAAAGAAAAAAAAAGCTTGTGAAATGTAACTTCTGAGCACATGTTTGGAGAAATTGCTGGCAGAATAACGTAAACAAGCACAAAATTTTCTCATTAGCCATATTAAATGTTCAACATCAATAAAAATACCAGATCAGAGTACGTTATTTTACTTTTCATTTCACTATATTAGACCAATATTGTATTTTTGTTTTATTTTATATACTCTCTGAAAAATGCATCCCTTAAATGTAATCGAAGGAGATTGCCCCTTGATAAAGCCAGAAACTTGCAATCAGGGGATTCCTCAATCTCGTTGTCAACTAATTTGGTTTACATTTATTTGATTTTTATTTAATTTTTCAGAGCAGATTAATCAAAAATAATTTGTTTTCATTTTAATATTTGTCTACAGTTCCTGAATAAAATACCGAATTACTTTTTTACACGCTTTATATTAACTTGACCTGTATCTATCTATGTAACGAAATCTTTCAACACGATTTTCACCCACTTAGAAACATTGGATCGACTTCAAAGGTTGTATACTTGTAAAGGACCAATGACAATATAATCATTTCATAATTTTTTTCCAAGATCCTGCCCAGGATCATGAGGACATCAAAGAAATAAAGACCAGTATAATAGATTGCGGACGTTTCAACTTTTTAGTCTATCGTTGTAGTAGCTCAGTTGGTACAGTGGTGGACTGTAGTGGAATATAATTTCAGTAATCCATAGGTCGCTGGTTCAAATCGAGCCCGAAGGATTTTTTAGAAGAGTATTAGTTTTAGCTCATACTATAATAGTATCGAATTTAAAGATATTTACATTTTTAGAAAACCAAACTAAAAAATGAAAAATAAATAATAGTTAAAAAACTAAAACAACACGCTTTATTAAAAACCCAACTAAAAAATGAAAAATAATTTTAATTTCCAACATGCTTGGGATAAAATTAAAGTGGTCAACAAAAAAAATCATCTCCAACACATCTAAAATAAAACTAGAGTTATCTACAAAAAAAATAATTTTACCATCATAAGCGCGTGGGTCCTCTATATCAATTACTATATTTGATAATAAACAGGTATTGGTAAAAGTAAAGTGTCTAAGAAGAAAACGTAAAAACCATAACAATCACCCCACGCTTCTGATGGTAAAATTATTTTTTTCTAGATAACTCTAGTTTTATTCTAGATGTGTTGGAGATGATTTTTTTTTACCACTTTAATTTTATTCCAAGCGTGTTGAAAATTAAAATTATTTTTCATTTTTTAGTTCGGTTTTCTAATAAAGCGTGTTGTTTTAGTCTTTTTAAACTTATTTATTTTCCATCCATCAAGATTTTTTTTTCCCCCGCCGGGTAAGGTTTTGGAGTAACTGGATGTGGTCTTTTTCGAGTTTTCCATCACCTTTAAGTGAAATGTCAGGACGTTTTTAGGCCCAAATAATCTCAAAACATTATGTGGCCATCATAAAAGTCCCTACCATACCCGCTTTTGTTTAAGAACACGTTATATATGCACAATAGAAACACCTAGACTACTGATTACACATGAAGACACGATATGTTGAAGCGTCTATAAATAAGGTTAAATAAAAAAGAATTTTCATTACATTTTACTTCTTCTTCTTCTTCTTCTTCACTTCACGGGCTAAGCAAATTGCCTATTCCGCCTCACAGTTGTTCTGTCCATCTTTTCACTGGCTTTCCTACATTCCTTGAACCTCTTGGCTTGTAGTGGAATGCTGCTCTTGGTAATCTTGTTACATTCATTCTTTCCACGTGTGTAAACCATTTCTCTCTATATTCTCTGATTTTCTCATCCAATGGATATGTATTTAATTATGTTCTTATATCTTCATTCTTTATCCGATCCAATCTTGTGCAGCCTTTTGTTCTTCTAAGGAAGTTCATTTATGCGCTTTGTATTCTACTTTGCAATTTTTTGGTCATTACCCAAGTTTCGATCCCATAAAGTAATGCAGGAACTGCCAATGTTTTATAAAACTTCAATCTAGTATCTCTTCTTGTTTTATACTTTAATGTTTTATGTAGGCCTATAGTTCCGCATATCATTTGAAATTGCGACAGTATGACATTTTACATGAATAATAAGTATAATTATTGTTGTCTTATGGAGGCGATTTTAGTGCCTTTCATAAGTAATGTCATGAGGACATTCGCCCCCCCCATCTCCCCCCCCCTGTCCACTCGGAATGAGGTTTAATTTACAAAAAATAGTCGCCTCAAGAATAAAATACTTTGGTGATCTTGAAGAAGATATCCGGGCTGTCTCAAGACAACCCTTGAGGATGCCAGACGCAGTCTCTGGCGAAACGTCGGGGAACTTCAAGCCTCGAGACCACGGCCTACAGCCCGGAAATCTTCTTCAAAATCATCATAGCAACTCCGGCCGTGAAAGCCTAAGGCAATACAAATAAAATACTTTGTTAATTTTGTATATATTGAATTATTATTTAATAAGCTCTTAAAAATAGAAAACTAAATGATACATATAAAATAAATCAGGTCTTGAATATTTAAGTTCGTGCTGTGCATTAAAATTCGGTGGAGGGAATTTATTCATTGTTGGTGTACAGGGTTTAATTGAGAAAACAATAAACTACTGGTAATTGAATGAGTGTTTAAATTGACGGTGATAATGATGATTAAATGTCATCAAACAAGTTTGTTCATCCAAAACGACTATGGTAATTAAGTTGATGTCTGTAGTTTAGACATATTACTGGTACATCCATTCAATCAAGTATCTACTGTGCCTTTACGTTAAATTATAGTAAAATTGAGATTTTAAGGTGCAGACCACTTGTTCGCTCATAAGGCCTACACTCTGTATGTTATTAAAAATGCGTGGTGTAGCCTTATTCCTTGCCTTCTGCATAATTTAGCAGATACTAGCTAATACCTGGCGAGCTCTGCTACGCCTAAATAAATTAAAATGAATGTGATTTTATGTTTAGTTGAATAGGTAGAGGAAAATTTTATATCGTAATTATTTTTAGGTACCCCGTGCTGTTTATCCGGCGTTATCCAGGAATCTACTCATCCCGATCTTCTTGGCATAATTGAGCTGAAAGACAAAAAATTAATGTACTTCTTATGATTAGTTGAATAAGTAAAATGAAAAATAATTATAAATGTATATCGTAATTATTTTAAGATTGACAGTGCTGATTACCCGGTGTTGTCCGAGAATCTACTTATCTCGATCATCTTGGCATAAATAAGCTAAAATATAAAATTCGTTATTGTGAGTTATCTGTAAAAGAATACCCGCCATGTGCTGCTATGTTTGCACAGGAATCTACGTACTTGTCTCGATCTTCTTGGCATCAATGAAATACAAAAATGGTTATTGTGAGTTATCCGTAAGAGATAAACATATGCTGTCGCGGGCTTTTTGTAGAGCTTTTTGAGCTATTCAATTCTGTGTACATTAATTTTGTATTTGTTATGGTTTAGGCAGCGTAAGCCATTTAAGCGTCCAAAGAGCTACTTTTTGTTTACTTTTCCACTACAAAGGGCGATTTTTATGGGTGGAGGAGTTGAGTATCATAACTCTCTTATAGCCTATGTTCATCCCGAGAATCTCCTGAAAATTTTGCAAAAAGCCCCATCACAATCGGATTAATGGTATGGCCGCGCATAAAGTACGAACAAACGAACAAACGTACAAACAAAACAAACAAACATTTTTATATAATAGATATCAAAAGTGTTATGCATTACAAAAGAGTTATAAAATAGTAATAATCATTATTATTATTATCATTATTATTATTATTATCATCATTGTTATTATTATAATAATGCATTACGTGAAAATGTGATTAATATGCTGGTGACTCGTGCCGGTAAGTTTTGACCTTTGAATGTGGCGGAAGCGATAAGATGTAACAAGCGGAAAGAAGCACAGGAATCTGAGAACCTCAACAAACCATAATGTGTTAAAATTGTTTAGTTAGTTTTGAGTTTGTACTTAAAGCGTAAATATAAAGGTGGGTATTGAAACTAGTGATACATACCTATCTTAATTTAATTTCGTAATGAGATAATTGTAAAAAAATTAATGTGACAAAAAAATGATCAGCAAAAAATATATCAAATGTGTTGCAGATGCATACTAATAAATTAATCAGGTTTCATACGCGTAAGATACTCATTTTTTTAGAAAATTTAACTCAAAAGAACTAAATTAAATTTGCATCTGTCAAATTAATTTTGTAAGTGTAAGTACTATTCTGACTAAAGTCAATAAAAATATTATGAGATTCAATTAAATATTATTAAATGCATGGTTCTAATAATATATTATCGCCGATAATGCAAATAGAGCGCTGTCCATAACATTCTCTACGGCACTCGGCGGTTTAAGTAACTGGACACTGTTCAACAGGCTCTTTTCCCGATTCAGCTTGCCGCCAAGGGCCATGGAGAATGCCATACACTTCTGTGATTATTTTTTTATCTGAACTTCGAACAAACTCTGCGATTATTATAGTTTTAGTCTGTAATCCAAACAGACAAAAAATGAACTTCGTTGTTATTTAACCATTAAGTTATCATTGTCATCATCATCCTCAGGACAACAGCTCAAGTTGGACCTCGCCTTCTAGCAGGATGGACAACCTTCCATCAGTTAAAAATGCCAAGCTTCTTCACATTATCAATAACTCCATCCAACTATCTAAGCATTGGTCTGTTAGCTTACCTCTTATCATCTGGTTTTGATTGCATCATCCTCTTATGTATCTCGATTGTATCCATTCTTTGTACGTGTCCGGCTCAGTTCAATCTACTTATTTTTATTGAGGCTACAAATTCCGGTATTTTAGTTGGTACAATTCCCAGTTATATCTGATTCTACAAACTTTTTACCCTGAATTGATCCAAATATTTTACGTGATTTTTTTTTTATTTTCAAAAGTTACAATTTTCATTATATCCAATTGTAACAGTGTACAAGTTTAATAAGCGTTTTGTCTAGACGGCATTTGGTATCTCGAATTAGGTGGTTATACAGTAAAACTTGTTTAATCCGGAACGTGAATAATGCGGAAATCTGTCAAATGTGAACAAATGTATTGGTCCTAGCGAAATAATAGTAATTTTACGTGTATTTATTTTGTATAAAACGGAATCTGTCCAACGCGGAAACGGAAGGATATTTCTGCACAATTCATGAAAAAAATATTTATAAGGCGGAAAGATTGAGAGATAAATAAATTAGTTTCCACTTCATTGAATTCCCGTTAGGCGAAATAACAATAAGGGATGATTCCTGCCAACGGGTGAAGTAGGTTTTCTACTTGTATCTGAAATTTTCTTTTGGCCTCACTGCACACCCGTTATGTGAAATACAGGTTCGTTTAACAAATATTTGGCGTGTGACATCTGTCTTACAAATAACCAGTGCATTGTAAAATCTTAAATTAGTTTAAGATCTGAAACCGATTGTGTACGTATCTTCCACGGGTAGCGTTCGCGTTCTGAATTACCGGAATAAAGACGGCTAGGTTTTCTACCTGTATCTGAAATTTTCTTTTCGCCTCACTCTACACCCGTTATGTGAAATACAGGTTCGTTTAACAAATATTTGGCGTGTGACATCTGTCTTACAAATAAACAGTGCATTGTAAAATCTTAAATTAGTTTAAGATCTGAAACCGATTGTGTACGTATCTTCCACGGGTAGCGTTCGCGTTCTGAATTACCGGAATAAAGACGGCTAAATCGTATGTATCATTGTCATTAAACGAAAAGGTGAAAGTAATTGAAGATAAAGAAAAACAAACTCTGAGTACGCGAAATAATGACTAAATTTGAATGTGGAAAAATCCAAATTTAAGAGATTTAAAACAAAGAAAAAGTGTATGAATGGATGCAAGAAAATGATCAAACGAATAGGAAAGTTAAATAAAGAAATAAAAAATAAATAAAATAAATGAAGAAATCAAAGAAGTAGTAAGGGAGTGTTTTACAAGTGCACGATAAAAAACTCTCCAAATTACCGGACCAATGTTCCAACGTCAAGCTCTAACTGCTGCTACATCGCTAGAGAATAACGATTTCAAGGCATCTTTAGGTTGTCTGTACAGTTTTAAAAGACGACACAATGTAGTATGGAATAAAATTTGCGGGGAATCAAAGGATGTGGACAAAAGTATAGTTAGTGAATGGAAACCCAAACTGCATACTTTAATAAAATTTCAGGGTACGGTCCTAAGAGACATTTTTAACGTTGACGAAACGGACTTTTTTTGCGCGTTACCGTTTAAGTCGCTAGTACATACTATACTTCACTTTCCAATGGCAGCGGAACTACAATTAATCCAAGGTACGTAAAAATATGTGTACGGTACTCTATAATGAAAGATTGGTTAATTTTTGTTTTTGTTTTTTGTAATGCGGATTTTTGTCTAATGTGGAAAAAATTGGTTCCATGCGATTCCGCTTTGAACAAGTTTTACTGTATTTGAAATACCTTGGTAAGTCAAAATAATTTATATTTGCATTCTTTAATCTCCTACTAATTTCCTCACTTAACTGAGTGGTGGCATTCACCTCTGATCCTAGATATTTAAAGCTATGACTTTCAAATATTCTTCTTTCAATTCCAATATAAGATACAATTGCTATGTTGTTATTTTTTTACTGTCTATTTTCTTTCTATCATTAATTCTTAAACTTATTGGTAATTCCTCTTCCTTCAAAACTTTGAGGACACCTGGTAGAGTTCGCTTGCAAAGTTTTATGCCCAGTCAACATTTGAAACAAACTCTATTTTCTATAGAAGTATACTACCTAGGACAATAAACATTTTACGGCCAATTAAGGTAGGTTTTCTGATGGTACTACTGTCATTTATTTTTATCTAGCATTAATTGTTTTCATTTTAGCAGGGTTTTCAAATCATATAACAATTTACAAAAAAAATAGTTTCAGGTGCACATTTCTCAGAAACTATGTAACATAGAAGCTTCAAATTTTTTTTGTGGATGTTTAGCGTGTCTATCTGTATGCATTCGGTCAAATATTTTATTGTTAAAATATATTATTCTCAAGAGAGAAAATTAATAACAAAAATAATAGAAATAAGTATCTTAATGTAAATAATTTTTATAAAATATGTTAGGCTCTCAACTGAGTAAATTGTTCACTGGTTATCTCAAGCCACTCACAAACAATCTCAGTGAAAAGAATAGCGCTGTTCTGATGATTAGTCTCAGAGAAAAGTGTACCCATATGGGGAGGTATATATATTTTTTAAATTATTATTATTATTATTATTATTATTATTATTATTATTATTATTATTATTATTATTATTATTATTATTATTATTATTATTATTATTATTATTATTATTATTATTATTATTATATGATTTGAAAACCCTGGTAAATAAAAGCAATTAATGCTAGATAAAAATCAATGACTGTAGTACCATCAGAAAAACTGTCTTAATTGGTTGTAAATTTTTATTGTTCTAGGTATTGTAGTTCCATAGAAAATAGAGTCTGTTTCAAATGTTGACCAGGCATAAAAATTTGCAGCGAACTCTACCAGGTGTCCTTGAATGCTCGGCATATATCGTTCTCACTTTAAGGTCTGATTGAAGAGTAAACACTATAGCAAATCTCCCTGTCTTAAGTCACTCTTACCTGTAAAAATAGTAGATATTTCCGCTTGTATCTGAACTTGCCATTGACTGTTGTCTAATGTTGATCTCACTAATCTGAATATGTTATCTAAAATCCTAAACACTTTCATTACTGTGAATAGATAATTTCTATTTATGCTATATTCTTACGTTATTATAAGCCGTACTGGCTGTAATGTATAATTCCCAAATATGTCTTCTTAATAAAGGAGCCGCTATTTGCAAGATAGAAGCATGGCTTCATAGCATTTGGTGGACGGGAATTACAATGTATATAGAGAAGGATTTGCGTTTAGAACGGTACTTGCTCAGGTAGCTCAGTTGGTAGAGCACTTGGTCTAGAGAACCAAGGGTCCCGGGTTCAAGTCCCGGTCTTTCTCTTCAAATATCTTCTTACGGTTTGACGAGTTTCGATGACTATTTAACTCATGCCCCAAATGGGAGTCAATGACCAATCACGTTTCAATGATTTCTGTTTCACAACCAATCAGAGTCGTGTTTCACTAAATATTTATCAGTGTTATAATTACCATATTAAAGAAGGCTCCTCCTTTTTAATATTCTGAACAGGTCTGACCATTATTTTGCAGTGACTGGGACTGTGAGAAATGCGGCTACCAGATTGTATATATAGTTCATGACTATCAACACATGCCGCATGCGGGAGTTAATATAAAATAATTTGTAGCAATTGATTATACCACCAAAAAAAGAAACCACTGTTTACACTTTATTAAATGTATTTTTTCCCAGGTAACAATCCATAAAAATATAATTGTCATATTTACATCAGACGACATCAGAAATGAATTAATATACAATTTGATGTTTCATTTTTTCTCCACTAGAGAGCATTCTTACAATATTGCGTTCCTTTGGCAATAAATAGTATGATCTGGTTGCAGTGACAAACAAAAGAAGCAGATGAAGCGTACTTATCGTTTCTCATTTGTTTTCAAACATCGCCGTTTACATTAAATATATAAATATTTTAAAATAACTATAGTTAAATAATGATTTGTGAGTAAACAGCTTAATTTTATTCGTTAAATAGTCCTAACAAATGTCAGTCTTGATGTGGCATTACTAATGATAATTTCTGCTCTTTCTTATATCTGACGTGAGACAAATATCTGATCGTCATGTTGACTTACTTTTAATTAAAATTAAATCAAGTTATATTGAATTGCACAACAAACCTTTCAGTGTAAATGAAAATTCTAACTCCTAGAATAACTTGTTTAACCAACATCTTATTACACAAATATTCATTCTAGCCAAGTTCGGAAGTCACAACCATTGAGCTACAGAGACATATATTTATTTTTACTAACATTTGTAACATTCCCTTGGCTAAACTTTTGTATCATTCGCTAAATACCCGGAAAGTCTGTTACCGCTTTAATTGCACGAGTTTAATTTGCAAGTTGCAATATGTAAAAAAAAATAATTACGTTTAAGACAGAAGAATATTAATACCGTACATTAATTTATATTTCATAGAAATATCACCATCATCATCAATGCAAATATTAGGTCATTTGGCCTGTTACGGTCTCAATGAGGAATTTTCCATCCAGCGCATTTTTGGACGTCCCAGCGATCTTTTGCCTTGAGGGCAGTAACGAAGCATGGCTTTTGCAATTCTATAAGATGGCATTCGTTGAAGATGGGCTTTCCAGTTGTTCTGATAGTTTTGTATGTGGTGAAGAATGGGTTCTACATCCAACTCTTCCATAATTTCCTCATTTCTTTTATGGTCCCGCTTTGTATAGCTTGCTGTACGGCGCATAAATCGCATCTCATTTACTGTTATTGGGCTTTCATGTCTTCTTCGTATTGTCCATGCTTCATTACCATATCTTAATACTGGTCTTGCGAGAACCTTATAAAGCCGACATCTTGTGTTCTTCTGTACTAAAGATGGTTTCATTAATACTGTTAATTATCCCCGTTGTTTTTGTGAAATTTGTTATTTTCTTTGATATATCAGCTTCATCTTGAAATGTTAAATTATAACCCAAATAATTAAATTCATTTACTCGTTCTAAACTTTCATCATCCAAAACAATTTTTGTATTGATTTCTATAGTGTACCTTTTTGCAATTAGGGCCTATATTAAAATTGTGTATAGAATACTGTAAATCTGTTTCGTTGGAGCTATTAATACCAAATCATCTGCAAAAAGCAAGGAGTCTATTTTTAGGTTTCTACTAATCTAGATAGAACCGTGCCTCATCTGTCGCCAATATTGGAGTATTCTATCCATGTAGGCCTATATGATAAAAGGCAAGGGCGAGAGGCCACATCCTTGTCTTACGCCCTTGTCATCAAAATATAACTTACGTAAATAGAAAATTCCACAATATTATTGTAACGCACTGTACTCATTCATCAGTACTGTTCATTTGACTGAAAACGTAGAATTCAAAATGCAGTCGTGATTATGTATGGAGGAAAACTGCAACGGGTCCACCCCGTAGCCGAGTGGTTAAGGCAAGAAGCTTTGGCGCAGAGCTATGGGATTTACGCTGCTTCGGGTCTCAAATGGGGGAAGAAATTTTCTCATGTAATTTCGACCAGTATAGAACCGGTGCCCACCAGCATCATGAGGAATTTGGGTAGCCGCTCCAGGCTAAGAAAACCAGCTATAACGGCTGGGAACCCTCATGCTGACCACATGTCACCTCTAGAAAAACAGGATGATCGTCTATATCTGTGATTAACACGTGTAGATACGAGACCAGCAGCCGGTTGATAGACCAAGGGCCTTCTAGGCCTGTCGCACTACAAGTGCAATGACACTAGTATGGGTTACGTTAATTTAATGTCGCAACATTTAATATAGCGACACAAACGTAACTTTATTTGCATTTTTATTCACCATTTAGAAACACATAAATAAATATTAATTTTTCAATGTTTTAATACTCTATATAAAACATACTGTACACTATATATTGATTAAGAGCTTCGCGGCTCTAGCTATGTATTTTAAAATGCCTTTTCGGGATTCTTGGCCATGCCTTGCAGTGTTGTCTTCTCAAAGTTTTTTCACCTACTGTGGGTGACATATTCCGGAGATTTTGCTTATATAAATTTTCGTGTAAACTGCTAACTAGTTGTTAATTTATGTGACTATATAAACAGTGCGATCAGTATAGCATTGGACAGCAGACACGAGATTTATGCTGTGAGGTGACGAAGGTTTACACATGCAGACACGGGATTTGAAATGTGCGCATGCTCAGCAGTATACAAGCACATCCCACGCATTCACGATCGCAGTCAGATTGTTTGCTTTTCCGTGTGTACTGAATGGTGTGTGTTAAATTATTTCAATTTTAAAATTTGTATCTTATAAAACAGGCGTGTATAAATGTAAACTGAATGACGTGTGTATAACTATAAAGTGTAAACTGTATAATGGCTAATAATTTTTTTCTACTGAACGACGTGTATTTATTTATGAACAATATTTGTTAACTCAGTCTGCCAGCCAAGTACGAAGACTTGTTGAAACACGATTCCCGGGTGTAAATATTCCGTCACGTTGAACAGTCCATAATCTGTACAACAAATTTTATAAAGAGGTGTCAAAAAATGTATGGACAACGAAGATGAACAGTTCCAGCATCTGCTTAAATAAAGTTGGTAAGTAAGACAATTTGTAAAATAGTTACGAAAATGTGTGTGGTTGTATCACCGCGATCCTGCGCTGTCCGTTCCCCGCCGCGAGCACGTCAGCAGGGTATAGTGAAATCCTCGCGTCTGCTGTCTAGTGCTATACTGATCGCACTGTACGTAGTTACGATAAAATCACACAAGTTAACAACTAATTAGCAGTTTACACAAGCAATATCTTCTAAAGATGTCACCCACAGAAGGTGATAAACGTTGAGAAGACAACATTGCAAGACACGATCAAGAATCCCGAAAAGGTATTTTAAAATACATCCTATACATTATTTATTACTCATATTCTACGGTAAAACTCATATTCCGTAATGTTAGTGGAGAATATTGTGATAAATCTCCATGGAGATTGAAATTTGAATGACAGATAAATGTGGTAGAGAATTAGAGTCCGTTAATTAGACTCACTTGCTAATCGAGATGCGTAATACAAATATAACAATATATTGAAATTAACAAGCAGGACTAGCGGATTCTACACGAACCCTTCAAGTGCAGGACAGCTTTTCTGTACAAATGATGTAAACAACATTTGTATGGAAGAGGGACGGGAGCAATAGGAATACATCAATACGGGACCAAATATAGTTTGTGCTGCAAAAATTGTATAATACAGCACACAATTATGTACAATTGTACAATAGAGTTACTAAAACACTATCTGGTATTGTCGATGCTAGCACACCCAGGGAAACAAACGTAAACACAACAATTCACACTTTATAAGTCCGCCAATATCTATAATGCGAGTATCAGACCTGAAATGAATGGTACTCCCTGAACGTATTACACAGTTGTATAGTAATTAGATAATACTCCGCAAGACTGCATACAAATCCCCATCTCTCTATACATGTACTCCGCGTGGTACCTAACAGCGTTTGCTTTGGTGTAGAATCCGCCAGCCCTATTAACACAATTAACAAGTGATTTAATCAAGATTAGCAAAACCTCATGTTTTACTTGCTTTCAGATGTCATCTTTCACTATCAATAACTTAATTTTAACAGTCTTTGTACTCAACTTCGCAACAGCTCTCACAACTCGACAAGAAGACAACGAAATTTCTACAACATGCGAGTATCCAATGTCTGTCTACAACATCAGTAGTTTTGTCAATAACTGTAGTATGGAGATATCAATAGACTGCACACAACTGGATGAGTTTTGTGTACAATTTAAAAATGTTATATTGGCATCAATGAACTATATATGTTATCATGATCCAATCAGTGAACATGAAGCCATTACCTCTTCTCGTAACTACATCTTGAACTGCGACCAGACGACAAGTAAGACAGACATTGTTAACCAAAGCTGTAAAAATGTTAAAGATATCTCTGAAATTGTGCATCTCATTTCAAATTTGAGATCTAAGTTCCCATTTAATAACATTCCGAAAAATCCTGGAATCCAAATAGAAGAAGGTGCTATGATTCCAGATTTTTCAAAATATATCAAATATATGGACAAACTAAAACCAATAATTGTACAAGCAGAACAATTTTTACTTGAACAATACAATATTCTGCATTACATCAGTGAAAAAGGCCTTTCAGGAATGTTCACATCTAACTTCTCAGAAGATGTGTTAGATGTATCAAAAACTGAATATTTGTTGGCCGATTTTAAAACTGATCTAGAATCTCAGGCTGGTATTGAAAAAATATATTTAATTACAATCTGGATTCTCCCTATTATTTCAATAGTCCAGTTTGTAATAGGATTAGTCGGAAATGTGCTTCTTGTAGCTGTATTTATCAAGAATAAAAGCATGCGCGGAAATAACAATATTATGCTCATCAATCTGGCTGTGATTGATATAATTTCGCTAGGCGCAAACTTGCCACTGTATATGATAGCAATATCAAAACCTTGGTGGTCCAGTATAGCATTCTGTTCAATCATGATATTTCTGCAGAATTTTCCCGTGTTTGTTAGTACCTATTGCATAATGTTTCTCAGTTTCCAAAGATATAATGCTGTTTCTAGATTAACATTATCTCAAAGTCACAGAAGCAAAATAATACATCAATTGGCAACACCGATCATCTGGGTTTCCGGAATTCTTTATGCAGGAATTCATTTAAAGGTTCTTTATATATCAGAAGATCATAAAGTATGCACAATGAATAAACAGTACTATCTACATAAAATAATAATAACCTTTTTCATAATTTTTGTAATTCCTGTAATAATTATTTCTACTTTTTCAATTCTAACCTATGTCCATATCAGGAAAAGTGTCCGAAATTTTCCTGGTAATAAAGTAGGGCACATACAACAGTTGAATGAACGTATTGTTACATCTCGAATACTGATTGCTTTCCTCTTACTTTTCATTATCAGTTACGTGCCTACTTGTTCATTTTATGTTCTGGCAATAAATGTAAAAATGTTTGCAGTCCAAACCTATGATGGCGCTGTGCTCATGATTTGCCTGTCATTTGCAATTCGCAACATGTTATACCTAAACTCTACATTCCATCCTGTATTATTATATTTCTTAAGCAAGAAATTCAGAACATGTTACAAATCTCTCTTTTATTGTAAGAGGAACTTTTATCTTAATTCCAAAACTAAAACTACTTCCACCCTTCCTTATAATACGACACAGGAATTAACTGCGTTTCCAAAGATATGATTTTAATCAACTATGGGGTGAATAACAGGAATTTGAAATAGTTTCAGTTTCTCACTCGTTAGCACTTTCGATGCAGTCAGCAGTTATATTACAGCGCTTTATTTGTACAGTCCACCAATAAAACTAATAATTTGTTCTTTAAATCTATCTAATATATAAAAATGAATGATTGTTTGTTTGTTCGTACTTTATACGCGGCCATACCGTTGATCCGATTGTGATGGGGTTTTTTGTAAAATGTTCAGGAGATTCCCGGGATGAACATAGACTATAAGAGAGTTGTGAACTCAAGTCCTACAACCTTAAAAATTGCCTTTGTAGTGGGAAACGTGAAAAAAGTAGCTTTTTGGACGCTTAAATGACTTACGCTGCCTAAACCATAACAAATACACAAAATTATTTTACACAGAATTGAATATCTCAAAAAGCTCTACAAAAAAGTCCGCAACAGCATATGTGTATCTCTTATGGATAACTCATAATAACGAAATTTGTCTTTTAGCTCATTTACGCCAAGAAGATCGAGATAAGTAGATTCCCGGGCAACACCGGGTAATCAGCAAGGGGAATCTTAAAATAATTACGATATACATTTATAATTATTTTCCATTTTACCTATTCAATTAATCATAAGAAGTACATTATTTTTTTGTCTTTCAGCTCATTATGTTACGAAGATCGGGATGAGTAGATTCCCGGATAACGCCGGGTAAACAGCACGGGGTATCTAAAAATAATTACCATATAAATTGTTCCTATTACTTATTTAACTAAATATAAAACTCATTAATTTTCGTATTTCAGCTGATTTATGTCAACAAGATCGGGATAACTAGATTCCCGGGCAAAGCCGGGTAATCAGCACGGGGTATCTAAAAATATAAATTTATGATTAATTTTCCTTTTACTTATTCAACTAAACATAAAATCACATTAATTTTAATTTATTTAGGCGTAGCAGCGCACGCCGTGTATTAGCTAGTATGTCAATAAAATGTACAACCTTTGAAATAATTGTTGGCGCACAGGTAATTTTCAAGTCCCAGAACGAAGCCACTGCGCATGACTAGAGGTCAGTTGTTTGGTTCACAAGTATACAACTATTTGAGAAACTAAAATCCGTTCTATTTCGTTGTGAGTCGTGCAATGGAAAATAATTTCGCGTATATAAGTAGTGCGGTAAATGCTGTAAATAAAACAAAGCAAAAAATATAAAACAAAACAAAGAAAATTATTTGAGATAAGGAACGAGAGAGAGAAAAAAATCATAACAGCGGGAACGAACGCACGACCTCTTGCATGGGAAACAGAAGCTCCCTCCACTAGACCATAACCGTTCCCTACTAGAAACTGTCTGTATGAAGCGATGCAACACTCCAGGACTTATTGTATACTTAAATTATATATTAACTTGTCTTAATTTAAATTAATCAGACGCATTTTACATTAGTAGTGGAAATAAACAATCTTGTTATGCCTTGTGTTTTTTAAACAAAGTAACGAGATTTTACAATCGTTATTTATTTATTTATGTATATATATATATATATATATATATATATATATATATATATACACTGCTCAAAACATTTAGAGGAACACTTGTAATAAATTGAATAAGTAATTGTTTTTTAAAGCTGTGATGCTGAAAGTTGGACAATATGTAAATTGAATTATTAATTTTATCATTGGATACAAATTTTAAAGATCCATGGCCTAAATACAGAGAAATTACCTCAAATAACAAATATAGAGAATTTTTTTATTTTGGAAGGCACTGGCCACTTCTAATTGGTAAGCTTCCTGGTGTTGCTATAGTGACGAATGTTGATTATTGCCTTGTTTATTGAAGTCTCTGACAAAATGAGGCATTTAAATGAGTTTGAAGTGTATCATGCTCTACATCTTTTACGACAAGGTCAATCTCTGCGACATGTGGCTAGAGAGATTGGGTTTCTCCTTCCGTGGTGTCCAGGTTACGCAACAGGCACAGAGAGACAGGTCAGTATAGTAGAAGACGTGGCCAGGGCCGTAAATTTAAAACAAGCCCCCAGGATGACAGATACGTTGTTCTTTCTGCTCTTCGACAGCGTACAAAAACTGCAAAAGACCTGCAGAATGACCTTCATATGGCTTCCGGAATCCGGGTTTCAGACCAAACCATAAGGAACAGATTAAGGAAAGAGAATATTCGTCCAAAAAGGCCCGTTAAAAAACCACGCTTAACAAATGGGCATAAGGCAGCAAGACGTATGTATGCTGAAAACCATGGTGATTGGAACCTGAACCAGTGGGAGTCTGTGCTCTTCTCGGACGAATCCAGGTATCGTCTTACACGTTGTGATGGTCGATTGAGGGTGTGGGGACGGCCAGGAGAAAGATTTTCTGCAGAGGCTGTACAGGAAATTGATAGATTCGGAGGAGGTTCCATAATGGTGTGGGCCGGAGTTATGTACAACAATCGTACGGACCTTGTACTTGTTCTCCAGCGACTGAATGCTGTCCGGTATATCGAGCACATTCTAGAAGAGCATGTAGTACCTGCTGCCATTGGAGTAGGCCCTGATTTCTGTTTATGCAGGATAATGCCAGGGCACATTCTGCGGCTGTCACGAGGGATTTCCTGAGGAGGAATGAAATTGATGTAATGGAGTGGCCAGCGGTCAGCCCAGACTTCAACCCTATTGAACACTTGTGGGATCTTCTAGACAGGAAGGTCAGGAACCGACATCAAGCTCCACAAACTCTGCAGCAACTTGGAGATGCTCTGAAGGAGGAATGGGAGAATATCCCGCAAGAGGAAATCCAGAATCTTATTGGGAGCATGCCACGAAGGTGCCAAAGTGTCATCGAATGTCGTGGAGGCCATACACGATACTAACTCTATATAACGAGTGTTTAACATTGAAAAATAAGCACAAGATTCAATTGCTTACATAGCGGAATTATTTGAAAAGTTAATTGTCAGCGTTATTCATTTGTTTTTACTGACATGAGCAATAAATGAATAAATAAATAACCACAAATAATGTAATTTATTAATTTCATGTTTGTACCTTTATCCAATGAAAAAATATTTGCATATTTCATAGTATTTAATACACAAGTGATCTTCTTGGTGATATAATATTAAAATATATATGTAGTCAATATGCCCATTTCACCAATTAATGTTTTAAAATGGTCAACAAGTTTCTACAGCCAAGCTGTCATTCTCAAGACCAGATATTGACTGTCTGGTCTTGAGAATGACAGCTTGGCTGTAGAAACTTGTTGACCATTTTAAAACATTAATTGGTGAAATGGGCATATTGACTACATATATATTTTAATATTTCATAGTGTTCCTCTAATTGTTTTGAGCAGTGTGTATATATATATATATATATAATGCCTGTTTAACTGCAGGAGGACAACATTTCCAGCATTTTCTATAAGGTAAGAAACAGTTCAAGGACGGGTGGCAGGCAGGGTGAATTGCGGGAGGAAGAGACAGCACTGCGTGCCGGGTGAAACTCCGTAAGGCCGGTCCGGTTTTATATTGGAAGCCCGTTATATATATATATATATATATATATATATATATATATATATACCGGTATATGTATATATGAGCTGTTTCCTTTAATTAATTAATTAATTTCCCTACATATACAAATTTGTTTATATAACGTAGCCTGGTAACGTGTAGGCATTATAAAAAAATAACGACGTTATTTAAAAAAATCCTGACCAGGATCTAACCTGGGCCTGCGTCGTCGCAAAAAAGCACTTAACTGACTGATCTACTGAAGCGAACGATACAAACACTGCATCAGAAGTAATCGCTAATTTACTATTGATTGGTTTCAGAGACCATTACTTGCTTTCAGTCATCTGATAACTCTATTAACTTAGAAATTCAATAAATAAATTTATTTGTTGAAATTCTTTCAATAACGATTGGTATAAATCTATGATTGGCCCCTTATGCCGCAGTATTTGACCTCAAAGGAGCCAACTCATGTAACAACCTACTAGTGTGATACGCTCTTCAAAACGTTTAACTTTCCACCATCAAGAGTTGCGCCATCATTTTTTTCAAAGGCTGTACATCTGAAACAAATATTATTTTATTTTCTATTTAAGTAATTATTTTGTGAATAAGCCAGCGTTCATATTCGGTTTGTTTATTTTTCATTCTTATTCTAACCACTCTCTTTTTAGGTAGCCTATTTTTATGTGTCCCATGCCATCCGGACCTTACAGTGACACCATCTGTCGGAAAAGGATGTTTTAACTTTGGATCATATACATATATTCTTACCGTACAAAGACATGGAGGGCCTCCCTGATTGTGGGATCAGCTCAATGAGACAAGGACACAAGGTCATGGAAGGTCTTTCCGATTTAAATTCAGATCAATGAATGCCACCTAGACGGCACGAACATTTAAGGTTAGATAACAATTTACTCACATATTGACATTAAATAAGGGCGAATATGGTAGGACGTTTTGATGGCCAAATAGTATTCGGTGACTATTTGGTTCTTAAGGTTTCTGGCATTTGTCTTACGCGTTAGGAAAACCCCCAAAAAAATCTCGAGATAAGTGATCGAACTCGGATTCCTGCGTTCGAGAAAACGACATTTCCTCGTGAACACAGCGGTAGACTATTTAATTCAGTTTACTGCATTCTAAAAATAAATATAGCTTTATTCAGAATATATATTTCCTGTAAATTGAAATTGAATGATTTTAGATTTATTGATAGAGCTGTGAATAAGATATATAAGAAGATATATTGTATGTAAGGTTGATATAACATTGTATTGCAATTTATGGAACCTCTTTTGTATCATAAAGTTTATTTTTTCATTAAATGTAATAAACTCTTATTCATTTAAATTTGTTTTAATTCTTATTATTTGTGTTACCTAGTTTATGATTATTATAAGTTTCTTTCCAATTCTTCATATAGCACAGGAGATTTACGAATAACTAACGGAATATTTTTCATGAAGTATGTATTTATCAAAACGTGTTACTTTGCTGAATGTTATGACGTTATGAGTTTTCTTTTAGTATCTCCTTTTATATAGTAGGCTATACTTTTTAATAAATCATAGGTAATTTAAATGTAAGAACATACAGGCTTACTAAGCTATGTAAACGATGCTTGATTTTAGGTTAACACTATAGAGAGCTTAATAAAAATAAACCAAAACTTCACGTATTGATCATTCACATGCACAGAAGAAAAAATATAAAGAAGTTATATAAGGATAATTGAACCGAAAGTGCGTTTTTCGGCTCATTACTGCAGCGTCGTTATCCTCCCTAGACTGTGAGATTCATGAACTATGCCAATATTCCTTTCTCCTTGCATCTACCCCCACTCTCCCTCTTTACCTCTCCTGGTGCGCTGTGCCTACGGCGCATCTCCCCTCTACCTCGGAACCTTCATATACGTGGTGCACAGGCAGAACGTTATCATTCTTCATTCATTCTTTCATTCATCGATCCATTCCGAGATGGGATTGGAACTCTAAAATGGACAAGGTCGTCTGAAGCCGAGAAGCGGCGCAGTTTTAGTTGGTCCTGTAGACCAGGGAAGAAGCCACCCTGGCTTGGACGCTAGCGTGAGTGTAGTATGAGGTATGGTGTGGTCTTTGTCTTGTAAAAGTATTATCATTTATTTATTTATATTATGTTCTTGAATGATCAAATGTTTATCTTGATTTTGTTTTTACTTCAGACTACTTGTTTGCATTAAATATCCTTTTTTATATAATTAATGTTCCATCTGATTTATGTGCACGTAGCTGTTTGGTATAATCCTATACGGAAACTCACTCACTTAGGAGATCATTTCCAGCTCCCTTTATTTTGCTGTCTAGCTTTCCTGATTGATAATCATAGTGAAAACAATCATTTTCAGTCACTCTGTGGGTTTGAGAATCATTGTTGATTTATGTTAATACGCCTTGGAAAGAAAAATGAATCAATCCTTGCCTTCTATGGGCCCGAGGCAAGTAATTTTGTGATTAATAACCTTGGAGGTAATCAGATCTACGCTAATAGAAGCAACGAAAACAAAAGACGATCCCTAAGCGGCACATAATAATAATAATAATAATATTATTATTATTATTATTATTATTATTATTATTATTATCATCATCATTATTTAAACAGACAGAGTTATGGCCACAAGCCTTATCTTCAGTTCAACCAGTATAGGCCTAGTAAAACATACAGTAATGCGTTTCTACACTGTAATTATCTTTAACGGTAATTATCTTCAAACACTATTCATCAATCCATAGTAATTCTGCCTGAAGGCAAGTCCTTCACTGCAATCATAGCATTTTCATGATATGCTTGCAGCTTTACTAGGGAATTGTAGGTGTGGTAGCTTCCCGTTGCTTTCCACACCGGTGAAAGATGATGATGATAGTGATGATGGCCATATGATTTCGGGGACCGTTTGAGCCTTAAAGTTTTCCTGGACTGTTAACACTATAGAGAGCTTAATAAAAATAAACCAAAACTTCACGTATCGATCATTCACATGCACAGAAGAAAACATATAAAAAGTCATATAAGGATAATAATAATATTATTATTATTATTATTATTATTATTATTATTATTATTATTATTATTATTATTACTATCATTATAATTGCAATTATTGATAATTGCAAGCTAGATATATTCCAACTTAAATTCTACCCCCCTCATCTTAGTCCACCGCTGTGGTCTCGAGGTTGCGTGCTGCCTTGTCACGCAGCGGGCCCGGGTTCGATCCCCGGTCGGAGCAGTTTTTCTGGGTGAGGTTTTTATCGGGGTTTTTCCTCACCTGTAAGACAAATGTCCTGAAAACTTTAAGGCCCAAACGGTCCCCGAAATCATATGGCCATCAACATCATCCTTATCATTATCAGCATCATCATCATCATCATCCTTCACCGGTGTGGAAAGCAACGGGAAGCTACCACACCTACAATTCGCTAGTAAAGCTGCAAGCATAGCATGAAAATGCTATGATTGCAGTGAAGGAACTGCCTTCGGGCAGAACTACTATGTATGGATCATCATCTTATTTAAACAGACAGAGTTAAGGCCACAAGCCTTATTTTCAGCTCAACCAGTATAGACCTAGTAAAACATACAGTAATACGTTTCTACACTGCAATTATCTCTATAGGTAATCATCTTCAACACAAAAGTGACTGAAAAATAGATAGGCCTATAATATATTTATAATACAGCGTCCATAAATATATTTTCAAGTAAGTTCTAATTTGTCAAATAACTCGTTACATTATATTGTGTAAAAAAAAGTAACATTAATATAGAGCTTTCAGAAATGTTGTCAATTTATGCTGGAAAGAGATTATTGACAGAGAGCTTCTGATTACGATTGGAGTGAATTCCATTAAATGGAGAGTGATGGTGAAAGAAGAATGATTAGATATTACATGATGCCGTATGTTTAATATTCCATTTACCTGCGATTTAGTGTTGACGTTATGATTGGAGGATAAAATATAAAAAGTCCGTTACGCAGGAACTGTGTAAACCTTACTAATTCCTCAGAAAATCGAAATTATGGACCGATTTCGCCGAATTACGGAATAGGCCCTAGATATGTATTATGTTTTATTGGACGAACTCAATTTATGATGCCAACTTATTTAAAAACAAACCTATCATAACATACGCTAAGTAACTACCTTTTGAATAATGTATAATTTGACATACATTTTTTTAATTACTAATTAATGTTTCTGTTACTTTATTAAAAATATTAAACTAATGTATCTTATACGATACACTGTCATTTTTTATTTATTCGTTTATTTATTTAGCCTGGTGGAGTTAAGGCTATGTGGGCTTCTCTTCCACTCACCAGGACAAACATATAGTACATCAGAATATAATAATCATAATTAACTCTAATATTAAATACTAAATGAAGACTTGACCAATAAGATATCTATTATATTATGATCTATAATACAACCAGTTAATGATAGTTGCCGATAGCGAGGAGATACTAAAGGACAACACGCACAAACTATTGAGTAACATTAAGAAATTAGGACGGGAAGTAAATATCAATAAAACTAAATATATGGTCACACGTAGAAATACATTATATAATGGAAATGGAGAGCTAATAAAAAATTAGGGAAATTGTGAGGAAGTGGCTGAATTCAAATACCTAGGAACAATAATCACAAATAGGAATGAGATGCACAAAGAAATAAACATTAGGCTCAATTCTGGAAATGCGTGTTACTATGCATTGCAGAGACTTTTGAAGTCCCAACTCCTTTCAAAAAACGTTAAACTGAAACTATATAAAACTGTTATTCTACCAGTTATATTATATGGATGCGAAACATGGACTCTTACTTTAAGGGAGGAAAGGAGATTACAAGTATTTGAAAATGAAGTACTTATGAAAATTTTTGAACCAAAGAGAGATGAACAAACAGGTGAATGGAGAAGACTACAAAACAATGAACTACATGGTCTTTATAGGAAGCCAGATATCATAAGAACAGTTAAGTATCCTAGACTGCGATGGGCAGGACATGTTGCACGTATGGGGAATGAAAGATTTGCATGGAAGCTTCTTGTAGGGAAGCAAGAGGAAAAACGCCCAGTTGGTAGACCAAGGATGAGGTGGGAGAATAACATTAACCATGATTTGAGGAAAATAGATTATACAGGGAATGATTGGAAAGCATTAGCTCAGGATACGGATGTATGGAGAGCTTATGTCCGCGCGGCCATGAACCTACGGGTTCGATAGTGCCAGTGAGTAAGTAAGTAATGATAGTTAAGATTAAGACTAAAACTAATAATAAAATGTATTCTAGCAAGATAAATTATATTGTTGGTAGACCGTCCCTGTCTAATGTAGGGGCCTATATAAAAACAAAAGAAACATAATGAGGTATAGAAAACTAATTTACGGTTATACAATATTTAAACAAATGAAAATATTTGTTAATTTTAATATTATTTTCATAAATAATTAAATTTATTAATTGTTAAAATAATTCTATCAGTGAGGTGTATAAGTTAGTTTGTTATTAAACAATTCTTTAGTTTGTTTTTGAAGGATGTTTTAGTTTGACAGTCTCTGACATAGGACGGAAGGGAATTTCTTTTGGCAAGTGAGACTCTAAAAGATAATGAATAATACACAGTGTGATGAGGAAGGATATATAGGACAATGTGCTGATGGGATCGAGTGTCAAGATTATGTATGTCGGATAGTTTGATGAAGCGGCGTGATAAATAATTAGGCGATGATGTGTGAAGTATTTTATAGAGAAGGGATAGGGAATGGACAATCCTACGATCTCTTAGACGAAGCCACGATAATTGTTCCAGGGACGGTGTAACATGGTTAAATTTGCGAATACCACAAATAAAACGTGCGCAAGAATTATTAACACGTTGAAGTCTTTTGAGTGAAAATAATATTTAAGTCTATAAAAAGAGTACCACAATAATCAAAATGGGGCATTGCAAGTGTTTCTACTAACATTTTCCTGAGGGCGAATGGCAGACAATTTCTTATGCGATTTAATGAATGTATTATTTAGAAGACTGTTTTGCATGTATGGTTTATTTGTGTATTCCAATTTAAGTTGTTGTCAATAAATACTCCTAGAATTTTTACTGTCTTGAACTCCATTAAGTGACACATGCGAGACTGTGTTTAGGGTCTCTGGTGACCCATAATGATTGATTGTGACTTTCTAGGATTTAATTGCAGTCCATATTTAACTGTCCAAGTCAATAGTGAGTCAAGATCCTTATTAATTTTGGCAACAGCGTCATTTAGAGAATATTTGTCTGTGTGGATGTAGATTTGCATGTCGTCCGCAAATCAATTATATTTGCAATGCTTTAGGGAGTTGGATATGTCATTCATGTAGATTTAAAAAAACAAAGGTCCAAGCACCGAACCCTGTGGAACTCCAACTTTACAGAAGGATCAAGAAGAACATAATGTATGATTTCCTACAACAGATTGTTGGCGCTCATGAAGGTAAGAATTGAACCATTACGTGGCACTATCAGATAGTAAGAAGTTTTCAAGTTTATGCAACAATAAGTCCAAGTCTACCGTGTCGAATGCTTTACTAAAGTCCAGTAATGTAACAATGGTAAGTCTTCGATTATCAGCAGCTTCGCGTATGTCTTCGCAAATATTTAGTAGAGCAGGATTTGTATTGTGTCCTGTCCTAAAGCCTGACTGAAATTGATCTAAAAGGTTGTATTCATTTAGGTAGTCAGTCAGTTGATTATGGACTAATTGTTCCAGATATTTTTAAAGGGTACGTAAAATGCTAATGGGTCAAAGGTCGTTCGGAGTTGAGGGCGTTTTAACTTTAGGCAGTGGGCGTACGAGGGATTGTTTCCACAATGAGGGATATGTAGAAGTTTGTAGTGATAGGTTAAAAATATGAGTTATAGTAGGTAGTATAGCGTCGATTATTTTATTCAGTAAAAAAACATATTTTAAGAGTTAATTAAATTGTATTAGGCCTAGCTGTAAATTCTACTTTCATCACTTTTTTGCAAGGTCTATGCCTCGCTCCCCAGATAGAAAATTGATCTTGCAAATATCTTATATATACGGATGCGAGTATATTCTTGAACCAAAGTAGGTTTCATTACATTATTTATTATTCCTATAGATTTATTAAATTTTTAAATATCGTAGAAAACGTCCAATTCTGTCAAAATTCTTGTCTGAAGCCGGAACAATATCATATTGGTTTACTTTTTCTATAATTTTTTATCTAAGAAATTTTTGTAGGTACATGGTCGATATTATAAAACCCCATATTTTTATTTTATTTTTCAAGCTTACACTTTCATCGAATGTTTTTCTGTTATTATACTTTCAAATTATATAACCTCCTTTGTAAATCATTCTCTGAGATACCGGTAGCTAATAATACCAAATCATCTGCATATGTTAAGATATCCAAAGATAAATTTCGGAATAATAATCATCTTCTTCCTCATTTCAAGGCATTGGCCATTGAATTGCCTGTTCCATCTTCAAGTACTTTCCAGTAATGATCTTTTAAGATTACTCACTGATCTGTCTCCACTAACTTTATAGTTCAATATTTATTTAATCAATCTTGTTGGGGCATTCTTTCTAGATGTTCTTTTCACTATTGTTTATAATGTATAATTCCTCTCGTATAATAATAATAATAATAATAATAATCAAGGATTATACCTGTTGGTCTAATTGCTTACGGCATCTCTTTAAAGATAGACCTATATTTCTTGTCCCTCGGTTTATAATATAAAACAGTTTTTGCCATCCTGACGCCTGGCATTCGTAGGACATTCTATTGTTTTCTATTAATGTTGTGATTCGATCTATGACATCAGTACTTCTTTTAATAATAATAATAATAATAATAATAGTAATAATAATAATAATAATAATAATAATAATAATAATAATAATAATAACCTGCATTAAACTTATTCTTTAAGCAGCTGTTAAAAATGTCCATCGTCATAATAACGATAAACTGTAAACTTCAGCGGTTGTCGTATATTATTTATTGCCCTATATGATTGACTAAAATATCTTAGTTTTAAAAAAATATACGAATTCCATGTAGGCCTAAACATAAGTAAATGTAATAAAAATATTAAAAGAACACAATATAATGTAATTAAGCAGTAATAAATTTTCGAGTATAATGAAAAAACACTCAGTCAGTAACCTTCTGTGTTCTATTTCTTCATCTGTGATCGCATATCTTATCAAAATGGCAAACTCTAGATGCTTTGCATCGAGCGTGCCCATAAGCATGAATATATCAGCAGATTTATGAAGTATTGTTGAATATTTTGTAAGAGTCCTACTGACCTAACATCAGAACATTGCTTGACCCTGCCTTGGGCACGTCTGTAAACAAAGTGCCCCGAACAGATCAACGAAATGTTCTGCCAATTAGGTATGAAAATGTCAAGAAATTTGTACACTGGTATACATGTTACCCTTTACATAAATAATAGGTTAAACCAGGTTTTTATAAACTAATTAACCGATTGTTCTCTTCTCTGATGGACGTATCTCCTTATTGTACGTTACGATCTGAAATGGTACGCTTAGAATTTCCACGCCCCTAACTACGTAGATTGCATCTACTATTTCAAATACCACAGTAAATATGTTCAGCATAGAGCATGCGTGTTATTTTCATCGCATATGGAGCCGAAATGGAGAAAGATTATATAAACTGGGCTCCATTGAGTATCTTTTGGTTAACAGATTCTTTAAATTGTGGATTTTAGGATATTTTTTTTAAAGTTGAAGATTAAAAACTTAATTTTCAAAGAATAGAGTAAAATATAAAAAGGGAGAAAACAGAATCTTAAATTAGATAACGTATAATTTTTCGAAGTGTAAATGAACTAAATGATTGAATTAAAACACTTAAAATACGAGGAAGTTATATGTAAAATACGTAGTGGTCGTTGATAACAAAATTAAATGTTAAAAACCCCTGAAAAAATAAAAATATTATAAAGGGAAAACATAACATAAATATGGCGTAGGCCTATAATGTTAATAACAATTGTATCAAATTTTCGCAAACACATCAAAAACATTAAAATAGGGAAATAAATATAATAAATATCTCACATAATAGTACGTTACGATGCGAGGAAAATGTTTAAAAACCGAACGATAGCGAGTTTTTTAATTTCCGAGATTAAGTAAAACACTTCACAAACGTGCGTTGTACATTATTTTTTGCGCGATGGTGTTTTCAAAATAATAAATAATAGTAAAATAATAACATCTTTGTTGGAAACATTTGCGTTCATTATAAACAACTGACTAACATTAACAGTGTGGGCAATGTTTATTAGTTGAAATTACAGAAGGCCGTGACACCAATCTAATCATGAAATGGCCGCAAGTATGTATATATTGTTTTATATTGTTTCAAATAAAGTTCAGTTCATTTAAAATACAATGATTTGTTTCGTATATTGTATATTAACACTACTACCTTTTGGATATTTTTTGTACGTAGTATACATAAAGATTAGTGGTTTTATTTCCCACACGTGGTTTGTAATTTATATATTACAGTATAGTTATTTTATTACAGTATAGTTATTTAGGTTGGCAATCCTGAAATGTAGGATGTTGAACTTTCAATCATGGTCACCATTGCTGTAAGTACGACAAAACGCACTATCGCGCAAAAAGTTAATTACATCAAATAGGTCTATCCAGATACCTAATATATGGCATTTTACAATCTAAAGCTAAATCGAAGAGGCAAATCTATTGTTTAATCATAGTTCTAATTATTACATAGAACAGCCGAAATGTGAAGCTTGTTGTTTCTAGAACCAAAGAAGGTGAAATGTTCGAAATTCAGCTTCCCATGCAACTGATTAAGGAAGTGATTACGATAAATATTAACGCGAGGACAAATACCCCATTGCTGACATGACGACGCAGTTTTTACACGCTTTATAATAGCTTGACCTGTATCTACCTATCTATCTATCTATGTAACGGAATCTTTCAACGCGATTTTCACCCACTTAAAATCACTTAAAAATGTTGTACTCGTAAAGGACCCGTGACAATACAATAATTTCATTTTTTGTTTCTAAAATCCTGGCCAGAATCATCAGAAAATCAAAATAAATAATAATTGTAATGATATAATATAATTGTAACGTAAGGGATGGAGAAAATTTGACATCCAGAAAGCACATTAAGAACAGCGAATCTCATTCTGCAGTGTTGTATTCAAATTTGAAATGCACAGTAGCTACTTGTAGTGTCCTTCCCATTGTTCGGAGTGGGCTGTGTGAAAGCCAGGAGACGCCTCGGAAGCTAAACTACTGTAGGTAGGGCGTACACTTATACAAGGTGGCTGAGTAGATGGAAACAAGATTTGATATTACCATTGTGTCCGCTTCACTGCTCTACTCTTCTCTTTGTCTTTATATAAATGGCTTTTCGTTTCGTTCTGTATTTGGGATAATTACATTTTCCGGTCACTAAACCCATATAGTCCAAACTAACTTAACTTTATTTTAAACTGAGATTATGTCATATTCGTAACTGACTCACTGGCACTTTCGAACTCGGCCGCGCGGACATAGATAATGTTTCCCAATCATCTCCTGTATAATCTACTTCCCTCATATCATGATTAATGTTATTTTCCCGCCTCATTTATGGTCTACCAACTGGGCGTTTTCCCTCTGGTTTTCCTACAAGAAGCTTCCATGCCCCTCTTCCATTCCTAATTCGTGCCACATGTCCTACCCGTCATCATAAAGATATTTGGCATAAAATTTAATAAACCGTCATTGATTATTAATAATATGAATAATAATAATAATAATAATAATAATAATAATAATAATAATGTCCACCGTTGTGGTCTCGAGGTAGCGTGCTGCCTTGTCACGCAGCGGGCCCGGGTTCGATCCCCGGTCGGGACAGTTTTTCTGGGTGAGGTTTTCATCGGGGTTTTTCCTCACCTGTAAGACAAATGTCAGGAAAACTTTAAGGCCCAAACGGTCCCCGAAATCATATGGCCATCGTAATCATCATCATTCATATTCATCTTATCGCCATCATCCTTCATCGGTGTGGAAAGCAACGGGAAGCTACCACACCTATAATTCCCTAGTAAAGCTGCAAAGCATAGCATGAAAATGCTATGATTGCAGTGAAAGACCTGCCTTCGGGCAGAATTACTATGGATGGAATAATAATAATGTTGTATTTATTCTGGCAGAGTTAAGGTCATAAGGCCTTCTCTTCCACTCAACCAGCACAAATACAAATAAATATTTGACAAATATAGATATACACTATACTAATTATAAACAGTTAAAGATACATTAAATTTAGAAATGTAAATTTCATGTACAAACAATATTTTATACGATAATAATAATAATAATAACAATAATAATAATACTTACAATAATAATAATAATAAATCGGGCTGTTGGAGGATATATAGAGTTAACTGTTCTTATAATATCTGGTTTCTCTTCTCTATTTGCCTGTCTGTTCATCTCTCTTTGGTCCAAAAATGTTCCTAAGAACTTTACCATTCATGGATTCTGTTCATATAAAGATGAAAATACGCACTTCTTTATAATATCACATAAGCCAATGACATTTTATTATTTTTAACAAACTACTATGATAGCTATTAATTGTACTTTAACGTTTATTGCGGCAAAATATATAATTAGGTTCTAACTCTTCTGTGCATGTTAATTTCTCATTAAGATAATAATAATAATAATAATAATAATAATAATAATAATAATAATAATAATAATAATGTCCACCGCTGTGGTCTTGGGGTAGCATGCTGCCTTGTCACGCAGCGGACCCAGGTTCGATCCCCGGTCGGGACAGTTTTTCTGGGTGAGGTTTTTATCGGGATTTTTCCTCACCTATAAGACAAATGTCAGGAAAACTTTAAGGCCCAAACGGTCCCCGAAATCATATGGCCATCGCAATCATCATCATTCATATCCATCTTATGTTAAGCTTAGGATTAGGGACTCTCCTGGCGCACCATTATCATCATCATCATCACCCATCATATCATCGGGGCAACGTAACCCCGCCTTCCAGGCGCACCAACCTCAGAAGTGGGTTACAAGTACGCCATGCCAGGAGAGAAACCAGGAATGTTAAAAGACAAACCTGGGGCATTTGAAAAAAAAAATAATAATAATAATAATAATAATAATAATAATAACAATCTATCTTCACCTTAGTTTAGCCTTCCCCTTATAAGTACAGCGAAAAGGAATGAGGAAATGGTAGGGTCACGAGAATGCTGGATGGATAGGGAATGGAGGAGAATGACAAGAAAAGAACTATGTGAAGACGATACTATGGTCACACATATATCATAAAAACATCTTAATAAATATCCTCAACTCGTGTCCAACTCAGAGTCGGGTCGAGGGATGAGATGAGATGAAGCCCCTTATATAGAGGTCTACGAATGACAAGGGTGCCGGCCGACCACGCCTGACGCACCATCACAGGGGAAGAAGAACGAAATGATACGAAATGGATGAGATGAGCATGGATAAATGGTGGAATGATATTGTGGCCTGGAAAAACGGGAGAAACCCCAAGAAAAACCTGCCCAAGCTCTGTATCGTCCACCACGTAACCACATAGAATGGCCGAGACTCGATCTCGGGACCCCAGCGGTGAGAGGCGAGCGTCTAACCGCTTGCGCCACGGAGCCGCTACACATATATCATACTTCAGATAATTTACAAAATAATAACATTTATTAAACAATCAGAAGCCATGCCAGATATGCCGAGGAATGAAACAGTAGGAGAATTTAGGTTAGGCATCGGACATGATTGCCTGGCGAAACACCTACCTTCTAGGAACAGATCCAGGACAAACATGTACTCTTGTATGAACAAGAGGAAGAAATGAACATGGATCACGTGATCCGATGTCCAGTGTTACTGGACTTACGGTCTAACGACTATGACAGAATCCCTGGTTTTGCCTTAAAAACCATCATTCTTTCTTTCTTATTCTTAGTTTTAACTTCTCCCTTTTAGGTACTTTAACATGTGTCATGCCATCCCGGTCTTACAGTAACATGACCTGCAGGGAGAAGATTTTTTAAACTTTGGATTACATTACACAAGCATATAGAGGGATTCCCCGGATGAGGAATCAGTTTAATGCAAGGTGACCTCCTAGATAACAGGAACATTTAAGACAAAACAATTAACTCAATATTCATATTAAACAAGACGAATACGAGATATTATTATGATGGCCAAATAGTGTTTGGAGACTTTGGAACTTGAAGTTTCCCGACATTTGTCTCAAAAATTACGAAAAACCCCAAAAGAAACCTCACCCAAGAAACTTGTCCCAACCGGAGAACGAACCTGTGCCCTCTGCGTACGAGGCAATGAGGTTACCCCGAGATCACAACTACATGGCGAGACATGTCTAGAAGACTCTTGGCCTACCATCAGGCTGCTGGCCTCATATCCACATGTGTTAATAACAGAGGTGGACGATCAAAAAAGCAATATAGTTGTGATATGTTGTAAGCATGTCGGCTCTCATAGACGTATAGTTGGTTCTATCTACCTGAATAATAATAATAATAATATATAATATATCGGTTGTTTAATGTCTTTGACATCGTCCGATTCCGAATAGCCAATGTTGTCGGTCTACCCAATCTCCTGGTTATAGATGTTTCTTCTTCATGTATAAATATATTCCCCGACTTCAGGTTTCCAATCCAAAACACATTTTGGTAGTCAATCCTCTTCCATTCGCTGGACATGTCCGTACCATCTTAATCGCTGAAATTTAATATGATCTAAAATAGTGTCTTCAATCTTCATTTTCTCCCTTATAACTGAGTTTCTATTTTTTTTCTTCTTGAAATGATTGCTGTTCTTCGTATAAAATCAATTTCAGTTGCCAAAATATACTTTTTGTTTTTGTTGTTAATGGCTAAAATTCTACTCCATAAGTAATGATGCTTTTAATAATTGTATGATATATATTAATTTTATTTTCATTATATTTTTATCCCACAATATTCCATGGAGGCAAGCAATTGTAAATTTCCCTTTATTATCTATATTTCCTCTTCATAACTTCCATTTTTATTAATTTTAATTCCTAAATATATGATCTCACTACAAGACTTTATTGTTTCTCCAGTCTCCAAAATGATATGTTGTTCTTCTTCACCAATTGATAAATATTTTATTTTCTTCATGTTCAAGATTAATCCCCCATTCATTATATCCATCTATTAATTTTGTGGTCATATTCTAAATCTTCATATTCTTGTGCAATTAATAAAATTGATCATCTGCAAAATGTAAGTTGTATAAAGGTGTATTGTTTGAAATAGGAATTCCCATGCTTGAACATTAATAATAATAATAATAATAATAATAATAATAATAATAATAATGATAATAATAATAATAATAATAATAATAATAATAATAATTAATAATAAACCAACTTATGCTCTCATATTATAGGAATGTACGAGAGAATCTCAAAGTAATAAAAAACTACACAAATTGTGCAGTGGTAATTTCTGTTTCAATGCATGTTGAATATATATGATTTATATGAATTTCATTAGACATGGAAGTACAATTGAATCCACCCTAGATATAAATTCTGCATACTTGTATTGAATTTATACTTCAAAAAGAGAAATAAGTCCTCCGCCCACTTATTCAATTATAGAGCAACCGTCAAAGCAAGCATGGCCCATAGAGCACAATTGTGCAATTTAATATGACAGATAGTTTGTCAAGTTAAGTTGGTATCAAGTCATGAAGCATACAGTTAACCTCTTCTGACCTGACAGGTGTGGTCCAACTAATGACGGAAGGGAAGATGTCGATGGAATGGGCACAAATCAGGTGAATGAGATCCGTAATTTATAAACAATCCCACACCGCATATCTGGTACAACATCGTTTACAGCGTAGGTGTACCTCTATCTTCAGGCCATTCAATTACGACAGGTGAATCCAAATTGAATTGTGACGCATGAGTAAAAAAATTGGAAACTATCATAAACTCCTTGATTATAAATTCCTTAAGGAAATGGATTGGCGCCCTAAGGCTGACTAAAATAACTAACTAGATGATACATTGTTTAAAGTACGTACGCTTATATTTTTTATGAATAAATCGTACTTCAACTTTTTATTTTCAATTTTTTTAGTATTCCAAGGAAAATAAATGTGTTGATGACATACAATATGCTCTATGCAGGTCTATTTTATTTATTTATTTGTCTATTTACGGTATTTATTTTACCTGATGGAGTTAAAACCGTAAGGTCTTCTCTTCCATTTCTATACTATACTCCTGGCGCGACAGGCCAAGAAGGCCCGACTGCTGACCTCACATCCACATGTGTCAATCATAGAAGTGGATGATCAATAGCCAATGTAGGGGTGACATGTGGTCAGCAAGTCGAGTCCCCCAGCCGTTATAGCTGGTTTTCTCAACCTGGAGCAGCTACTTATTGTAGCTACCCAAATGCCTCACAATGCTGGGTGGACACCGGTCCCATACTGGCCGAAATACCATGAGAAAATGTCTTCCCCCATGGAGACTCGAACCAGCGCAAGTCCCGTAGCTCTGCGCTAAGGCTTCCTGCCTTAACCACTTCGCTACGGCGCGGAACTCTCTTCCACTTCACCAGGGTTAAATTATACATACAATAAGAATTGTGATTAATGATACATAATAGATATAGACTACACAATATAAAGTTGACAAGGAAAAGAAAATAAATAATAATCATCATCATAGTACATTCATGAATTTAGGTCATTTGTTGACCTGTTTTGGCCTCAAGAGAAACACCATCCAAAAGTATTTTAAGTGGACGTCCTGGTCCTCTTCTTAATACGTAACAACAATAATAATAATAATAATAATAATAATAACAACAAAAACAATAACCTATAATTAAATTAAGTAAATGGCTTGATAAAGAAAATTTAAAATATAAAGGAATAATAAGAGTATAGGCCTACATGGAACACGATTATATATTATATTGTCCAAGGAAATATGAAGTGAGTTTCTTTTTAAACTGTTTTTGAGTCGAGCAGTCCTTGATATACGAGGGGAGGAAATAGTAGTGCTTCAACGCTTAGTGCGGTAAAATATGTCATTAGGCAATAACTTTTCTGTGAATGCTATTAATATTCTTATTTCGTAATTCCATTCCATTAACGCAGTTCAATCTCTCACCTTATATATATATCATCATCATCGTCCGGTATCATGGCAGCTGCCGCCGTCTTCCGGAAACCAAACGCCATTCCTCTCTATCCATCCCTTGATCTTCCTTCATTCCTCTGATATTCATAGCTGCTTGTACCCGTTCTATCCAAGTTTTCTTCGGTCTTCCTCTCTTCCTCCTTTCCATTGGGATCCATTCCATAACAATTTTTGGCAATCTTTGTTCTGGCATTCGTTTGACATGACCATACCACTGCAATCTTTTCTTTTCTATGATGTCAATGATGTCCGGCTCCTCTTGTACACCCATAATTTCCCTTATTTCTTTATTTCGTATTCTATCCATTCTAGATTTTCCAGCTGATCTTAAAACATCCATTTCTGTACTTAAAATGCTTTTCATTTCCCTGGTAGGAATTTGCCAGACTTCAGCACCATATGTTAAAATGCTCTGAATTATGGTTTGATATATTTGTAATGTTCTATTTTTTGTAATATTTTTGCTCCACCAAACAGAGTTTAAAGCATTTATCGCTTGTTTTGTTTGTGCGATTCTATTTTTAATTTCTACTGTGTTATCGACTGAATGGTCTAATTTTGTTCCTAAATAAGTGCATTCAAAACTAGGTTTTAGTTCTTCTCCATTGTTGAAATTTATATTTTCCATTTCTTCTCCTATACACAGGTATTTAGTTTTCTCAATGTTTATATGAAGTCCCCATTTTTCATATTCTTCTTTTAGTTTTTTAGCCGTATATTCTATGTCATCGTGGTCCTGTGCTATTAATACCTGGTCATCTGCAATATATATATATATATATATATATATATATATATATATACATTTTTATGTGCCACACGTTACTCGAGCCTTACATTGGCAAGACCAGTCGGGAGAGGGATTTTAACTATGAATCACACATATACTTTTTTGGCCACACAAAGACATGGAGGGCCTCTCCGAATGAGTGATCCAGCTTAATAAACATAGCCCCAAGAGGGAGCCGAAATTATATCATTATCTAATTTTGGAGGGGTATGGTAAATCAATCAAGGCATTATTTTAAATTATTTTGGAGGGCAAGATTTGTATAATATATTAATATTTATGGGGAAAATTAAGCCGCGGCCTCCTCCGAAACAACACAACATTAAGACGAAACACACCATTTACACACACTCTTAAAATGCTAAACTTGGCGAATATGATAATAATTATGACTGCCAGATGATGTCCGGAAACCGTATATGTTTTAAAGTTTCCTGACATTTGTATTATAGGTAGGAAAACCCCCGAAAAAAAAGTAATCACTCAGGAAGTTTGTCCCGACTCCCGCTGCGTACGAGGCAGCGACGCTACCCCGAGACCATAGCGGTGGGCTTATTTTATAATAATAATAATAATAATAATATTTCTTTCTTATTCTTAGTTTAAGGAATATCTCCTTTTAGGTACTTTTACGTGCCCCATGCAATCCGGGCCTGATTGTGACACGATCTGTCGGGAGAGAATGTTTAAAATCTTGATAACACATATACTTTTTTTTGATTACACAATAATATGAAGGACCTCCTCGGATGAGGGGTCAGTTCAATGTCAGGGCCATCTCCGAGACAACACAAACATTTAATACAATACACTCTCTTTACTTATACGTTCATACTAAATAAGACGGATATTATAGGGTGATTATGATGACCAAATGGTGTTCGGAGACTATTAGGGCATTGAAGTTCCCCCGACATTTGTCTTACAGGTGAGGAAAAACCTCGAAAAGAGCAAGTCGATCTAGCAACCTTTTAAAAACTCGCTATAACTGACATTCTCAAAATGGTTATAAAGTATATTTATTCACTAAGATTTTCGCTCTCTTTTCGAAATATTTAAAATCATCATTTTAAATTTGTACATCAGGCTTTACACTATGTGCGCCATAACTTAGTTGGTTAAGACAACATGTTACAAGCCGAAAGATTGGGGGTTCGAGTCCCGGTGGCCTATACCTTCTGGCGCACCATGGCCCTAGGGTCGGTTCTGGATCCATCTGGATGAGTGCCAGGCGTTTATTTTATCTATTAACTGTTATGATATTTTAGTACGAAAGTGTCAGACGTATTAAAAATAATATTTTTTTTATATTATTAAATATTTTTGCAGAGAAGTGCTCTGGGGATAAGGATGGCCGTCACACAAGGCTGACATCTCGTGCCAATTGTCTAAAAAGGTAGGAATCTTAACTCTTATTGTCAAAACAAGCCACCTAAGGCCTATAGTAGGATGACTTCATCGTTTACAGTATAGGGGCTATTACAATTCTTAGATCTGACTTATCGCCTTCGATTTATCCGGCATGGGTAATCCTTCTGGTAACAATGCTGAACTGAACTGAACTCCATGGCATGACAGGCCTAGAAGGACCTTGGCCTACTAGCTGGCTGCTGGTCTCACATCTACATGTGTTACATAGGTAGACGATCATTCTGCCATTGTTGGGGTGACATGTGGTCAGGATGTCGGGTCCCCCAACCGTTATAGATGGTTTTCTCAATCTGAACCAGCTACTTATTGTAGCTACCCAATTCTTCGCGATGCTGGGTGGCTAACGGTAACGTACTGCGCGAAATTCCATGAGAACATTTCTTCTCCCATGGGGACTCGAACTGACGAAAGTGTCCTAGAATCTTCGCCAAGGCGTCTTGCCTTAACCACTCAGCTGCTACCTTTGGTAAAGCTCACAGGGTCAGTTATAAGTAGGGCAAGGCATTTAATGACTTATACATTGGTAAAAATGCAAAATAAAAAATGCATGTATGATCTAACAAATACAAAAAATGACCAATAAAATAAAAAAAAATGACAAATAAAAAGTTAAGAATTACTAATGAAAATACTATTTATTAGATTAAGTACTCACTTAATTACTGAATTACATAAAATTTAAACTTAACATCAAAACATTAAAAGAAAAGTATTAAAAAATACATTTTAGAGTACCTTTTATTGCAGATAATCCATTTCAATTACACAATGCACTTTTACAACAATGTTCAATTGCAGTTAATAATCAGAATAAGGGTAGAAGCTAGCATAAGCTGTAAGAAACTGAATAAAATTCCTAGAAGTGGGCAAGTTCTTAAGAACATACCTTGAAAAATAGGGGTAGTAGTTATCAAAACATCTACTTAATTCCAAGAAATTGTATTGACAAGGAAAAATACTGAATTATAATACAAATCTCAAACCAAATACAAATAATGTCACAGCCTTCTGAACAAGTGTAAAAAATGCTCAAAATGACTTAAAAATTGCCAAAAAATGACCTATCCCTAGAAAAGTTAAGAAAATGCCAAAAAATGCCCTAACGAATTGCTTTTATTTAATCCGTTTTTAATGCCATATATTTTCATATATGCAAGCAATGTTTCAACCTTCATAAGAAAAAGATGCAAAATCATTAACTGACTTGCCCTAGTTATAAGCATGCAAGCCCCTCCACCACGAACAAAGTAGAGAAATCATCGAGAGGGGGTAAGATTTATAAATACTTGAAAATTGCAAATAATTGTAAACAATACAAGATGTTTTAAAATGTAATTTATATTAGCTTTCTTTCTTGTCGTGAGTAAGAAGGACAGGTGTTTTTATAAGTTACAGTCGCGTCGTGACGTAAAGAAATCGATGGGATATTCCAACATTGTTACCGTAGTATTAAATGCACAATTGAGCGTGTGACGTCCAACTTTGGTGAAGTTTCGTTCTTTAGTTAAAACAACAGATGAGCTATGATAAAATCGTCATGAATTTTAAACACAGGCGGAACTAGTACCTGAGCTCATCATTTCCGCATAACCTGCAATCTTCTTGCGGTCAACTCCGGTTTATTGCCCTCTTTTATTTCTGTTTGCGTTCGATACCTAATCGTATAGTTTTATATTAACACTAGCTAATACCCGGTGCGCGCTGCTACACCTAAATAAATGAAAATGTATGTGCTTTTAAGTTTAGTTGAATAAATAAAAATAATTATAAATTTATATTGTTTAGTTATTCCGTGCTGATTACCCGGCGTTGCCCGAGAATCTACTTATCGCGATTTTCTTGATATAAATGAGCTGAAATACGAAAATGAATGTGTTTTATGTTTAGTTAAATAAGTAAAAAGAAAAATGTATAACATAATTATTTTTTACTTAGGCTTTCACGGCCGGAGAAGATTTCCGGGCTGTTCGCCGTGGTCTTGAGGCTTGTAGTTCCCCAACGTTTCGCCAGAGACTGCGTCCGGCATCATCAAGAGTTGTCTCGGGCTGTTGGCCGTGGTCTTGAGGCTTGAGTTCCCCAACGTTTCGCCGGAGACTGTGTCCGGCATCCTCAAGGGTTGTCTTGTAGTTCCCCAACGTTTCGCCAGAGACTGCGTCCGGCATCCTCAAGGGTTGTCTCAAGACAACGTTGGGGAACTACAAGCCTCAAGACCACGGCCAAGGAGACAACCCTTGAGGATTCCGGACGCAGTCTCTGGCGAAACGTTGGGGAACTACAAGCCTCAAGATCACGGCCAACAGCCCGGAAATCTTCTACAAGATCAAAATTATTTTTAGATACCCCGTGCTGTTTACCCGGCGTTGTCCGGGAATCTACTCATCCCGATTTTCTTGGCATAAATGAGCTGAAAAAGAAAAATTAATGTAGGCCTACTTCTTATGATTAGTTGAATAAGTAAAATGAAAAATAATTATAAATGTATATCGTAATTATTTTAAGATTTCCGTGCCGATTACCCGGTATTGCCCGGGAATCTACTTATCTCGATTTTCTTGGCATAAATGAGCTAAAATACAAAATTCGTTATTGTGAGTTATCCGTAAAAGAATACCCACCATGTGCTGCTATGCTTGCACAGGAATCTACGTACTTGTCTCGATCTTCTTGGCATCAATGAAAGACAAAAATGATCATTGTGAGTTATCCGTAAGAGATAAACATATGCTGTCGCGGTCTTTTTTGTAGAGCTTTTTGAGATATTTAATTCTGTGTACATTAATTGTGTGTATTTGTAATGGTTTAGGCAGCGTAAGCCATTTAAGCGTCCAAAGAGCTACTTCTTTTTTACTTTTCCACTACAAAGGGCGATTTTCAAGGGTGTAGGAGTTAAGTATCACAACTCTCTTATAGTCTATGTTCATCCCGGGAATCTCCTGAACATTTTGCAAAAAGCCCCATCACAATCGGATCAACGGTATGGCCGCGCATAAAGTACAAACAAACAAACCAACAAACAAACGTTCATTTTTATATATTAGATAATATCGTTGAATATTTCAACATCCCATTTTAACACACAATCCGTGAATTTGTTAATTATTTTAAACTAATAATAATTTTGGCACAGATTCCGGAAAAAGACCCTACATAAACACGATTCAAATAAATAAATCTTAATGTAAGTAAAGATAACATCTTGATGTCACAATGCTACTGTACTTAATTCTATTCCATGAAATAAAACGTTACGAAAGAATTACTTCAATGTCTTTCTTAAATTCCAATATTTCACCCCTTTCAAGATGAAGGTCAAATATTTAGTTTTATAGAATTTAATGAAATTTAATTTTAAAGAACTTTAGTCATTTTGACCACATCTACGCTTTATTAAAATTTAAATGTTTCAACATATTTTAAAATACAGTTACTAGAGTTTTCCTCTGTATTTTCTAAATATTATTTTATCTTTCGGAAAAAAAGATATATAATTTGCAAACTTGTTGACCCTTAAATTGGCAATGTATCTTATAATATACATTATTTCTCTTATTTAATATTGTTTGTAAAACAATATAAAAACAAATGAGTAGAAATTACTTAAATTTGTGTCAAATTAGAAGAAATTGCGTAAACTAGTTGAGAAGGCCAAGACATTCCACTGGAAGTCGTAGAGCCTGACGAAGAAGAAGAAGAAGAAGTGTCAAATTACACAATAACGAACAATAATAACCTAGAGTTTTACATGATTTTGTTTTCATTGCAGTCCGAAACATTTAAATAACTGGCAGGAGAAAATATTGTTTTGCAAATTGAAAGGATTACATTTTTTGGAACTTATGTTAGTGGGCGCATTTTGCTTATTGCAATACTAAAACATACTATAACGTCATATTTGTTTATTTAAAAATTAATTTTGGAAAATTGGTATTTCATGTTATTGAATAGTTTTTACTTTTCAGAATCAAAACATTATTTTATCTAAAAGTATTTACCTTACGTATTAATATGGTAAGGTAGTCTAAAGCTTTATTCATTAAAAATATAATATGGCCTTTATATCATTAAATACAAATATATAATCAGATATTAACAAGAAACATAAATAAACTCACGTTGAAAGCTATATTGAAACTCAGTAACACATTAAAAACACATTTAAAAATGTTATCTCATCGAATTTCGTAAAAAAATAATCCTTCAAGGTAAAATAATTTGTTTATTACATTAATAGTTTTAATTGTTTTATTTTACATGATAGGCTTACAATACAATACAATACAATTTTACATGATAAGTAGCTCCCTTCTACCTTGTATTCTAAATGTTTTTATTATTATTATTATTATTATTATTATTATTATTATTATTATTATTATTATTATTATTATTATTAATGTCTTTATTGTAAATTTCATAACAAAATGCATAATATTTGAAGATAAAATATAATAATCTTCATGAAAGTAATAGTTTTAAAAAATAGTTAATATTTTGTTTTAAATGATTAATTGGTCACGAGATATCTTATTCTGTATATCTGCATTTTTAAATATGTTTTCATAATCACTACAGCTTATAAAATACTTTAATTTCAATATTTATATGTTGTGTCCACCTCTATGGTCTAGTGGAAACGTCATTGTCTCAGCCCTTCCCCGCCTCCCCCCGGTCGGGACAAGTCTCCTAGTGAGCTTCCTTTCACGGATTTTCCTCACCTGTAAGACAAATGTAGGAAGCTTAAAATTTCTGAACATCATATTAAGCGCCCTATCATATGTACTGAACTGCGGTCAAGAAGTAAAGCAGAGGATAGCAATGGCAAAAGAAGCTTTCTACAAGAAGAGAAGCATTTTCTGCGGACCTTTGGCAAAAGAATTACGGAAGAGGCTAGTGAACTGCTTTGTGTAGAGTGTAGCATTGTCTGGTGCAAAGACTTGGACATTACTATGGAATGAAGAAAAGCGACTGGAAGCTTTTTGAGATGTGGATATGGAGAAGAATGGAATGTATAAAATGGACAGGCAAAGTAAGAAATAAAAATGTGCTAGACAGAGTGCGCGAAAGAAGAACAATGATGGAACTCATAAAGAAGAGGAAAATAAATTGGATTGGCCACTGGCTAAGAAGAAACTGCCTGCTGAAGGATGCTCTAGAAGGAATGGTGAACGGAAAGAAAGTTAGAGGCAGAAAAAGACATCAGATGATTGACAATATTAAAATAAATGGTTTGTATGCGGAAACAAAAAGTAAAGCTGAGTTAAGGAAAGAGTGGAGAATGCTGAGTTTGCAGTGAAAAACCTGCTCTTGAGCAGAACACTATGAATGAATCATATGTACCGTATTTAGCATGAGTGAATGGAGTGTATTGTCTTAAATGTTGGTGTTGTCTCGGAAATAGCTCTGTCATTGAGCTGAATACTCATTCAGACCATATCTTTGCATGGTCAAAAAACGTATGTACATTATCCAGAGTTTAATATATTTCCATTACATGCCCTGTTCCTGTAAGCCCAGGGAAACATGACTTCATGGCGGGATAGACCTAGAAGACCGGCTTCTGGCCTCACATCCACATGTGCAATCCACAAGTGTGAACGACAGAAATTAGGTAAACTTTTAAAATAAATAGATATTATCCTTCACGGTACAAACTACTCCCTCCATGGTATCTTTTTACCTTGTCGTGGTGGAGTGGCTTGCGTGCTTAAATGATCCAGAGAGCTATGACGGTGGTAGCATTGCTGCCGATAGGGTTACCCATGACGGACTGGTCGAAGGTGATAAGCCAGACGAAAAAAGTATCTTGGTCGAAAGAGTGATGATCTTTCACCGTAAAAATACAACCGTCAAGAAATGCGGACATGGGTTCAACTGGGGTAAAATTTTCCGGAGGTCAAATAGTCCCCCATTCGGTTCTCCGGGCGGGGACTACTTCAGGGAACCCATGCCAAAGGCTCAAAAAGTATTAGCTCAGGATAGGGATGTATGGAGAGCTTATGTCCGCGCGGCCATGAACCTACGGGTTCGATAGTGCCAGTGAGTAAGTAAGTAAGTAAGTACAAACGACTATAATAATACTCAATACATCTACATTAAATACAAAAAGGTAATTATATTTAAAATAAGAGGTGACATGGGGTTAGCGTATAAAGTTCGCATGCGTTACAGCTGGTTTCCTCAACCTAAAAACCACTATTTATTATAGCTACCCAAATTCTTCAAGATTCAGGGTAAACACCAGTCCCATACTAGCCAAAAATCAATGAAAAAATTCTCCCCTGCCTTATGGGAACTCGAACCAGATCTAATTCCGTTGCTCTGCTCTAAGGCAACATCTTTTTCGAAAATGTCGTGCATTTTTTCGGATTTTCGAGTGCATCAAATTATTCAGCTAATTAAAAAAATTATCCATTTTCGATAGTCTAATACCTATCTATTGACTGAACTACTTAATGTCTTAAACCGCTCGGCTGCGGCGCAGGACTACTCGGGAAACGTGGTGCATATCGAAGTATCTACAAATGAAGAGGTTAAACTAAGAAAAATAAATAGCCTAATATTTTAAGGCTAATAGAGGAGCGTGGAATCTTCTTGTAGGAAAACCAGAGGGGAAACGCCCAGTTGGTAGACCGAGAATGAGGTGGGAGAATAACATTGATCAAGATTTGAGGGAAATAAATTATACAGGAGATGATTGGAAAACATTAGCTCAGGATAGGGATGCGTGGAGAGCTTATATCTGCGCGGCCATAAACCTACGGGTTCGATAGTGCCAGTGAGTTAGTTAGTTAAGACCAATAATATTAAAAGTGTTTGCAGTATTTCTTAGAAAATGTTGGGCCAAAAAGAGATGAACGGACAGGTGAATGGAGAAAACTACATAATAGTGAGCTACATGATATTTATAGGAAGCTAAATATAATAAGGATAGTTAAGTTACGTAGTCTGCGATGGGCAGGACATGTGGCACGTATGGGGGATGAAAGAGGTGCATGGAAACTTCTTGTAGGAAAATCAGAGGGAAAACGCCCAGTTGGTAGACCAGCAATGATTTGGGAGGGTGGCATTATCCATGATTTGAGGGAAATAGATTATAGAGGAGATTGGAAAACATCTCAGGAAAGAAATTTATGGAGAGCTTATGTCCGCGCGGCCATGAACCTACAAGTTTGATAGAGCCAGTAAGTTAGTTAGTTAGTAAAGGTAAAGTGATCCCACTACAGGCCTCGGGAGGCCCTTGGGGTAGTAGGAGGTTAAGGCTCCCACTTTTTCTCGACAATCGGCACAAAATAATATCAGCCGGATTGTCAGCCCTGCGCGACGGCCGCCTTTAACCCAGAACAAGCGTCTGATACTCATTTCCGTTAGAGGCTGAGTCGACCCCAAGGCCATAGTGCCGCCAGAGGATTTGGATCAGTTTAAAAATCTTGACCCCACCGGTTCTTCAACCCTCGACCTTCCGGCTTGAAGGCGCAGTGCCTTAACCACTACGCTACTGCGTGCCCCCTAGCCAGTTAGTTAGTTAGTTAGTTAGTTAGTTTGCAGTATTTCTAAGTAACAAGATAATATATGTAGAAAACCACTGTAATAGCGTCATTTGTTTTAAATATTTCGTTATTGACAAAAGAACTGTGCCAAGCTTCCTACGATAGACATAGTTCACAAATGATGAATAACCTCCAGGAATTAAATACGATATAAATAAAAGTATTAAAAATAATCTCTATTGAATCCCATTCTATGCAGAGAGTATTTATGTAGAACGATTCTCCCACGAATTCCTCACGTCTTGTCATTCAAACATGAAAGCTATACACAGATGATGACGTGAGAGACCTGTTAAGCGTCTCGCGACAAACTATGTCACTTATTGTATAGGAGTCTGGGGTGGTCGTAAGTAATAAAGATGTTGATGTGAGAGGGCGCAAGGTGAAGGGATCAACCCTTATTTAAACTGGTGGGAAGAAGATGCTTTGTGTTTGTTTAATACAAGGAAAATAGACGCTTGAACGCTGTGGAATACTACGTAGCTATTCCATCATCACACGTCATGCTTTAGTTTATCTTCTTGTTCACACGGATAAATTCTTCAATCTAGGAAAAAAATTAAAATATTCTAATAACTTCTTCCTTAAATAAAATATTTTGGTTTCAGATACCACACCATCGCGCTATCGTCGGAAACTAGGCAGCCTAGTGGCTGCCAAAAAATGGAATAAACATCCTTTCGCATACTAGTACTCTTATTAATTTACCTTCTAGATGACTCATTGAGGCGATGGGCTAACTACACGTCACTCGCTGACATCTGTGGGTAAATAAGCGTAACTAAATTACATTGGTTAAGAAACTCTCGCTGGGGAAAATAATTAATCCTACTAGTATATTAGTTCTAGGGAAAACGCCCTGTTGGTAGACCAAGAATGAGGTGGGAGAATAACATTAACTATGATTTGAGGGAAGTAAATTATACAGAGAATGATTGGAAAGCATTAGCTCAGGATAGGGATGTATGGAGAGCTTATGTCCGCGCGGCCATGAATCTACGGATTCGATAGTGCCAGTGAGTAAGTAAGTAAGTAAGTAAGTATATTAGTTCTTAGGAACATGTTAGGACCAAAGAGAGATGTACAGACAGGTGAATGGAGAAGACTACATAACGATGAACTACATGGTCTTTATAGGAAGCCAGATATAATAAGAACAGTTAAGTCTCGTAGACTGCGATGGGCATGACATGTGGCACGTATGGGGAATGAAAGACGTGCATGGAAGCTTCTTGTAGGAAAGCCAGAGGGAAAACGCCCAGTTGGTAGACCAAGAATGAGGTGGGAGAATGACATTAACTATGATTTGAGGGAAGTAGATTATACAGGGAATGATTGGAAAGCATTAGCTCAGGATAGGGATGTATGGAAAGCGTATGTCCGCGCGGCCATGAACCTACGGGTTCAATAGTGCCAGTGAGTAAATAAGTAAGTAAGTACTAGTATATTGCATTTCAACAGTGGACCTATAGATGAAGGGTACAGGGAAAGAACAAGGTAGGCTTCAGTTATTTTTAGTCGAAATGGAATTTCATGTGTCATTAAATGCTCCATGGAATGCACTGTAATTTGGAAGGGTGAAACAATAAAATATAGATTTAGTATTTTTTTTTATCTCCAAAGTTTGGGGTATAGGTAAGGAACAATGGCTGTTATACAACTTACTTAATTACTTACTCACTGGCACTATCGAACCCGTAGGTTCATGGCCGCGCGGACATAAGCTCTCCATGCATCTCTATTCTGAGCTTATGCTTTCCAATCATTCCCTGTATAATCTACTTCCCTCAAATCATAGTCAATGCTATTCTCCCACCTCATTCTTGGTCTACCAACTGGGCGTTTTCCCTCTGGCTTTCCTACAAGAAGCTTCCATGCAAGTCTTTCATTCCCCATACGTGCAACATGTCCTGCCCATCGCAGTCTACGAGACTTAACTGTTTTTATTATATCTGGCTTCCTATAAAGATCATGTAGTTCGCTGTTTAGTAGTCTTCTCCATTCACCTGTCTGTTCATCTCTCTTTGGTCCAAAAATTTTCCTAAGTACTTTATGCTCAAATACTTGTAATCCCCTTTCCTCCCTTAAAGTAAGAGTCCATGTTTCGCACCCATCTTTATTTTTTATTTTGTCTGTCCCGCTCTAGTTACGTAAAATGTGGACATGATAACATTCAGGACAATGTTCTGTTAAGTAGTTAGCTAACCCGAACAATTGGAGAAAAAATATTTCATACTCTCGATAGTTACATAAGAGACAAAGGGATCCAATGGTGGAAATATTGGTGTTTCTGTTCGAATGGTGCCCGCGCCATGAGATTTCTAGGGTGAAGGAAGTAGCTCCGAATATAAACTACCCGTAGATAGCACTCATTTTTCATACATAGGGATGCGTTGCCCTCCAAAGGAACATCATCAGAATTTAAAGCTATTAGATAGCATTGTAAAGACAGTTAATTTCAATAACACTCGACCGTTAAAACAGATTATGTTCCATACCCTGCGATGAAGTGCATTTTTAAATTCGCTTTCTTTCCAGAGGTACATTTTTTTAATGAGACAGCGTTTTGAATTTCATTACCAGGACTCGCTTCATCATATTCACCATCCACAATATAATTTAAATATAAATACAAAAAAAATTAAATGAATAGACGCTATATGGCCGTGATGTTACCACATTCAGTACCGTAAACCAGTTAAAGCATTTAAAGAGACTATCGTGTATGCGGCCGTCGGTCAGTTAACTCGTTTTAGAGCGGGCGCGAACAAACCGTGTTTATATTCAGCGACTAAATATTGTGTTGGCTTAGTATGTCTTGGAGATCATAGATGGCATGCAAATGTACATTTTCTATTCCCGTTTGACACGTTTAACATTGGTGAATCCCTTTTTATTTTAAAACAAACAACACATGGAATTCGTTCACCCGAACTTGCCCCCCGGCTCCAATGCAGTCGTGTATGTTTCTCGTTATCGCGCTGTTGTTTGTGCGTGAGAAAAATATCTCACTGAAGAAGAATTAGTGAATATTTTGTATAATGATGATTCAGGTGATGAACTGATTCCTGAATTAGAAGATTCACAAAGTGAAAGTGAAAATGAACTTCCACTTCCTGAAATTGATACGCCGATACCATGTGATGTCAATCACCCAAGTTATTTCACCATCAAATCCTACTAGGATATCTATTTTAGGTATGTACAAAATTTGAATTTTCTAGGACTAATAGTTTGTGAATAATGGTCCATTTTCTGAAGTGCCACGAAAAGGGTAGCTGGGATATTTAAACCCACAGACCAGCCATTTAAATATCCCAGCTACCCTTTTCGTGGCACTTCAGAAAATGGACCATGCGAATGTCGAGTCTACGACAGGCAAACAACAGCTGGAAGCGCTCGCCACTGAAGATACCCTCCGCAGTTGAGGGAGAAACGTCTGGAAGAAACGCCAGTTATAGACCACGGCCACATAGCCCGGAATCTTTTAATACTATATATATTTTGTTAAATTGGAGAAAATAAATTTCTGATACAAGGTTTTTTAAAAAAGTGTCGGACTGCTGTGAAAGTAAGTCATACATAATTGTAAATTATTGCCTACGTATTATATATTATTGTATAATTTTGGCAATCATTGCTCTGACATTCTTTTAACATTGTCATACCACTGTAATCTTTTCTTTTTTATAATGTATATGATGAACTGCTTCTTTTGTACACCCATAATTTCCTTTATTTATTTATTTCGTAATCTATCCATTCTAAATTTTCCAGCTGATCTTCATAAATCATATGTTTTTGTACTTAAAATTCTTTTCGTTTCCCTGGAAGATAGAAAGAGATAGAGATAAGAGCGAGTTATAGATATATATATATATGGAGAAAGAGAGTAGAAGGAGATTGATATATATATATATATATATATATATATATATATATGGAGAAAGAGAGTAGAAGGAGATTGAGAGATATAGAGAAAGTTAGAGACAGATGCAGATAGAGAGAGATAGAGATAGAAGCTCTTATGTATTTTTTTTAGATATAATATTTTTGACTGTTTAAATGGAAGAAATGTTAAGGCTATAACTCTTCCAGTTTAAATAAATATTATAATTGTGTAGTCTATGTCCTCAGAAGTAGGTGCTCAAAATATCTCAGTAGATATTTGTGTTGCTTGTGAAATGATGCAAATTAGCATATTATAAATGTAAATGTGTTTTATAGAATATTTTATCGTCATGTAGTTGTAGCATTATTTATTTTGAGGCTTTGAAATATTAATTAGAAGAAAAACACGCTGAATGGCTGTTCAGTTCAGTCTAATACCTTTTATGCTCCAGTTCAGCCTGACAGAATGTTTGTTAATTAATTATAAATACACACACTCACACAAGCTTTCATAATCTGAGGTCGCAAATAATAAAGAGCTATATGCCTATAACGTAATTAACTCAATTACGTCATTTTTTTTTCACTCTCGAGGTTTTGTGATCCAACATGATTATGTGATTACTAGGGCTCAAAAAAGTATTGGTTATAGGCTAGGCTGCATCGTACTTAGACCGCTATGTTTACAAACTGCACGTTGACACGCCCACTCACGACAAACTTAAAGTACAGTCCGCTTTGTTTAGGAATGGACTCGTCTTTGCAAAATTTTTGTTTCGGCATTCTGATACAACCACACGTCAAGTAAACAAGTCTATTATTGAAGAGAGTCGAACATACCCACTCTCCGCTCCGAGCAGGCAGTGGAGACGCTCGACAAAGACACGCATTTTGTAAACAGTGTGTATAGAAATTAGTTACTATCCTGATACCGATACTTTTCAGCCCTAGTGATTACTAGATTTCGTATTTAAGGTTTTATGCCTATTTTTCTTTCTGGAGCTTGTAAGCATTTTAAAATGTTCCCTGAGTACGGTACTAACGTTCTCCAGGATTAGTCCTTTGGCGGAGCTGCCACCTTAAAGCATTCTATTACAAAGAATGCTATATAAACTAAACGAAATATAATAAAATATATAATATGGAAATATCATCAGAAAATAAAAAAAAACAATGGATTTCAAGGGAGCTCAGCCAGTTCGGACAAAGATAATATTAGAAAATAAACCAATAGAACAAGTGGCAAAATATAACTTCCTAGGTTGCGAAATGTCAATCACAACGGATACAGATATAAATAACAAGCTAAATAACTTTAATTATATAACAGGAGCACAAAAAAGAACTTTGAAAAATAAACCCAGAAAAGACTCTATAATTAAATTATGCAAGACAATGGCAATTCCTATTATTACTTACGGATCCGAAACCTAAACAACACAACAATCTGCCAGAATACAAGCTGCTAAAATGAAATTCCTCAGACCAATACAGGATATCTAAGAACAGACAAAAAACACAACACAGAAATAAGACGGCAACTAAAAATAGAGGAATTAAACACAACAATAGTGAAAAACAGAACAAACTGGAAAGAACACGTAGCAAAGATGAGTGAGAACAGAATACCAAAATCAGCATATAACTATTTACCAAGAGGAGGAAGAAGTGTGGGAAGACCAAAGAAAAGGTAGAAAGAGCGGCAATTTGGAGCCGGAACAGGCTAGCAAAAAGTCTAAACCGTGACGAAGAAGAAGAATCCTATTTTTTTAAAGAATAAGTAAAACCAGTTATGCAGATACAAGTTTTATGAAAAACTAGCAAATTGCAGGCGTGCGCTGTTACGCCTAAATAAATGACATATGATTTTTAAATGTTAGTTTCAGGTAAACTACTACACCTTATGTTTTTAGAACTTAACAGCAGCTAACACTCGCCGTACCTGAAAATATATATATGCAGAAAGTTTCATATTGCGACGAACCAAATATGGCGGTTTACTCGAGTCGATTCTTATTTTCGGATTTCAGGTAATTTGTTCTAATATTCAGATTTCGATGAGTTTTGCATAATATCTACCTCGGTTTATTTTAATAGTATATACAGTAAAACTTGTTTAATCAGTAACTTGAATAATGCGGAAATCTGTCCAATGTGAACAAATGTATTGGTCCCGGCGAAGTAATAGTAATTTTGCGTGTATTTATTTTTTTAATCGTAAAGAATATTGAAACTTAGAAAATTTAATAGTCACAAATAATATTGGAATTATTGACGGTGACATAAATTTATTCAATAGAATCGTTGCGGACTTTGAAAAATAAAGTCGTCTTCGCTCAGTAAAACAGTAATAGAAGTTAAATAAATCAATCAGAACTAATTAATCAGATCGATCTGTAAGTTATTTTTGTCACATTAATGAATTTTCGGAAACTTGTTTACCCACGACAAATATTGTATAAATTTTAATTAGCCTATACTGCGTGATCTGCGTAACAGTCAGTGCATATTGTTCGGAATATGACCGCTAGGATTGGCACCTGCAAATCATGTTATTCATTTGTCTTTAATTTAGGGAATACTGCTAAATTAATTTTTATAATAGAATTATTCTTCGATTTTTTACGGTCGAATTTTGAGGTCTCTTTGATCTATAAGCCCCATTGCGCGCCTCATATGCCTGTGCAGAAATCCGCCTCTGTTAATGCTAAAATTTAATAGTAGGCCTATATCTTACAGTCTACCATTCTCTATTTAGGCCTACATCAGTTTCTTCTTCGCGATTTTTGAGCAGGCATTCTTGTCACAGTTCGTCATTTTTCAAATGATTTAGTTCAATTTTTTTCAGAATCATCTTTAGCGTTTGTACCTCTCACAAACGAAAAACGTTATCTGATTTTCATCCTGACAAGATGATGATCTGATTTGCAGTCTATCCTCCTAACTGATCTACCGTTAATCATGTTAGTGGGCAGCATTTACCTACTACTACACTATCTGATTTGGCATTTCATTAATGGAGATATCAAAGTGTATTGTATTTAAGGTTATCCCTTTTGCTAGAATGTTGTGGTTTTAATAACGAGATTCTCAAATGTGTCCAGGGTGACCAATCTAATCCCATTTTCATTACTATATTCATGAAGACTGAGTTTGTCCATTGTTGATCTGAATATACAGGTGTCTATAAATTATTTATATAGATTACATGCAAAATTAACTATGTTATAGAATAAAAAACAAATAACATTACGATTTCCTGGGGCTTCTTGCAACTGCCACCCACAAGTTCTTTCGAAACGGAAGGTCTGCCACTGTTCTTGTTCTTTAAAACACTTCCTGTCTCTTTAAGTTTATTCATCCATTGGTAGGCCTATATGCTCATTCGAGTTGGAAGTTCTCGTTGGTATGCTGTTCTGAATTTTCACTTCACTCGCGTTACTTATTTGAACTTTGCTAACCACAAACACACTTTTTTCTGCGGAGACGCCATTTTTTGTTTATTGAGCTCACTAGCGCCACTACACACTCAGATTCCAAACTACAGGAACATTGTTAAACTTAGACAATTGAAGTTAGATCTCCTTTAACAATAAGGAGGTAATATAGAGTAATTCTTATTTTATAGAGACATGAAATTGTATACATCATTTGTGGATACAGTGTAGCCTATCTTCTCGTCCCATTTTTTGCATTAAATATCTTAATACACCGTTGTGGTCACGAGGTAGCGTGCTGCCTTGTCACGCAGCGAGCCCGGGTTCGATTCCCGGTCGGGACAGGCTCCTGGGTGAGGTTTTTTCGGGGTTTATCCTCACCTATAAGACAAATGTCAGGAAGCTTAGGGTCCAATGGTCCCCGAAAATCATCCTGTCATCATCATCATCATCCTTATCATTATCCTTCACCGGTGTGGAAAGCAACGGAAGCTACCACACCTACAATTCCCTAGTAAAGCTGCAAAGCATAGCATGAAAATGCTACGATTGCAGTGAAAGACTTACCTTCAAGCAGAATTGCTACAGAATCTTAATACGATTTTCATATGGTCGCGAAAGATAATCAAATACGTGTTATTATCATCATGAAAACTGAATTTGCCTATTGTTTATCATAAGTAATGCCACGAGTGATTTCCAATTTATCTAGATAATTTGGAAATCAAGAGTGGCATTTGTTAGGACTATTTAACGAATAAAATTAAGCTGTTTACTCACAAATCATTATTTAACTATAGTTATTTTAAAATATTTATAGGCCTATATTTAATGTAAACGGCGATGTTTGAAAACAAATGAGAAGCGATAGGTATGCTTCATCTGCTTCTTTTGTTTATCACTGCAACCAGATCATACTATTTATTGCCAAAGGAACGCAATATTGTAAGAATGCTCTCTAGTGGAGATAAAAATGAAACACATCACACTGTATATTAATTCATTTCTGATGTCATATGATGTATATATGACAATTATATTTTTCTGGATTGTTACCTGGGAAAAAATACATTTAAGAAAGTGCAAACAGTGGTTTCTTTTTTTTTGGTGGTATAATCAATTGCTACAAATGTTTTTATATTAACTCCCGCATGCGGCATGTGTTGACATTCATGCACTATATATACAATCTGGTAGCCGTATTTCTTACAGGCTCAGTCACTGCAAAATAATGGTCAGACCTGTTCAGAATATTAAAAAGGAGGAGCCTTCTTTAATATGGTAATTATAACACTGATAAACATTTCGTGAAACACGACTCTGATTGGTTGTAAAACAGAAATCATTGAAACGTGATTGGCCATTGAGTCCCATTTGGGGCATGAGTTAAATAGTCTGAATAAATCTTCTTCCAATTTTGCATTAAAATCTCCTAAGTCAAAATCTTCTTCCAATTTTGCATTAAAATCTCCTAAGTCAATGTTCATATGATATCATGAAAGCTTATAATTCTTCATAGAATCCATCCTTGATCTTGTCATCCTTATCTTCTGTGGGACCGTATATTTACAATTACTAAATTGTATAATATATCCTTTAGAATCATGTATGATATCGTATGCTAATAAACCTATATTTTCTGATAACTGATAGGATCCTCCTGATTAAAAAGCCCGTTCTGAATTCTGGTCTAGCTGCGATCTCATTGTGTGATGTAAAGCTTCCTGTTTCCTGACTGGCTACCTACCTTGTCCTGGTCATCTAACTTCCTGCTGCAAAGCGAATATAACTTATCCAATGAGATTTATCTAATTCCCCTGTTAATATTTCCCTTGCCCCACTACTATATACAACGCGTTCGTAGTTCGGCCGTACCGTTCCACGGCGGCCTTGGACTGGGTGAGTATTGGCGCGCCTTCCGGCCGAGTTATACGTACACGACCGGCAAGTTACTGGTACGGAGCTTACCTGCAACACAATATATGTTGAAAGTGATGACCTTGACATAATAATTTTAGCACAGTGGGTAGTGCTCCGTACGAATGACTTGCCGGTCGTGTACGTATAACTCTGGCGGAAGACGCGCCATTATTCACCCAGTCCAAAGCCGTCGCAGAACAGTCCGGCCGAGCTATGAACGCATTGTGTGTATATATCCGAACATTCCATGTACCTAGGAACACGTCCTTATATTTAAGCTTTTGCCATGGATTCCCTGAGATAGTCCCCGCCCGGAGGTCCGATTGAGGAACTTTTTTGTCTCCGGAAAATGTCTCCCGCATTTCTCGAAGGTTGTATTTTTACTTGAAAAATCGTCAGTCTTTCAAGTAACCATGAATAGCTATTAGAGGGGAAGTAGGTGAACTGCTACTTCACCTTATTTTTTACCAGAATTATTTTTAAACTTTATTTTCCTTATCATGAATGTTGGTTTTAATAGAAACATATTTCTGTATTATTGTACGAGACGGGATTCATCGTTGTGACAAAGAGCGCCCGCGCCACGTGGTGTCATTCTGGCCTACGCCAGCTCTGAAGTGAAGGATTTTTGTTCCTACCTCTGAGGGCGTAATTTGCCTCGCTGGTCGCCATGACAACCGTGATGTCACCCACTGAGGTCTAGCGTTTCAAAATCCTCCAAATTAAGTAGCCGAGAGGGAATTAGCCACCTGCTTCAAGATTTTATGTATGAAATTATTTTGTATCCGCTCTTCGGCTATTGTTGTGGTGATTTAAATATAAATCCTGTTTGTGATGTAGTGTGTATTTCATTGGAAACACCTTTTTCACATTGCAATGATGAAAATAAAAAAAGGTAGTTTTAAATTGTGGGCATTCTACTGAATCTCTACAAATATGTGGTAGAAAAGAAGTCAAATATTCAGGTAAATGCTACAATCTTAGTTTCAAACAGTCATGGTTTAAGGCATTTCCATGGTTGTGCCCCTCTCAAATTCTACAGGAATTGTTTTGTTGGCATTGCTTGGTTTTCAGCATTAAAAGCAACGTTTGGATTGGAGAACGATTTGCTGTTTTGTTGAATGTAACATGATCATTACATAAGCATGCAGATTCGACAGAGCATATAAAAAATAAATAAATATCCTCAACTCGTGTCCAACTCAGGGTCGGATCGAGGGATGAGCCTCCTATATAGAGGTCTGTGAAAGACAAGAGTGCCGGCCGACCACTCCTAATGCACCATCACAGGAGCAGATGAAGAAATGAAATGAAATGAATGAGATGAATATGGAGAAATGGTGGAATGAAATTGTGGCAGGGGAAAACAGGAGAAAACCTCAAGAAAAACCTGCCCATGCCCCATTTCATCCACCATGAAACCCACATGAAGTGACTGAGCAATGAGTCATTGACCACTGTTTGGGGCATGAGTTAAATAGTCAAATGCCACAAGTTATTTCCAATTTATCTAGAGGATTTGAAATCAAAAGTGGTATTTGTTAGGACTATTTAACAAATTAAATAAAGCTGTTTACTCACAAAGCATTATTTAAATATCCATCCATAGTAATTCTGCCCGAGGGCAGGTCTTTCACTGCAATCATACATTTTCATGTTATGCTTTGCAGCTTTACTAGGGAATTGTAGGTGTGGTAGCTTCCCGTTGCTTTCCACACCGGTGAAGGATGATGATGATGAGATGATAATGATAAGGATGATGATGATAATGGCCATATGATTTCGGGGACCGTTTGGGCCTTAAAGTTTTCCTGACATTTGTCTTACAGGTGAGGAAAAACCCCAAGAAAAACCTCACCCAGAAAAACTGCCTCGACCTGGGATCGAACCCGGGCCCGCTGTGTGACAAGACAGTACGCTACCTCAAGACCACAGCGGTGGACTATTTAAATATAGTTATTTTAAAATATTTATATATTTAATGTAAACAGCGATGTTTGAAAACAAATGAGAAATGTTTGGTCATGTTTAATTTGTTCATCTACTGCAACTTGATCATATTATTTATTGCCAAATAGGATTGTAATATAGCAAACTCCTGCTTATCTGTGTTAATTGGGACTGAGATATGCATGAAAAATTGAAATACATGGATAATCCGATTAAGTTATTTGGCACTGTGGAAGTTGATCAGAAATTTATTTACCCACTTTAACATTACTTAAATGCAACAAAATTGATAAATGTTATATTAAATGTATTTAGGCGCAAGTCATAATTATCATTATTTTATTTTACTCATAAATATTTCCTGTTATAACCACTCTGGTTATAACAGTTATTCAAAATGGCCGTTGTAACCAGCGACAACTACACTAGTAACCACCGATATCCACACTTATAACCAGCAATGACAAATAATCAGCAATAACCACACTAGTAACCACCGATGACCACACTACTAACCAGTGATAAACCCACTGCCACAGCATATCTGTGGTTTCAATCTGTAACAACAAACTTTCAGTGACTCACACAACGGATATTTCCAAAATTGTATTGAATTCTCAGAATGATGGTTGGTACCATTAAACATGTCAAGAGAAGGGGTTGTGAGTGAAGGTTACTCTATTGTGCTAGTTTCTAAGTGCAGTTCACAGTAGCACATTTAAAAATAAAGAATTTCTTCATAACAATACAAAATACAGTACAGTCTTCATTTTTAAAAAATACAGTAAAAAGAGTCATGCCTGGATAATCTGCAAACCAGACAATACGCGCACGGATAATCAGGAGTTTGCTCTATTGTAAGAATGCATCCTAGTGGAGAAAAAATGAAACACATCAAACTATATTATAACCAACATTTTTTTAGGAAACAACTCAGTAAAATCATTATTTAAAAACACAATTATTGAACACACAATTATCAAATGTGTAGTTCAAAGGAATCTGTTCATTATTTGCTATATTCAATGTATTTGTTGGAGAGACAGTTACTGCAAGATAATGATCTGGCCATTTCAGAATATTAAGAAGGAGGAGCTTTCTTTATTTTGGTAAACAGAATTCGATAAATAGTGAGGTGAAACAAGACTGTCATTGGTTGTAAAACAAAATTAATTGAAATGTGATTGGTCACTGACTCCCATTTGGGGCATGAGTTAAATAGTCATTTTAACTGGTGTACATAAATCATAGATTTAATGGCATTACCTATGAATATGTGAAAGTGAAACTATAAATTGTAATTAATATTTAATTTTAGGAAGTTATATTTTGAGGTTATTTTAATTATATTATTAATATTGAGGTAAGATGTCCAGACTAAAAATAATATAATTATAAATTGTAATGTTTATTTTTCACAATTTATTTATATATTAAATAAATAAGTTATAAATAAAATTCCATAAAATTAAATGCACATCATATTCATTTACATATAATACATATCTTTGCAATGTCATATTTACCATAAAATAAAAACTTCAAAAAATATACAGCATTACATAAATAAACTGACCACGTTTAGAACTCAGTCTTTTATTAGGAACAGTCTCACTGATCTCCTAATTTATAAATACCAGTTTTGTAGTGAATACAATAGAAATGATGTATATATCCCCTCTACTTTTTAACATATATATGAATGCCATTGTAAAAGACTTTAGAGAAACAAAACATGGAAGTATCACTATCAATAGAAATTTAAAATTAGATATAATAATGTTTGCAGATGATCTTGTTTTACTAGCAACATCTGAAGATGATTTACAATGGTCAGTACATAATTTAAATTTGATAGCCCAGAAATATTCAATGGAAATATCTACCAATAAAACTAAAATAATGGCCTTTTGTGGAAAATACCCAATACCAAGCAAAATTTGTTTAAATAACAAAATTTTAGAGAGAGTTAATGATGTTTTTTATTATTAATTTAACATTTCTCAATGAAAGATAAATTAAATTTGAAGAGAAAAATTTTTTTTTTTAGATCGTAACTCGCCTCGGTAGCTCAGTTGGTAGAGCACTTGGCCCGGAAAGCCAAGGGTCCCGGGTTCGAGTCCCGGTCTAGGCGAAAATTTTTCTCTTCAAATTTAATTTATCTTTCATTGAGAAATGTTAAATTAATAATAAAAAACATCATTAGAGGCCTTACTGGCTTTTAAAGTAATGTTAAATTTCCAATAAATGTCTTCTTAACTAAGAAGCCGCCATTTGCAAAGATAGAAACAATGGTTTCAAAAGCATTTGGCGATAGGGAATTACAACGTATATAAGAGAAAAATTTGCGTCTAGATCGTAACTCGCCTCGGTAGCTCAGTTGGTAGAGCACTTGGCCCGGAAAGCCAAGGGTCCCGGGTTCGAGTCCCGGTCTAGGCGAAAATTTTTCTCTTCAAATTTAATTTAGAGTTAATGATATTTAATTAATGTTGGGAAGTAAACATTATGAGGTATAATCATTCAAATTCATCGGAGAACATATTGTTTAAACAACTCACCTCATAGGATTCATGCTTCCATGATATCGCGATTTCAAACATAGTCATGTTCATCGTCAGCCATAACTCCGACTGATGAAATTCTTCGGCCGTTACTTATTTGGGATATAAACTCTCTTTTGTTGAAAATTTGGATTTATCAGAGAAAATTGTGAAATTCAACAAATCAATGGGAGTCATTAATAGAGTTTTAAAACCTTCATTAGTGCAAAAATCAACTCGTACTCATCTTTATCAAATAATGGCTCGACCAGTCCTATGTTACGGGAGTGAAGCGTGGACTATAAGGACAAGAGATGAAAGCAGACTAACAGCTTGTGAGATGAGATTTATGCGCCGAACAGCTGGCTACACCAAATGGAATCGAAAGAAAAATGTAGAAATCCTTCAAGAACTTAATGTGTCACCAATACTGGACTACATCTCCAGATATCAGCTAAACTGGAAGGAACATGTCTCAAGAATGGCTAGATCCAGGATCCCCAAGGCAATAATGAACTACTGTCCAAATGGGAAATGGTCACTTGGTCAACCTATGAAAAGATGGCACGAAAACCGCTTTCTCAGGCCGTAACAGTTCTTCTAGGACTAATACCTGGCAAGATGATGATGATGATGATATATGAATTCTCATCAATTCCATTTTAGTTCAAAAGTATTATTATTCTTGAAATAATTGGTCAATTATACATATAATAAAAATATCGATCAAAATTGCTATCCTTCTGCAGGAAAAGAAGTTTGCATCTAGAAAACATACACATTACACAGTGCAACAAATCGCAAGGTCACAAAAACTTTTTTCCAAAATGTAGGTGTTCCTTATGTACAGTATTTCGACCTCCTGAATTTGAAAATGATACTCAAAATATTGTATCACCCACAAGTTTTGCACAAATCGCATATTTTGCAATAATGATAATACTTAAGGAAGTAGTACATATGTAGGGCACATGAATCATGCAGAAGTAGAATACAACTTTAAAACAGCAACATATTGAAATATACACACAGTGAACAGATGTATACAGAGAATGTGGTACAAAAGAAGCACTAAAATAATTCATTCCGTGCTTTGTTAGTTGTCATGGCATGACTCCTGCTTTTCCTCTTATGAGGAATATCCATTTGCTCACGGTGAAGCATCCAGCAATAGTCGCCCATCATCATTTCATGTCCTTGATATCCTGGTGGAATCTTTCACCGTGTTCCTCACTTATAGCACCCAGGTTTGGAGGAAAAATGTCAAGGTATGAATTTAAAAAATGTAGCTTTAAACTCATTGAGCATCCCAGCATTTGAATGTCGTCAGAATGTTCTCAACTATGTCGATATACTCTGGGATACGATTGTTTCCAGGAAGTTTTGAACCACACACTTAAAGGAGTCCAGGCTTCTAGCTCCATGGCATTCACTAAATGAAGGAAATCTTCATATAGCATTAGTTTCCGAATATCTATTACAAAGTTATGTAGATAGGAAATAACACTATGAGGTTATTTAATATTGTTTATTTTTTATTATTTCACTCACCTCATACTTCATAATTCATAGCAGACCCTGGGTTTCTTCACATCTTTTGTGACATTCTCAATGCTGTGTCACGTTCACAACTGAAGTCCAACGGCTTTCTATCCTGCAGACTGACCTCTGCGCCATCTGGTGGCCGACCGAAGAATTTCCAAATCAGTCCTCTCTCCTTATAACCGGGTATTTCAAAATTCATAGTTGTATTTTCATTCTTGCATATGTAAATTTTTTCCCAAATTGTGAGTTCTTTCGGTTTTTCCAATTGTTTAAGTAATTTTGTTTTGGTTTCTATAACAAAACAAAATTACTTAAACAATTGGAAAAACTGAAAGAACTCACAATTTGGGAAAAAATTTGCATATGCAAGAATGAAAATACAACTATGAATTTTGAAATACCCGGTTATAAGGAGAGATGACTGATTTAGAAATTCTTCGGTCGGCCACCAGATGGCGCAGAGGTCAGTCTACAGGATAGAAAGCCGTTGGACTTCAGTTGTGAACGTGACACAGCATTGAGAATGTCACAAAAGATGTGAAGAAACCCAGGGTCTGCTATGAATTATGAAGTATGAGGTGAGTGAAATAATAACAAATAAACAATATCTATTACAAAGCTCTACAAAAAAAAATAATTTTTTGTTGCCCTGGATATCTCAGCAAATTTCTATGTTTTCAAGTGCACAGTTTACGAATATATTCATGAAAGTGCTGAATGTGCTCTAGTTTTTATGATTTTTGTGTATCTTATATCTTAAACAGTAAATGGCTTGTTACTAATAAAATTTTATGTTTCCAGTCATGATTTGATTTCTGCACTTTTTTTCGCATATACAAACATCACGTGATTTCCACTCTCACACCCCTCACTCTGCACATTGGCCATGATCTCAGTTATTTGACAAAATTAAAGTACTCACGACGTGCATCTGGATATGATAAAACAATTCGTCAAAATGTTGGACAAGAAAGGAGAATGTTTCAAATACATTTGTAGAAAATTTCCTAAGCTCAGTATGTAAAAGTTAAAAGGTGGAATATCTGATGATCCTCAAATTCGGCAATTGATGAAAGATGCAAACTTTTTCAAAGTTATTAGTGTTCCGGAAAGTGAAGCTTGGAAGGGTTTTGTATTGGTAGTAGAAATTTTCCTAGGTAACTATAAAGCACCAAATTATAAAGAAATTGTGCAAAACATGTCGATAAGCTTCAAGATTCAGGGAGCAAATATGAGTATAAAGTTACACTTTCTCCACAGTCATCTGAATAGATTTCTGGATAATTTAGGAAATAATAGTAACGAACAGGGAAAGCATTTTCACCAGGAGATAAAAGTAATAGAATAAAGGTATCAGGGTAGATGGGACCATCACATGATAGCAGATTACTGCTGGTCTTTAAAAAGGGATTGTCCCCTAAAAAATTATAGAAGAAAATCTTATAAAAGGTGTTTCACTGAAGTATAACATAGGTTTTCGACATTTTTCTATCTATTTACATCGTTGTATACTAATTTTGCAAAAAACATTTAACATTATAAATATATCTGTTATATTTTTTTTTTATATTTTCCGTTTTTTGTAGTGTAAAATGAAAATAAAGATTTAAAAAAAACCAGAGCAAATCTTCCAAAATCATTGATACTTTCATGAATTGTGAGCATAAATATATCCAAAATTAATCTTATATCAAGGGCAACAAAACCACTGTTGACCAGTCTTATCTTTAAACTTAGCATTTAACAGTTTGGGGAACTAATTATACAGATACATGAAACAGGTGCAATACTCAGGTAATGCCTTGACAAACTGCTTCATCATACCAAGTTTGATGTGTAGAGGGGGCAAGAATATTCTGTCTCTTTCCACTAGAGGGTCACACTTGATATTTTTGACTGTTTTATCTTCCAATGTTTGTCACTATACCGACTGTTCCATTCACAGATGAATCAGGAAAATTTTGTATATCCTGATTGTTTTCCCGGAATCATACCCAAACTTTCAAATCATCACACACCATCCAATTGTGATCCTCATACTGATTTGTGCAAAAACTAGCTGATACGATGTTTTGAATATCATTTTCGAATTCAGCAGGTCGAAATACATAAAGAACGCCTACATTTTCAAAAAAAGTTTTTTCACTGTCACACTGTGTTATTTATTAATTTAAATCTATCTAATGAAATTTGTACGTACTTCACATAGGATACATATAAACTGGTATGGAAAGTGCAGTGCATATAACAAGGGTCAGAACACAGACTGGAAGAAAAGCAATTAGTCCTACATTACTGAGGGTTTGGAATGTTTCTTAATTTGTTTATGTCTATGCTCTGCTTTAACTAATCAATTTTTCTTTAAAATTAGTAAAATTTGTCTTATTTGAAGAGAAAAATTATACACTCAGACTGGGACTTGAACCCGGGACCTTTGGTTCTCTAGACCAAGTGCTCTACCATCTGAGCTACCTGAGCAAGTACCGATGAAGCTTTGGTGGGCGGGAATTACAACGTATATAGAGAAAAATTTGCGTTTAGATCGGTACTTGCTCAGGTAGAGCACTTGGTCTAGAGAACCAAGGGTCCCGGGTTCAAGTCCCAGTCTGAGCGTATAATTTTTCTCTTCAAATATGATTTATCCATCATTGAGATGTATGAAATTAATAATAAAAACATCAAAAAAAGCTGTACTGGCATTTATAATGTAATGTATAATTCCCAAATATGTCTTCTTAATAAAGGAGCCACCATTTGCAAAGATAGAAGCAAAGGCTTCAAAGCATTTGGTGGGCGGGAATTACAACATATATAGAGAAAAATTTAAGTTTAGATCGGTACTTGCTCAGGTAGCTCAGATGATAGAAGCCCTAGCTTCTATCTTTGCAAATGGCGGCTGCTTTATTAAGAAGACATATCTGGGAATTATACATTACATTATAAATGCCAGTACGGCTTTTTTCAATGTTTTTATTATTAATTTCATAAATCTCAAAGATGGATAAATCATATTTGAAGAGAAAAATTATACGCACACCAGGAATTGAACCCAGGACCCTTGGTTCTCTAGACCAAGTGCTCTACCACCTGAGCTACCTGAGCAAGTACCAATCTAAACGTAAATTTTTCTCTATATACGTTGTAATTCCCGCCCACCAAATGCTATGAAGCCCTTGCTTCTATCTTTGCAAATGGCGGCTCCTTTATTAAGAAGACATATTTGGGAATTATACATTACATTATAAATGCCAATACGGCTTTTTTCGGTGTTTTTATTATTAATTTCATTAATCTCAATGATTGATAAATCATATTTGAAGAGAAAAATTATACTCTCAGACCGGGACTTGAACCCGGGACCCTTGGTTCTCTAGACCAAGTGATCTACCACCTGAGCAAGTACCGATCTAAACGCAAATTTTTCTCTTAGTTAAAAGTGCATCTTACATTTGGAAATACACAGTATCTTATTGCAACTTTATCTATCAAATAATTATGAGAATCACTTAGAAAGTTGCCATACCACAGATGTAATATTTAAGAACTGTTAATTAATTTGAGTTGTGTTTTTGACTCACCTCATATTTCTTGATTTTTATGCAGACCTAGGTTTCATCGTTACACTTTGCGACATTCTCGATGCCACACAACTGCCGTCTTGCAGTTGTTCCTCCTGCAAATTGAATTCTGCACTCTCTGTTGGCTGACCGACGAACTTCTAAATCAAACCCCTCTCCTTTTCACCGGCAATTTCGAAATTCATGGTTTACTTTTTATTCTTGCATATACAAATGTTTTCCCAAATTGTGAGTACCTTAGATTTTTCTAACTGTTTAAGTAATTTTGCCTAGTTTCAATTCTGTGTTTTTTCTGACCATGCAGATTTTTCTATTTCTCAATTTTTAATGTTTCTAAGGTATTTAATTAAGAACTGTTATTGATTCCAATACGTTTTAGAAACGATTTTGCCCATGTTATATTTAGTTTAACTTTCCCACCATTTTCCTCCAAAAGACCAGGTTCAAACTGCATTAGTACTTGCTTAGCAGTTGCAATAGCTAGAAAAGAAGAAATTTTTTCTCCAGACTTTACAAGTTCTCGAATACAATCTTCGACTACTTCATCATATTTTCCAAGTCTCCTAGGACGACCTCGTGGACCATAACTAAGAGAACTTATCTCTTTTTCTGCATTCCCAGTTCCTTCTGACTCTTCAGTCATTAATAAATATTTATCACGCAAACCACAAATAGTACTTTCTGGGACTGTACGACCTAAAATTTCACAGAAATGCCTACAAGCACGACGACTTCCATGTTCGGCTGCATACTTTCCTATCTCAGCACGAATTTCTGGACTAAATAAATTATAGCTTCCACGCTTTTGGCCATCTGAGCCCAATTTCTTCTTTGCAAATCGACCACATTTGGACTTCTTTTTAGGAATTTCGTCATCGCTTAAATCAGTATCAGAATTCTCTGCCATATAACAATCTGAATTATTTTTATTTCTGTGAGATTTTAATTTTATTTTACCAGATATCTCTTTACTCGAGACTTCTTGTTCCAGCACTGATTGTTTTTCCTGTAATTCATTACTTGGCACTTGAGGTTGCTCCTGCTGCTGTGAGTGTGCCATTTGAGAATCCTGATTTAAACGAGTCTGTCCAATATCTGGTAAAATTGTACAATGGCTCACAGAAGTACTATTCTGATTCTGTGAACTTAATCTTGTCTGTTCATTGATATTAGAGATATAGGATGGAACTAGCGGAACATGCGGATATTGAAGTTCAAGTTGTGAAACCATTCCAAAATTATTACTTAAAACAGATGAATGAGAGATTGATTGCTGTGATGTAGAAGGTAAAGCAAGAGATTGTTCTTGCATAACAGTCTGCATAACTGGAGGAACTGTAGACTTCTGTATTACTGTCATATTATTATTACCAACTGTTTCTCCTTCATTATCATATGTAGTATAATTTGTCCGAGTTTGCTGTATATTTTGTAAAGGGACTGAATTTTGGCTGAAAGAAACAGCATTCTGGTTCATTAGAGAAGTTGTTTGCTGTTGATATGACATAACTGTTGAAGTTATTTGAGCTCCTCCATTGGAAGAATGAAATGGATATGAGTCTGAACCGTGAACTGATTGATAAAGTCGATTAGTGGGCTGAAAATGAGACAGCGACGTAGACTGAAAAGGATGGTTATAAATATTACTTGTACCACCACTAACTTGTCCACTGTTTAAGATATTAAGAGAAGAATGTAAGATATCAATTGTTTGTATTGACGATCCAATACCTTCCTCATTATTATTATTATCATTATTATTATTATTATTATTATTATTATTATTATTATTATCATCATCATCATTGACAATGTCATTTTGCTGATTTTGTTGATGTGAAGTTCCTGATTGTTGTGAAATTTCATGTTTATCCATATATATTTTTTTAAACTTACGTACAGTGCACTTTTTTGGAGGAGACGACATTTTTTGTGAAAAATGTTCAACAGCTGCAGGTACACCAAACTGAAAAGCATAAGCACCAATTTCATCTTTTATCTCCACAGTATATTTATTTTTATGTATTGAGTTATTAGGTATACTATTAGGATTTCTGATCTTACTCTTATTAAAAAGTTTAATTTCTGCTTCTGGATGATATCTAAGATATAATTTTTTGAACTTTCTCACACAACCACGACGAACTTCTTGACCTAATTTTTCAGTAAAATGACTACATGCCATGTCAATGCCAAAACGTGCAGCAAACTGTCCTATTTCTTCCTTCAATTCTGGAGTAAAAGCACGATAAAGTTTAACAATATCACGTACTGTACTTTCACTGACTGTAGTTCCCATCTGTTGGGAAAAATGACGTACAGTTTCTAAGCTACCATGCTGCATTGCATAACGTGCCATTTGTTCCTGAACTTCTTCTGAATATTTTTTATACTTCCCTCGTCTTCTACGATCCTCTTTTGTTACAGCCAGGAGTTCTCTAACAGCTGCTACAGTGCTTGCCTGCAACTCTGCTCGATGTTGGTCTTTTGGCAAAGACTCCTGATGTGGTTGTAACTTTTGACTTGCAACTGATAACAGCCATTCTCTCCGATCCAAATTACCTAAAAATAAAAACAACATATTACTCTCTTTAAATACACGAGTATTTATTCAGTAAACTAAGAAAAATAATTATTTATTGTAATGGAAAGATTGACTTCAAAAAAGTATATGATTCAATTAAGAGGGAGAAGTTATATAGTATCCTGCTGGAGTTCGGAATTCCTAAAAAGTTAGACTTATTCGAATGTGTCTAAATGGCACAAAGAGTAGGGTGCGTGTAGGCAAACAGTTTTCGGACACTTTTGAAATCCAGAATGGGTTGAAGCAAGGAGATACACTATCTCCTCTACTATTTAATTTTGTACTAGAGCATGCCATTAAATCTTTAGAGAATGAGGAAGGCTTGCAACTCAATGGTATTAATAAGCTGTTAGTTTATGCTGATGATGTAGTACTATTGGCCGATAGCGAGGAGATACTAAAGGACAACAAGCACAGACTATTGAGTAACACTAAGAAATTAGGACTGGAAGTAAATATCAATAAAACTAAATATATGGTCACACGTAGAAATACATTATATAATGGAAATGGACAGCTAATGACAAATGAGGGAAATTTTGAGGAAGTGGCTGAATTCAAATACCTAGGAACAATAATCACAAATAGGAATGAGATGCACAAAGAAATTAAACACAGGCTCAATTCTGGAAATGCGTGTTATTATGCATTGCAGAGACTCTTGATGTCCCAACTCCTTTCAAAAAATGTTAAACTGAAAATATATAAAACTACTAGAAGTCCCGGCCACGCGTTGCTGTGGCTAAGGTATACATTAAAAATTTTAATTAAGTTGCTGTCTTTCAGCCACATTATTTAAAACTAATACTTACACACAAAATTAATAATATTGAAAATAAAATAAATACTGAACACACTTAAATTATGAAATAATCAATATTTGTAATTCAATTGAAATTCGCAGTTGCAACAAAAATCACAGCCACCTGGATCTCTCTTTGCTAAATAATAAACCAATTACCTTACCAAATTACCTTACACCGCCATCTGTTAGAATTGTATGTAACTCACAGATAATTATAACTCTTTGTTAAGTAATAAACAAATAATTTGCAATAAAAAAATAATGTGACTATAAATTTAGTTATAAACTACCCTAAGTCTCAAGTTGGATCAAACTGCACACAGTGTTCAAAATTTTATGAAAATCGGTTCAGTAGTTTAGGATTCCATCGCGGACAATCAACGTGACACGAAATTTTTATATATTAAGATTATTCTACCAGTTATATTACATGGTTGTGAAACATTGACTCTTACTTTAAGGGAGGAAAGGATATTATAAGGATTTGAGAATAAAGTACTTAGGAAAATTTTTGGACCAAAGAGAGATGAACAGACAGGTGAATGGAGAAGACTGCATAACAATGAACTACATGGTCTTTATAGGAAGCCAGATATAGTAAGAACAGTTAAGTCTCGTAGACTGCGATGGGCAGGACATGTTGCACATATGGGGAATGAAAGAATTGCATGGAAGCTTCTTGTAGGAAAGCCAGAGGGAAAACACCCAGTTGGTAGACCAAGAATGAGGTGGGAGAATAACATTAACTATGATTTGAACGAAGTAGATTATACAGGGAATGATTGGAAAGCATTAGCTCAGGATAGGGATGTATGGAGAGCTTATGTCCGCGCGGCCATAAACCTACAGGGCCAGTAAGTAATTAAGTAATGGAAAGATTGAATACATCAATAACCTTTAAGAATCCCATTAGTTTTTATCACTCACTTTATGAATATTTAGAATAAATGAGATGTGACTTAGGCCTGAACAGCTGTCTATACAAAGTGTCACCAAAATAGTACTGAGGATGGAGCCACAATAGCCTTGAAATCGCGATCTACTTAGAAGATTGGTTATGAGGAGAGGTATGAAACATTTTTAATTTATCTTAAATTAAACCTCATAGTGATTTATTCCTATAAAAGTATATGATACAAGGAAACTTGCAATGAGTCAATGATTGAAATAATGTAAGTACATCTGGATGATAATGTGACCTATTCTTGCTCATGTTAAGAATTTTTTTTTTTTATTATTGATTTCGTACATCTCAATGATGGATAAATCATATTTGAAGAGAAAAATTATACGCTCAGACCGGGACATGAACCCGGGACCCTTGGTTCTCTAGACCAAGTGCTCTACCAACTGAGCTACCTGAGCAAGTACCGATCTAAACGCAAATCCCTCTCTATATACATTGTAATTCCCATCCACCAAATGCTGTGAAGCCATGCTTCTATCTTGCAAATGGCGGCTCCTTTATTAAGAAGACATATTTGGTCCCGGTCTGAGCGTATAATTTTTCTCTTCAAACATGTTAAGAATGTTTGTATAGATGTATATTTTCAAACAAAATATATAAAACATACCTTGTTTAAGTAATCTTTTTTTACGTTTTGCAGCTATTCTCCTATGATATCTTTCCTCTCTTTTACTGACAGGAGCAACTGGTTCTTGTCCTTCAAGCAATCCTTGGCGATGAGCTTCTTCAGTGTGCTTACGCTGATGAATGCGAAATGAGATCTTAGATGTAAAAATCTCTTCACAATGTCGACACTATAAAATTAATTGTAATTAATTCATGAAATTCTAAAAAAAAAAAAAATTTTCTTCTTAATTAATTGTATTCCTTACATTACTGCTAAAATGATTAATATTGACTTTACTGATTTCTGAAAGCTTCTCTTCCAAATGAATTTTTCTCATTTAAAAAATTTCATCCAAAAGCCATGCTTCACTATTTTCAATATGGAAAGAGAGCTTTGTACAGTCCAAATAATAAATTGATCGAAAATCCAGTCAATATATCATAACGGACCATTGGGTCTTACACCTGTATGTAAGAAAAAATTCAATTAACATTGACCAATATACGAGGATGTATCAAATATAAACCAGAATTTGTATCTGGAGGCTCTGGTAGCAAACTGCAAAGGTTGCAGTTTGGAGGGGAAGTTGGTGGGGGTGTCTGGAGTAGGGATCTTGATGTGTCGCACTCGAATAGTGGCTGCTTGCTTCAGTATGCCATGAGCGAGCAAGAGGTACACACGTCTGTTGCGCAACGCATTATTATTAAGTTTTGGTGAAAGAAGGCACTAAACCTTCTGAAATTCTGAGGAGGCTCCATGCGCAGTTCGGGGAAGCAACCCTTTCGAAGATGCAGGTGTATGATTGGCGCAAAAAAATTTTAGCTGGCCGGGATTCAGTGGAAAATGAGCCCCACCAAAGATGGCAACAAACAAGCATCACTGCAGACAACATTCGTGCTGTACAGGACCTTATTGAGGAGGATCGGCGCATAACAATTTCTGAAATTGCTTCACACGTTGGAATAAGCTTCGGAAGTGTTCAAGCCAACATCAGTGATGAACTCAAATTCCGAAAATTGTCTGCCAGGTGAGTTCTTCGGCTCCTCAGCCACGAACAAAAAAATTTGATGAAAAACTGACGAAAATGCATTGGACACCTCTGGAACATCCTCCTTACAGTCCAGATTTGTCACCCTGTGACTACCATTTGTTTGGGCCACTGAAAGAAGACCTGGGAGGAAGGCAGTTTGGTGACAATGCAGCAGTAGAGGAGTTCGTGCGCAACTGGCTGACTACACGTCATCCCTCATTCTTCAAGAATGGCATCAAAAAGTTGCCAACTCGATGGCAAAAGTGTGTTGGAAATGCAGGAGACTATGTAGAAAAATGAGGTGGTGGTTTTGTATTTTTTGTTAATTCAATAAAATTGTAAACAATAATTCCGGTTTATATTTCATTCACCCTCGTAACACCCACAAATCTTTAGTATGAGATGAATATGCTATCTCTACATCACTGTAGGTAACAAAAATATATCCTATGAAAGTCTTATTAAAATTAGAGATTATCATATATGTAATATATTAAAATAAATTAATGGTATGACAGTTGAAAGAACCAAGGGTGAATGAAAACGATGCTATTACAGGGTAGCAGCTGATAGTATAACTTATCATATGATTAGCATGGCACAGTCCTTGAAATCTTATTTTGTCATTATGAATTCATATTAGATCTTATTTTTATCTGGATTTTATTACTTTTCATAACAAACAGCAACTACACATCCTCATAAATTGCTCTTTTCCAAACCTTCAAACAACTAAACTCAAATCTTTAATACCTGGAACTTTGGAAAAAGCACAACAATATATCCTGACTACTCCTCATCTTTGGACTCTAGCAGCTGGAATATACTACAAACATCGGGCAATATATCCATCTTTTGTAAAATGAAGAACAATGTAGTGGAACTTCGTGTTGTCAGCAAATAGCTGAATACACTATGAATGCATTAGACCGTAAAAGTCGTTCTCTGCTGTACTCTGCTGAGAAAGTTGCATCCAAAGACATTTTTGCATACTCAAAAATCTGTTCATGCAATAATAATTGTCAAAATTCCTAAGCTACCTGGCGAGGTGACATAGCAGAGAAACGAATCGTGAGCAACCCGATGGGAACCAATGGTAACCAATGTACTTTGAAACCTTGCTGCTTTATCCAAGATGTCGGACCTTGAAGACTTCGATCATGTTTTCGGTTTATGCAGAGAAGAGGAATTTAATAGAGTCTATGAAAGAATTCAATTGGAAGAACAGGAGAATCGGATAATATCACGTGATGCAGACGTGGTCATATACGGTTTTATTTGTGGGATGCAAGCATAAATGAATTCCTCTAGCAGACAAAAATAACGGAAGTGGTTTTATCGCTGAGAATTCTGGGTAATTTCTTGCCAATATTACAAAAACGACGACTTTCATGCATGATCAGTTAGTGGGTCGCTAATTCGATCTTTGCACTTGCTCACGGAAAGTCAGCTCACCGGTGATTGAAAGTAATTTGAGTAGAGACTAATGTATTTGCATGTGACCCTAAGAAGATAGATAGATAACAAACAGCAATTTAGTAATTATTTTGAAAAGAAAAATTAATGCCTGAATCAGGATTTGGACCTGAAACCTCTAGCTCTGTAAGCTAACACTAGTGTACAAAGCTTGAGGTTTCGTGTTCAAATCCCAATTCAGACATTAACTTTACTTTTCAAAATAATAATTCTCCATCATTGCAAATGTTAAAATATAAATGAATACATCGAAAGCTATTCAGTTGTCTTCACAAAGTTGGGAGGACTCAATACCAGAACCTATATTTCCTGCCTTCATGGCATGATAATGGGATTCTTTATCTTTATTTTTTTATTGCTTTATTTTTTTATTTTTAACTACAGGAACTATGGAAGATAGGGTATTACATGAAATCAAGATGGAAACATACCTGTAATACACTACTCTGCAACTTCCTTCTCTGGTACAACACTTCAAAAGGCTTGTCTTTATCCATTACATTGCAGTTTCCTTTATCCATCTCAGGAATACAAATTGGATTGCGACCAAACATAGTAAAAAAAGGGCTAGTCGAGTCTGGAGTAGATTTAGTACAATATTCAAAGAGGAACCTTTCTAATTCAATATCCCAGTCATTGTGATTTGCTTCTACAAACTCTTCAAGTGATCTTTCTACCCATTTACACTGACTTAAATTTTCATTAAGTAATGATAATGCATTCAGTAGAGCTGCCTCGCAAGATGATATAACTTCAGGCAAAACTAAACCACAAGTTAATAATGTGTCCTGAAGCTGTGACACATTTTCTTCATACTTGCATTTGACTGTTTCAAAAATGTCCTGTGTTACTCCTATAATACCACATTTTGCAAATCCAAATGTGCAAAAAGACTTGCATACAAAATCAGCTATAAGATTAGATTGATCATCATTTTTAATAGCTTGGGCAATAAGCCAATGAGAAACTGGATCTGCAATTGTCATTATGAATTCATTTTGAAGATCTGTTTTAGGGTATGGCCCATAAATTTTCATCTCCACCTAGAGAAAAAAAATATATGAATACAAATAAGTATTTAAGCTACAATCATCTGATTTCTCAAAATTAAATACATATCATTTTAAACCCAACAAATAGATTTTTCACATTTTTACTAATTCCAATAAATAATTCTCAAATACATGTCATTGAAATGAAAGATTTTTCATCAACTGATACCTATCTAATAAAACCCTAACTCACAAAATTGTCACTCTTATTTGGCAATCTTGTAACTCCATTTTTCGATGATTTTTATCTTTTTGCATCATCTGTTGATGAAATTATATTGTACCTCTATAATAAGTTGAAATATACTCTGAGAACTGGTAATTCATGATACACAATATAAGGCAATACTGAGACACAATCCTTTAAAGGTAGCCAAGAGTGAATTTTGAGTGAAAATTGACAAAAACACACATTTTGTGTTTTATCCCCCATAAAATTCTCTTAAGCTTACTGTTCAAGAAAATATATAACTTATCGCTATTTTGCCATTATTAAAGCCCTGGCGGCCATTTTTAAACTCCCTCAGAACTAGTGGCAAAAATTATACTAATATATCAAAGATTGGCATCAGATGTATTAAGGTAGAATTTTTTATCACTCACCTCATATTGTTCTTCTTATTTGACTATAAACTAGTTTTGGAACATAGTTTCTGTTCCATCCTCAGTATCGTCATGACCGTTGTTCTGTCGTCTTGAAGAGCTGTCCTTCGCTCCTTCAAGACGACAGAACAACGGTCATGACGATACTGAGGATGGAACAGAAACTATGTCCCGAAACTAGTTTATAGTCAAATAAGAAGAACAATATGAGGTGAGTGATAAAAAATTCTACCTTAATGAATATACCTCATAGTGAGAATTCCTAAAATAAGTAATCAGATGTATTATTGGAGAGAGGCACAGAAGGAAAAACCCAAAATGGTAATGAGAGTACAGTTTGGCACAAATATCCAAAAGAAATATTTGTTTCAACTCAGAAATTGGAACTGTGTGTTATTAAAGCAGTCAGAAGCATGAAGAACTTTGTAGCCTTTTTTCTCAAAGTGTATTTTTCAAGCGCATGCCCATTTAAAAAAAGTTCCTTGCACTGCAATTTTTGCCTTATTCAACTGAAATTTTCAGCACTTATCTGTAAGAATACAAAGAACCAAAATTGCATTGGATTTTAATCATACTCAAAATGCTCATGAGTTATGATTTTTTATAAAGTCATATTTATCTCGATTTCTGCCAACATGAAAAATCAGTTAAAAAAACATGTTTTTTCTCAAAAGTATTAACAGTATAAAAAAATCCAATGCAAATTTATAAACAATGAATATAACGAATATCCTAACAAAATATTGGAACAAAATGTTGAAAATTGTACTGCAAGGAACTTTCATAATTGATTAAAATAAATAAGAGAAAAAATAATGTAATTTGCGAACTAATACAACAAATCACTTGAAATTTATTATAAATGTTATTCACACAGAAAAACATCTGTGCTAAAGATTTTAAAGAAATATCTCTATTAGTTTCGGAGTTTCAAAATTCACTCATAGCTACCCTTAAAAATGGAAAAAAAAAAAGTTTTTTGTCTCTTCTGTAAAATTATGAAAAATGGAGATATGAGGTTTGCAAATTAGGGTGGCAATATTCTGTACCAACCATAGTAAAGAAAGAGCAATGATTCATTATAGCTACAATTATCCACAGTTGGATTTGCAATAAATTCTGGAAGTGATGCTGAGAAAAATTCCCTATTATTTATAAAAATTGCCTCTCCAGAAAAATATGAGTTTGCATTTATTTCAATTAAAAATTTAATAATTTAAAGAAAGAAAAAATATTTAAGTAATCAATTGAATTGGTATTACTTATTGAAAATCCATTATGTTCATTTATTAAATAAAACTATCAAAGTTTTATATGATTTTCATAAATATTTAGTTTAATTAACATTTGTAACAGCTAAAAGGTTGAAAAACACATATGAATCATGGGGTCTCACAGTAAATTTACAAAAAACAGAATATCTGGCAATAAATAGCAATGAACGAGAAAATTTAATATTGGAAGAAGGAATCCAAATAAAGCAAGTGAAACAAACTAAATATTTGGGAATAATTATGGACAACATTGAAGATATAGGCAAATCTGCCCAAACCGGGATTTGAACGCAAAATCTCTGGTTTTATGCACCAATGCACTAACCATTGTGCTATCTAGGGATACCTACACAATACAAATTTTTCCTCTTCAAGAAAATAATTCATTAAACAATCTGAGTGCACAAAATTACCTTTAACATCATAGTCCATGCTTTTATCAGGACAATAAATTTAGGTTCCTACTAAACTAGATATTTCAAAATGTACTATACATTTATTTTTGTTTTGTTTCATAAAATTATTAATAATTTTAAAATCATCAAGTTTTTTGACTACTATTATATGCTCACCTTTTGCCAAACTTTACTTGAACTTTTAACAGCTGTATTTTTAGAACTATTTTCTGTAGTTTTCACCTGGCTGAACTGGTTATGATTTTCATTTCCAACCATTTGAACATTTGTGTACTCTAAGCAATGTTTACACTGTTTAACAAAATTGGCAATATCAATATATAAACCTTTCCAGAAAAATAACCGGTTAATTGACATGTACATTTTCTTCATTCCCAAGTGAGCACCTGAAAATGTTAATAATACAACAATAAAAAAGTGATAATATTAAATATGATTATATCACCACTTGGTAATTAACAATTGAAAATGATCAAATTAAATTTAAAAAACTAAGAAAGATAAAATAATTATTATAAATACTCGTAGACTGCGATGGGCAGGACATGTTGCACATATGGGGAATGAAAGACTTGTGTGGAAGCTTCTTGTAGGACAGCCAGAGGGAAAACGCCCATTTGGTAGACCAAGAATGAGATGGGAGAATAACATTAACTATGATTTGAGGGAAGTAGAATATACAGGGAATGATTGGAAAGCATTAGCTCAGGATAGGGATGTATGGAGAGCTTATGTCCGCGCGGCCATGAACCTACGGGTTCGATAGTGCCAGTGAGTGAGTAAGTAAGTAAGTAAGTACAAAAATAAGAATTGGTAGATTATTGACAAAATATATCGGGCAAATAGTTTGGATATATTCAAAGAGAGGGACAACATAATCCCCTTGAAAAGAACTGGATATGAAAACATAAAATAAGAAGAAATAAGTATGGGGGACTTAATAAGCTACAGAAGTTGGAAACTGGAGAAAGCTAATTAGAATGACCCATATTAATAAAACTATTCATTATAATATGGACATAATAATAATAATAATAATAATAATAATAATAATAATAATAAGAAGAAGAAGAAGAATAATAAAAAAGGTAATAAAAACTAAATGATTCATACTTATTTAATCCAATCACATTTAAAATATCAAAATGTGATACAATAAATTTTGATAGTTCAACAATTGAAGAGCTTTCTTGAAAAATAATGTAACCATCAACTTCATCAAAGATTTTAATGTGTTAAAATGAAGGCAATATTCATTGTTAATAATTTCCTTTTTCCTACATTCCTCCCTTTTTGGCTTCATGATCCTTTGAATCTAGCCTTAGTCATCCCTCTGGGGTTTCTTGACAAATATATTTTAGTTATTAAGTTATGTAGATAGGAAATAACTTACTTACTTACTCACTGGCACTATCGAACCCGTAGGTTCATGGCCGCGCGGACATAAGCTCTCCATACATCCCTATCCTCAGCCAATGCTTTCCAATCATTCCCTGTATAATCTACTTCCCTCAAATCATAGTTAATGTTGTTCTCCCACCTCATTCTTGGTCTACCAACAGGGCGTTTTCCTTCTGGCTTTCCTACAAGAAGCTTCCATGCACGTCTTTCATTCCCCATACGTGCAACATGTCCTGCCCACCGCAGTCTACGAGACTTAACTGTTCTTATTATATCTGGCTTCCTATAAAGACCATGTAGTACATTGTTATGTAGTCTTCTCCATTCACCTGTCTGTTCATCTCTCTTTGGTCCAAAAATTTTCCTAAGTACTTTATTCTCAAATACTCGTAATCTCCTTTCCTCCCTTAAAGTAAGAGTCCATGTTTCGCACCCATATAATATAACTGGTAGGATAATAGTTTTATATATTTTCAGCTTAACGTTTTTTGAAAGGAGTTGGGACATCAAAAGTCTCTGCAATGCATAATAGCATGCATTTCCAGAATTGAGCCTATGTTTAATTTCTTTGTGCATCTCATTCCTATTTGTGATTATTGTTCCTAGGTATTTGAATTCAGCCACTTCCTCAAAATTTCCCTCATTTGTCCTTAGCTGTCCATTTCCATTATATACTGAATTTCTACGTGTGACAACACTATGAGGTTTTTTAATATTGTTTATTTTTTATTTCACTCACCTCATACTTCATAACTCCTAGCATACCCAGGGTTTCGTCACATCCTTTGTGACATTCTCAAATGTTGTGTCACGTTCACAACTGACGTCCAGCTGCCTTCTATCCTGCAGACTGACTTCTGCGCCATCTGATGGCTGACCGACGGAACTTCCAAATCAGTCCTCTCTCCTTATAACCGGGTATTTCAAAATTCATAGTTGTATTTTCATTCTTGCATATGTAAATTTTTTCCCAAATTGTGAGTTCCTTTGGTTTTTCCAATTGTTTAAGTAATTTTGTTTTGGTTTCTATTCTATGTTTTTCTGACCAGGCATGTGCAGCTATTGCAGATTACAGCTTAGGTAATTTAATAAAAACCAACAAAAATGAAAAGATTGAAGACTGCAAAAATTCTTCTATGAATTTTGATATTCCGGTGGATAAAAATTTAAATTACAAAGTTTATAATCCCAAAGAAAGATGGCAGCACAAGAGGTGATGTCACTAAAGAAATCAACAATCACGGAATTTCATTAGTGGACGCCATGACTGATGAAGGACATGATATTGTCTGAAACCGTTGGTATCAAAGAAGTTTGAAAATGTATGAGGTGAGTCGATTAAAATATGTTCTCCACTCACTATTAATGAATAAGATAGATTATTTCTTCTTCTTCTTCTTCCTTCCAAGTATTAGGCCAAGGCCTGTTACGATCCTATAGAAAATTTTCCTTCCCCGGGAAATTATCGTATAAGACTTGAAAGCATAATAATAGTCCCTTCGATTGGTTGCTGGCCAAAGGAAGGCAAGACCAGTGATGGGGCTGCCATCTTATAGCCTCTGGTCAGGCTTTTCTGGAGAAAAAAAGAAAATAAAGGAAAGAAGAAATGGAAGAAAGGAAAGACTCCCTAGCCCTCGGATGCCCTAATAGCATCGGGGTCGAAAAAAACAAGAGTTAACCAAGAGAGGTTAGATAGTAAAGTTAAAAGAGTGCAAAACACAAGTAAGTGGAAAAAATGTTTTGCTCAGCTTGGGCACCTTGTGGTCGCCATCCACATATCCCCTAGATGAGGACCCCTGAGGGTAGATAGATTATTTAATTAAAATAACTATGATATTTTAAAGGTTTCATAGGAATGTAATCTATGTTAAAGAAGTTCTGCCAGCCACTCTGTTCTTCTTTACATCTGGAAAGTTCTAAACAAGGTTACAACAAGATAGCAAAAAAAAATCTGAAAGAGGAATTTACAGCAGTAACATCTAGTCTAGAATCTGTTTCTAATAAATACAACCACAGAATATTGATACCTTACATTAGAGTGTATAATGTTGCAAATTTACCTGTTTCCTCTTCAATGTGATAGCTATTCAGAATCTCTATTTGATCCTGTTTATTAGTTATTACTCTTCTTGAATTTCTGTGACCATAGTAGAGTTTTCCATCCACAAGCTATATTGAAAATTATAATGATGATTATTAAAATTATTATTTTACTACACTATGAGGTATATTTATTTAGGTAAATTTTTTTATCACTCACCTCATATTCTTATTCTTTTTTAAACTAGTTTCGGAACTTTACACTTCAGTTCCACCTCAGTAATTTTGTGTCCACTGTTCTGTCATCGCCGAAAAATAACTATATCATCAGTAGATTAATTAGATCTAACAAAAATGAGAAAACAGAAGAAGAAAACAAATCAGGGATTTATCAGATTAAATGTGAAGAATATGAGAAAGTCTACATAGGAAAAACTACGATAAAAAAATTTGAAAACCAGAGTGAAACAACATCTCAGGAACGGCAAGAAAGGGGAAGTAGAAAAATCTGCAGTGGCTGCCCATGCATGGTCCGAAAAAGATCTTAACAAAAAAAGAAAGCTAAATTATTAAAACAAATAGAAAAACCAAAAGAACTCACTGTTTGGGAAAAAATCTACATACAAAAAAACGAAAAGGAGAAATTAATGCACTTTGAAATTCCTGGGGAAAATGACCTGATTTTGAGGTTTTTCAGTCTACCAACAGAGGCAACAAAGGGCAGCTCTTCAAGACAACAGAACAATGGTTGCAAAATTACTGGAGATGGAACTGAAGTTTAAAGTTCCGAAACTAGTTTAAAAAATGAAAAAGAAGAACATGAGGTGAGTGAAAAAAAAAATGTTACCTAAATATTACAATTATGTTACTTTATCATAAGTAATGCCATGAGTGATTTCTAAATTATTGATAAATTCACGACTCACGAAGTGAGTCGTGAATTTATCTAGAGAATTTGGAAATCAAGAGTGGCATTTGTTAGGACTATTTAACGAATAAAATTAAGCTGTTTACTCATAAATCATTGTTTAACTATAGTTATTTTAAAATATTTATATATTTAATGTAAATTTGTTTGAAAACAAATCAGAAATGTGAGTTTATGTTCATTCACTGCTGCTTGATCATATTATTTATTGCCAAATAAGATCGCAATATTGTAAGAGTGCACCCAAGTGGAGAAATAATGAAACACATCAAACTATATATCATAATCAATATTATGGCTTATTCATTTATTTTTTTAGTAAACAACTCAGTAAAATCAAGGAATCTTTTCATTATTTGCTATATTCAATGTATTTGTTGGAGAAAAATAATGCTTTGACCTGTTCAGAACATTAAAAAGGAGGAGCTTTCTTTATCACAAAAGCAGGAGCTGATAAAGAGAAATTGATAAAGAGTGAGGTGAAACACGACTGTCATTGGTTGTAAAACAACATTCATTGAAACGTGATTGGTCACTGACTAGCATTTGTGGCATGAGTTAAATAGTCTGCAAAAACATTCTACTGAATTACACTCCAACCTAAATGAATGACTAGAAAAACATTATTCAAATAACTATCCATACTAGGAAATAAGAGATAATTTTATTGTATTATTTTATAGCAAACTCTTAATTAACCAGATACTAAAGATAAAAGACTGACCAGATAAACTGAAAACAAATATATTCAAAAATATGTAAAAATGTTATCTGAAATTGATACTTTTATGATAAAACGACAAGCTGTGGTAGTAATGCTAACTTTTTTGAAAATATAGGGTAAACACAAGATAGAACTCCATCCATATCCATAGTAATTCTGCCCGAAGGCAGGTCCTTCACTGCAATCAATTTTCATGCTATGCTAGCAGCTTTACTAGGGAATTGTAGGTGTGGTAGCTTCCTGTTGCTTTCCACACCGGTGAAGGATGATGATGATGATGATGATGATAAGGATGATGATGATGGCCATATGATTTCGGGGACCGTTTGGGCCTTAAAGTTTTCCTGACATTTGTCTTACAGGTGAGGAAAAACCCTGACAGAAACCTCATCCAGAAAAACTGCCCCGACCGGGGATCAAACCCAGGTCCGCTGCATGACAAGGCAGCATGCTACCTCGAGACCACAGTGGTGGACAAGGTAGAACTAAATGACTCTAAAAAAATTAGATAAACAGATTGAGTATAACAGCTATGACCTTAACAGCCCATTGAATTTTTTTGGCACCTGCTGGTGCTTCTGGTTCCATGGAAATAAAATATTCTGATCTCATCTGTTTGTGGACTGATGAACCTCCAAATCAAATCAAGTTCCCCGAGAATTTCAAAATTTGTTAATTTTTCTTTCTTGTTTTTTTAATGTGGATTTTTTTCCAAATCATAAAGTCTTTTGGTTTTTCTAATTGTTTCATTAATTTAGCCTTTATTTCAATTTGAAAATTCCCAAAATTATACTTAAATACAAACCAAAAGGACGCAGGAATGTTGGTAGACCGAAGAAGAGATGGATCCAACTTTTGAATGAGAATCTATGAGACCAGAACAAGTCACATAGGCTTAATCCGTGATTGTTGATGATGATGATGATGATTTCAATTTGATATTTTTCCAATCAAGCATGAGCAACTATTGCAGATTTTTCCACTTCGAAAATGAATTAAAAAATTATAAAAACCTAAAGAGCTTACGGTTTGGGAAAAAATCCACATTTGAAAGAACAAAAAAGAAAAATGAATGAATTTGAAAAATCCCAGGGAAATTGATTTGATTTGGAGGTTCATCAATCGATCAACAAATGGAATAACAAGCAGTGCTCTTAGACAACAGAACATCATGGAATTACTGAAGATAAAGTTGATAAGGTTTCAAAACTGGTCTAATTAGAAGACAGGATATGAGGTGAGAAGAAAGGAATTTATTTTAAATTTTAAAATATACCTGATAGTGATATTTCCTATATAGTTCAACTTGAATTTGTTTATCTGTTCTCTGTTTCATCTTATATGGTAGCCTAATAGATGGAACAGTAATATCAGAAACTCATTTAGGCTCAGACTTATTGGACTCCCAATAAAACAAATTTTAAAATCAGGTTTTTTTACTAGACAGTCTAGTGAAATTGACGATGATATAGAAGAATATATTGAAACATGTTAGAGAACAAATCAACATTAAATTGAGGTAAGATATTTCTAGTTTTTACTTAACTTTTACAGGAATTAATCACTATGAGGTTTAATTTATGGTAAAATCAAATGTTTTCTACCTCTCCTCATACAAATCTTCTAAGTAGATCACGATTTCGAGACCATAACGGTCTCATCTTCAGTACTATTTTGGCGACTGATGTTATGCCAATCAGAAAAAACTCTTCTTCTTCCCTCTGTTGTGTGTTTTTGAAAACAAAGGAAAACTTATGAACTTCGAAATTCCTGCAAATTCTGACCTGATCCAGAGATTCATCGGTCCACCAATAGAGGGAAGAAGAAGAGTTTCTTCCGATCGACATAACATCAGTTGCCAAAATAATACTGGAGATGAGATCATTATGGTCTCGAAATCGCGATCTACTTAGAAGATTTGTATGAGGAGAGGTAGGAAACATTTGATTTTACCATAAGATATTTCTTATTACAGCCACGGAGATGAAATTTCTGCGACGAACTGCAGGTTATAGCCTTCTAGACCTCCAAAGAAATTCAACAATAGCCAGAGAGTTAAACATCGTACCTATATCTGAATACCTCGAAGAATATAGAAACAATTGGCTAGCCCATATTCAGCGTATGGATCGTCACAGAATACCAAAACAAATTCTTCACTACATTCCTCGAGGCAGAAGATCTGTGGGTCGACCTTTTTGGAGATGGCGGGAGACCGTAACGGGCAACTGGGCCTAATACTTGAAAGGCAGATGATGATGATGATGATATTTCTAGATTCAAAAAAACTTGATAAAAAGAACCTCAAAATATTACTTCCTAAAATAAATAATTAAATTTTAAAATATTTATATTTACTTTATATTTCTGACATCTTTTCCTCAATATCTTCTTATGAACTTCAGTAGTTCCTTCTGGCAATGTCTGAGATGTAAGGTAGTTATATATCTCTTTATAGTACACTGTGTCCTCCATCTGATTTCCATTTCCCTTTAATACAGATGATTTCTGAAGCTCAGATTCTGTGGTATTTTGTCTTTCTGCATTTGACTCCTCATGGCTTCCATATTTCTGCTGAAATGTAATTTTAATATCTATATTAATTGTCTTATCGAAAAGTGATTAGTTTAGTTAATTGAAAGTTAGTGATTTATTCAAAATTCCATTATGTTTTGCTTAGAAGAAATTTATAAGCTTCGTGTGTGTTCTAATGCCACCCACTGCACTTTTGTGCTTCTGGTTCTGCGCTGGGTAGATATATAACGTTATCAGAGTCTATTTTCAATTTATGCACCACTTTGGCAGACCACTTTGCATATATATATATATTCATAGTTAAATATGGGAAATAACATTATGAGGTTCTACAATGGAATTAGAAAAGAATAATCAAATCCTATTTTTGGACCTCTACATAATAAGGAATGAACAACAACAAAGAATCAAATTCAACATTTACAGGAAGGATACTCATACAGACAATTATATAAAGTCTTTAGGTTTCAATCATATTGTGCATAAACATGCAGTTTTCATTAGTTTGATATATAGATTATTAAATGTCCCACTAGATGAAGAAGATTTTAAGAAAGAATACAATCACATTTTGAACATAGCTAATTTAAATGATTTTGGATTTTGGAAAAGAAATAATTATAAATAAATTAAAGAAATTCAGACAACAAAAAAGATTAAAAGAATACACAATCCTGCAACCTGATTCAAAGAAAGGAAAACAATTCAAGAAAATTACTTATCATCTTGAAATGCGTAACAAATTAAAAAAAAAAAATTCAAGGAATTCAATATTACATTGGTATCAACAAATAAATTTAGCCTTGGTAATATATTAATAACCAATAAGAAATTGAACACCCCAGATAGTAAAAAATCTGGAACTTATCAAATTAATTGTAAAGACTGCAATATAGTAGACATAGGAAAAACAAAAAGGAATTTGGACACTCGCACAAAGAAATATTTCAGAAATATTAAAAATTGTGAAATTGAAAAATCAGCTATTGCAGCACATAGTTTGTTGGAGAGTCATAAAATTGAAAAAGAGGCCAAACTTCTAAAACATTTGAAAAAGCCTTTAGAATTGACAGTTTGGGAGAAGATATATATTCAGAAGAAAAATTTAAATCCATGAATTTTGAAATTCCTGATGAATCGGACCTGATCTCAAACTTCATCAAATCAACATTATAGAAGGAGATTCCAAAGAAAATCTGGTAGTCTTGAAAACTGCAGTTCCTGTGTTTAAGAAAACAAACTATGACTCATTCATACATATATATTGTTGTATTGTGTGCAAAAAGGAATATAGGATAACCAGGTTATATAAAATGTAAAATGTGTTGTATGAGGGATGGTGGGGAAGAAAGGGAGGAGTTGAAAACAGGTGCCAGCACATAAGCTACTGCTGTCAAAAAGCAGTAAGGGAGTTGCCAGGCTTAACATCCCCATCTGACGCACAAATTGCTATCAACAGTACCAATATAACCTTACAATTTTAGGCTGATGTCACAACTTTAAATTTTATACTTCTGATGTCTTATCTGGTAAAAAAATTATTATTATAATGCTCAGAAAGTCTTGCAGACTTTCATACCATGGTCAAGAGTCTTTGATTTTCCTAACATTTCACCAGAGACTGCATCTGACATCCTTAAGGATTTTTTTTGGAATTGGCTTCGTTATTGACTGCTCTATGTCATTATCCATTATGTATTTTCTATGCGGTCCATCGTATCTGCAATGACATAAATACAGCAAGCCATTAACAACCCAACCAGTCTCATGCACACTCTTGAGGATGCTACATGCAGTCTCCAGCAAAATTTTGTGGTACCCAAAGCCTTGTCATCATGACCCAAAATACTCTTTCTCAATGTTGTAGCTCCGAATGAGAAAGCATTACTTTACATAAATTAATTAGTCATTTTTACATCTTACCTCATATTTCATGTTTCTTTAAATATGAGGTAAGATGTAAAAATGACTCATTAATTTACAAATTAAGACCCTCATAATGTTATTTCACATATTTAACTATGAATTACTTTACATGTCTAAATTCCAAACAGTAAAAATCTGATAAATTATATTTGAAGAGAAAATGATATGCTCTGACTAGGGTTTGAACCCAGGACCTTTGGCTTTCTAGGCCAATGCTCTTCCCCTGAGCTATCTAAGCACTCCAATCTAAATGCAAATTTTTCTCTTATATACACTGTTAATTCCTGAGTGCCAAATGCTATGAAACCGTTGCTTCTGAAATGAATAATAAAAACACAGTAAAATCTGAATCCAGCCTGACTAACTAGTGGTAATATGCTCACTAATTTATCAAAAGTCACAAATTTCAACTTCCACTAAGCCTGCTATTTACTTGACATGACACTAATTTCCATAATTACTTTGTACGATGTAATATTTACCACTACTTAGGTTTTCTCCTGATTAAATATAGTAAATTAAATGCTTCTTAAAATTTTAATTTCTACCTACCTGAGATAACATTGTATTTTCCTTTTCTGTAAATAAAGATTGTGGAGTGCTCTGAGTACAAACCATGAGATCTATTTTTGGTTCTTCATTAATATTACCACCACTACTTAAATCTGATACTTCATCACCTGAAATTTAACAAAATTATTAATATACAATACAAAAATTCATTACCTGACTGGAAACCGATAAATTTGGGATTTACCAAGACTGTGGTTTTTATATAATATGTGAATGTAATTATAGAAGAATTGAAATTGAAACTTCATAAGAAAATACCCATATATAGAAACTTTTAAATCTCTATTATACTTTTTGCTGATGATCTGGCACTGCTAGCAACTTCAGAAGATAATTTCCTAATATATATCTTCATATAATTCAAAATCAAACATGGAAATTTCAGCTAACAAAATAAAAAAATCATAGCATTTATTGCCAAAGAGCTAATTTGAAGTAACATCTGTTGCGAAAAACAACATATTGAAAAAATAAATTAATTCAATTATTTACATTATAATAAATATTTCCAATATAAAAAGGACATCTCCCATGAAATCAATAAATATTTTAAAAAATGAAAGAAATATCTAGTATTAATTCCACTAATTAGTGGAGTTAATACTAACAGCCTTACTAATAAAAATCGTTGAAGCTGATATCGTGTTGAAAAGATCTCTAGGATTTTTTAAAGAATAATGTCGGTTTTAACCCTCTGCATGCCATGAGTAAAATCTATTGTGTATTGGTTCCTGAATACGGCCACTGATGAAATTCCGTGATTGTTGATTTCTTTAGTGACATCACTTCTTGTGCTGCCATCTTTCGTTGGGATTATAAACTTTGTAATTAAATTTTTATCCACCGGAATATCGAAATTCATAGATCGATATTTATTCTTCTGAATGAATATCATTTCCCAAATTATCAATTCCAACGGTTTATCCAATTGTTTCAAAAGTTTCGCTTCTTTTTCAATTCTATGATGTTCTAGTAAACTATGTGCAGCAATTGCTGATTTTTCAATTTCACAATTTTTAATATTTCTAAAATGTTCTTTAGTGCGTGTTTCCAAATTCCTTTTCGTTTTTCCTATGTATACTTTGCTACAATCATTACAATTAATTTGATAAATTCCAGATTTCTTACTGTCTGGGATATTGATCTTTTTTATTAGTATTTAAAAGTTTTTCCAGACTAAATTTATTTATTGGTGCCAAAGTCATGTTGTATTTGTCAAATATTTTTTGAAATTTCCCATGTACTATTGGATGGTAAGTAATTTTCTTGAAATTCTTCTTTTCTTTACTAACAATTTGTAGGGTAGAGCATTCTTTAAGTTGTTTTATCATTCTGAATTTCTTAAATTTTTTAGATATTATACTCTTATTAAAACCATTTAATCTGGCTATATTTAGGATATTCTCATATTCTTTCTTAAAATTTTCTCCTTTTAATGGGACCTTTATCAATCTATATAAGAGGCTATTAAATATTGCATGTTTATGTGCCAGAGGATTGAAACCCGTTGATTTTATATAATTATCAGTATGTGTACCCTTCCTATATACATCAAATTAAATTTTTTGAGTTTTTTCATTTCTAATTATGTATAAATCCAGAAACGGAATTTTGTTTTCAATTTCTGATTCTATGGTAAATTTAATTGATACATCTTGTATCAATTTTGTCTGAAACCGTCGGTATCAAAGAAGTTTGAAAATGTATGAGGTGAGTCGATTAAAATATGTTCTCAACTCACTATTATTGATATCTTTTCTTACTTTTTTTTTAGGAGTAACTTGGACCTGATTTATTTACACTCATGTACAGCAGTAACTTGGATCCAGTTTGTTTACACTCATATACAACATCATAGTCATGAGATTTTGACTTCTCCCACCGTCTCTTACCCTTCTTCTGGCAACAAGAATAGTCAAAAGTAGGGCAGGTATAGGCTGAACTATGTATCCTCCGGGTCTTCATCTTTGTCCTCACAAAAAGAGCTGTTGTTAGAAGTATTACGAACATTTAAAACAAGAGATTTAAGTTCCTCCTCATTACAAAAAAAAAACTGAGTCAGGCGGACATGTTTGTTAGTTACAATGATTTATCTACAAACAGCTGTCACTTACCATAACTTAACCCTTTAGGTGCCATGAGCTGATTAGATCGGTTCTGATGCTTCTGTCCATTACCTACCAGATACTATACTTAAACTACATGCAAAGCCGATCACATGGGCGGATACAATTTAAATCTCTAACACAATAGATTTTACTCATGGCATGCAGAGGGTTAAAACCGACATTATTCTTTAAAAAAATCCTAGAGATCTTTTCAAGTAACTATGATATCAGCTTCAACGAATCCAATGTTGCCAAAATCAATTCACAAAAAAATGTTAGTTACCATGTTTTATAACCGAGTGCTTCGAATAAGCAAATTTGTATTAATGCGTTCTAATCATGTAGAATAGATTAATAAATGTGCATTTTTATCCCTGACAGAACTAAATTTAATAGTGGCTAGTCTCCAAGAGAACTCTTAATGCTTTCTCAGATGGTGGATCAGAGAATTTTTATACGGACTGAACCTATCTAGGCCCACCTCAGTGTATATGTTACAATAGTTTAATATTTTTTACATACCACATTTTACCGAAATATTATTTTAGGAAAAACTGCACTTAAACTAGCGTGAAATATTTTCAAAGTCCTATAGAACAACAGTGTGTATGCGCCAGAGTTTATAATAATAATAATAATAATAATAATAATAATAATGATTTATTTTAGCTGGCAGAGTTAAGGCCATAAGGCCTTCTCTTCCACTCAACCAGCGAATAGTAAAATTATACAAAAATTACGTACATATTACAATTTTAAGATATTAAAATATAGACTAAACAAAATACAATGATGATGGATCTAATACTAGCTAATGCTAACAAAAACATAGAATATAATAAAATTAAAATGATATAAAATAAAGTAAGTAGCTTCCTACATGATTATTAATAGAATGCTCTATATAGTTGTTATGTAGTTAATGTTTATAGAGCCAGCGATAACCCACAATTGAACCACATATCGATTATCATCCTCGATTACTATCCGTCGCTATGAAATTTAAATTACCAATATTTGCAATAAATCCCCAAATCTATGTTAAAAAATATATTAATAATATTAAAATTAGCAAACGTTTATTAAAAATGGGTGTACACTTACTTATCACTCCATAACACTGATCCAACCAACGATAACCCAAAACAGCGATACAAAAATCATAGACTAAGTAACATACTCTGTGGAGAAAATAGCAGTTAGCATCACAATATTGTCTAACAGTGTCATAATATTGTGATTTGCATATTTAAATAAATACTTCAAAATTGCCTAATAATGTTATAAAATTGTTTGAAAAAGTTTAAAATATTAAACAATGTTAGTAAATACAGAAGAAGAGCTACAGTTTACGACAATATAACTGAAAAATCAAGCGCTAGTAGAAGTGCAAATGAGCCTTATTGTGGTAATGAATTTACAGTGTACAGATTTCAATGTATTTTGTTATGGATGAAGATTATCCCTCCATAATATCAGCTCAATTCAAGCTAAACTAATTCCCAAATTCTATTGGAATACAAGAAGGAATAGGCCTACATCCTAAGCATCAGAAACCAATCAATCAAAACTTAATGTCAAAACTATTTAGTTCTACATACCTTCATAAGAGACTCGTTCCTCTATCTGAATGCTTGTACAATCTTGCCTATCTGCTGTTTCCATATTATAGTTTAATATTTGATTAGTGCTCTGATGACCAGTTTAATCTAAAAAATAATAATGATTCATAAAGAAAACATATCCTTTTATCTATTGACTTATTTAATCATTATTAGGTATTACATACGGTATAAAATTAAAGACCATTTCTATCCATAAAATGATGAAAAATGTTGATATATCACAATAAGCAAATGAGATCTAAATTTCCTGACATTCAAATTATTATATATCTATCTTTAGTGTTCTGCCCAAGGGCAAGTCTTTCATTGCAATCATAGCATTTTCATGCTATGCTTTGCAGATTTACTAGCTTTATAGATGTGGTAGCTTGCAGTTGCTTTCCACACCGGTGAATGATGATGATGATGATGATAATGATGGCCAGATGATTTTCAGGGACAGTGTGGCCCTAAGTGCCCTGACATCTGTTTTACAGGTGAAAAAAAAAACCGAAAAAAAACCTCATCCAGGAGCCTGCCCCAACCAGAAATCGAATCTGGGCCTGCTGAGTGACAAGGCAGCACACTACCTCGAAACTATTATATATAACTTCCTGAAAATCAAATCTGAGCCCAGGGGAGAACAATAATATTACTTCTTGGCAGATAGTATTATATTTAATGACACTATTTAAAAGCTAAAGTCATTAGAATTGTAATTCAAACCTGGCCATGAAAGGGTCAACATAATTTACTCAGAAACCTTTTATTTCAAGTTTGAGGTTTTTATGCATCATATTAATCTACAACACATAATCCAGCATTGTTTCTCTATAGATATAAATTGTAGTATGGATTTTTACTTCCTGAAAAAAATCCATCAATCGAGAACCAGGTTCGAGCCTATAAATTTTGGAACCTGAGATGAGCACAGTAACAACCAGTCTACCAGGACACAATGAAGTTTTTTTATTTGTCAAAAACTATATTTCATGGTTAGCATTGTCTTCATAAATTGCTGTAATGTGACATGTATAAAGAAAGAATGACATCCATTTTAAATTACATAGAATAACCTAATATATAGGAAAAGATTATTTGAAAACACTATATTAGTGTTTCTTAAATAACCCATTCTGATTAAAGAGAGGAAAGCATATTTGAATAGTGGGCGCCGGTATATAGCCTACAGTCGAATACCTGAAATCCCTTAACAAAATCCTTTATCAAAAAATATATTTTAACACTGCCTTAATTGTGTTAATAAGGCCCAGGATGCTTTGTTATTGTATTAAATTGTGTTTTAGTTTAAATAATTATGCTATTACAGACAATATGCAGTTAAAATAAATACAATATGTTTGGTGATTTTATAGAGGGGAATTCTTACGATTTTTTTCTTTCTTTTTTTCAATATTTGATAATTTAACAATATGTTGGTATACATGCAATAAACCTCGTATCATATATTAAATTCTATTACGATTCTGAAAAGATATGGATAAAAAGTTGTATTAAAACATGACAATGTTTAACTTCATACGTTTTAAATAGCAAAGTTATTTATATGAAGGTATGGATAAACAGATTTCACAATTCGACAGGTGACACTTGACAGTCCACAAATTTTTTACATTTAACTAGGGTTACCAATATCACAAAAGTTGACTAATAAATCAGCTAATACGCTAGTCAATTCTCCATCTTAAGAAATTACAATTTTAAGATCTTATTTTTAAGTTTCATACAGAGTAAATTTTATAGTTTTTTTAAATGTCTGAAATAATCGAGGTTGTCATTTATTTATTATAACACGAAATTAAAAACAAAAAATCCTCTAACGAAACAGGGGTACCAACAGCAAGAACGAACTTTGCTATGATCAAATTCCACTCATACCATTCTCCTCCCACCCCGTTATTTTAATTATATTTAAATTCATAAATATTGTATGTATCTATAGTAATTCTGCCAGAGGCAGGTCTTTCACTGTAATCATAGCATTTTGATGCTATGCAACTTTACTAAAGAATTGTAGGTGTGGTAGCTTCCAGTTACATTCCACACCACTGAGGGATGATTTTCGGGGACCGCTGTGCACTAAGCCTCCTGACATTTGTCTTACAGGTAAGGAAAAACCAAAAAAAAAAAAAAATCTCACCCAAGAGCCTGTCCCAACCGGGAATCGAACCCAGGCCTGCTGCATAACAAGGCAACATGCTACCTCGAGACCACAGCATTGGACAAATATTGTATAAGGAATAGAAATTTTGAAAACAAATATTTTCCCTCAGTAAATTTGGACTATTTCATCATCTACTGTAGGCACTACATACTCAATCTTTCTACTGAGCATGTCTTGACAGAAAGGTACTTGACCACTAGCTGGCCTCACATCCACATTTGATATCTTACTATTAAATTTTTACTATTTCTAGTTTATGAACAGAATAAAATTATATTTATTATATAGGCCCATTACCTCAAGACTTTATTATGGTATGTATTTTTTTAAAATGTCCCAGGTTTGTCTTTCGACATTCCTGGTTTCTCTCCTGGCATGGCATGCTTGTAACCCACTTCTGAGGTTGGGGCGCCTGGAAGGCAGGGTTATGTTGTCCCGATGATATGATGCACCAGGAGAGTCCCTAATCCTAAGCTTAACCTAAGATGAATGAATGAATGATGATGATTGCGATGGCCATGATTTCAGGGACCATTTGGGCCTTTAAAATTTTCCTGACATTTGTCTTACAGGTGAGGAAAAACCTCACCCAGAAAAACTGTCCCGACCGGGGATCGAATCCGGGCCCGCTGCATGACAAGGCAGCATGCTACCCCGAAACCACAGCGGTGGACGTATTTATGGATGTGTAACCAATGGAGTACAGGTTACCATATTCACTAGGGTTGTAAGAATTGCAGGTTCAAATCCATGCAAAGTTGATGGATTTTTTCAGGGTATAAAACCATGTCTTATATTTACAGCATGTAAAAGAACCTCAAATCTGAAATAAGATATATCCAAGAAAAATATGTTCTCTCTTTCATACCTAGGTTCATTACAATGCTAATGAGCCGAGCAGTTAATATATATTGTTAAATAAAAATACTATCTACTTACCTTAACCAACAGACATCTTATCTGGAAACAATAATTATTATATAGCTTTGAATTTCCTTTATGATATGGATAACAAACCCAATGACAGGGCTCTATATGGTTGGAACACTCCCACTTTAAACATGTGAACTCTACAAAATTGCAAAGAAAAGAAAAAATACAAGAAAATTACTTACCATCCTGAAATGCATAGGAAATTTCAAAAAATTTTTGACAAATACATTTCTTTGGCACCAATAAATAAATTTAGTCTGGGTAATCTTCTAAGTACCAATAAAAAAGTCAATGTTCCAGACAGTAAGAAATCTGGAATTTATCAAATAAATTGTGAAGATTGCAATAAAGTTTTATATAGGAACCACAAAAGGGATTTGGGGAAATTCGGACAAAAGAACAGTTCAGAAATATTAACAATTGTGAAAGTGACTACCCTCTGGTCTCTCATCGCACATAGTTTATTAGAACATCATAAAATTGTAAAGAGAAGCTAAACTTTTAAAACAAGTAGAGAAACCTTTGGAATTGACAGTTTGGGAAAAAATATACATTCAGAAAAACAAAAATAGATCAATGAATTTTGATATCCCTAACGAAATTACATTGATTTCGAAGTTCATAAATTCAACCATAGATGGCAGCACTGAAGATGGCGACAATAGAATAGTTGACGGCCGAAGAATTTCATCAGTCGGAGTTATGGCTGATGATGAACATGATTATGTTTGAAATCGCGATATCATGGAAGCATGAATCCTATGAGGTGAGTTGTTTAAACAATATGTTCTCCGATGAATTTTAATGTGAACTCTGTTCAATTTTTACAGAGGCTCAGAAATTAAAAAGAGAAAAATTTGAATTTGGCCCTTGATATTGAGAAGAGGGTCTCTAGATGTTTTTAAATATTATATTGTAGCAGCAAGAAGTCAACAAACTAATATACCACTTGAAAGCTAAACCCTCAAACGTCAAAACTTTACAGGTCCAAACGATTTCTTTCGGTTGTTTCTGAGTAGCAGCCTTGTGAAGTTATCTGCATGATGATAACATAACTGATGTATGGAGCTTGAGAGAGAGGATTTTTATGCTATGATTTTAAGTGTAGTTTAAATGAGTCACAAACATTTGAGCAACTCACACAAGTATTTGGGGATCTTGCTCCTTCATATACAACATTTTTCAACTTTTTTGCTGAATTTAAGAGGAAGGAGAATGTCCCTTAAAAATGAGAAGAGAAGTGAGAAACCAACAACTATGGTGACAGAAGAAAACATCTCTGCTGTGTGATTGATTATGGAAAATCCATGCATGACCTATAAGGACATTGAGGTGGTCCTAGGGATTAGTTTCCCAAGCTTTCTTACCACCCTACACTAATATTTGAGAATAAAGAAAATTTCTTCTTGATGGATGCTGGACCACTTGTCAGACCGCATAAATACTCTAAGGTGGAATGGTGCTGAGAAATACAGGAGAGATTCAACAGGGCTCCTTTCAGGTATCAGATGCCATAACAAGCAATGAAACTTGGATATACCAGTATGATCCTGAAACAAAGTGCCAATCATCCTTCTGGGTATTCCCAGATAAGCAGCTTCCATCTAAGGTCAAGAGGATTAAGGAGAGTGGAGAAAAAACTGGTAGTCATTTCCTTCTCAACAAGTGGTCGTCTGGCAACTATTTTTGTGAAGGATCAGATGACAGTTACCGACAAATGTATACAGAAATTTGTTTTCCTAAAGTCTTCTCAAAAATCCAGTGCCAAAAACTGGAAAGCAGGGAATTCTGCTCCACCACAATACCTCTTAACACACAACCAATAATTGAATTTCTGGAAAAGATCCTAGTGATATTAATGACTCATCCAGCCTACGGTCCTGACTTGTCCTTGTATGACTTCTTCCTGTTCCCAAATATGAAGAACTGCATAAACAGACACCGATTTTCCAGCCCATAAAATCCAGTTGCTCCCTATTTGGAGGAGGCAGGTGCAATGTCTGATGAAAATTAGCATGGCTGCTTCCAAAAATAGTTCCAGAGGATGCTATGGTGTACAGAAGTATTATTTGAAAGACGTACAGATATGGAAAGTCTATCATCGTCCTTTGTTGAATACTGTAAAATTTATCGTGTTTCCCTCATACAGCATAAATATGTGAAGCTAGAGAGCTGTTAATGAAATTCAAATAGGAAGTAAAACTATGAGCCAATTTATCAATATTACATAACTGATGAGGTGTAAAAATATTGGTTTCAATTATGTGATAGTTAAAAGATGTTAATTAAATTAATATTGAGAAGCTAAAGCTATTACTATAATAGAAATAAGTAAATTAATAAACACAATTAAATTATTGTAAATCAATGGTAAAGAGAAAAATTTCTGCCTGAACCGGGAATCGAACCCTGAACCTTTAGCTTTCCGTGCTAATGCTCAGACCACTGAGCTAATCCAGGCTTCATTCCCATTCAAGCAGAAATCCTTCCTTTACCTTACTCTACTGGTCCTGTTGTTCAAATCCCAGCTCAAAGGTAGATATTTCAAATGGATGTAAACTACATCTGTATCAGTATCATTATGGCAGATATGCTGCAGTATCAATAAATTTAAATATCAGCCAACAAAATCAACTAACAGTCAACATTTTAATATGCCATGAAACTCAAGTCTAAAAAAAATTGTTTTTAGTATAATTTGATGAAATAACTAAATAGAAGTAATCAGAATTTAAACATATAAGATGCTTTTGTAACATTACGTACATAAGTCACATACTTATTTTTCAACTCCTACTTTTTAGGAGTGATGAAGGGGAGAAGGCATGCGAAAAATCAAAATGTAACATTATAAAATATTTATATCAAAGAAAATTATGCATAACACATTAAGGGCCGCATGCAAATACATTAGTCTCTACTCAAATTACTTCCAATCACTGGTGAGCTGACTCACCGTGAGCAATTGCTGAGATCGAATTAACGGCCGACTTACCGGTCATGCATGAAAGTTGACGTTTTTGTAATATTGGCAACGAATTACCCAGAATTCTCAGCGATAAAACCACTTCCGTTATTTTCGTCTGCTATAGAGGAATGCATTTACGCTTGCATCCCGCAAATAATACCGTATACAACGACGTCTGCAACGCGCAATATTACGCCGATTCTCCTGTTCTTCCAGTTGAATTCTTTGGTAGACTCTATCAAATTCCTCTTCTCCGCATATACCGAAAACATGATCGAAGTCTTCAAGGTTCGACATCTTGGATAAAGCTGCAAAGGTTTCAAACTACATCGGTTACCATCGGTTCCCTTCGGGATTTTCACGATAAGTTTCTATCTTGAGCTATGATCTTAAGGTACCTCGTCAGGTAGCTTACAATTATTATCGCATGAATAGATTTCTGAGTAAGCAAAATGTATTTGGATAAAACTTTCTCAGCAGAGAACGCCTTTTACTGTCTAATGCGTTCAAACATTCGACCCTAAATTGCATTTTCTTTATTTATGGAAATAGTCAAGAGATTTTCCTGTTTTTGTGAAGTGTTTAGATTATTTCTAATTCCCACACAAACTTTTCTGACAGCAATTGCATTATGCCAAAACTTTGATTTACATGTGGAACATCATTTTGTCACTCTTCTCCCTCTCCATTCTAACTAATTCACCATCAACATTGTAGTAACTCCTCATGCTTGGTCCGAAAAACATTTAATTGAATCAAAAGCCAGTCTAATTAAACAAATAGACAAACAAAAGGAGCTCAAGGTTTGGGAAAAGATCCACATTCAGAAAAACAAAGGAAAACTTATGAACTTTGAAATTCCCGCAAATTTTGACCTGATCCAGAGGTTCATCGGTCCACCAACAGAGGGAAGAAGAAGAGTTTCTTCCGATTGACATAACATCAGTCGCCAAAGAAGTACTGAAGATGAGATCGTTATGGTCTCAAAATTGCGATCTACTTAGAAGATTTATATGAGGAGAGGTAACAGACATTTAATTTCACCATAAATTAAACCTCATAGTGATTAATTCCTATAAAAGTTAAATATTGTTTACGATCTCCACACGACTTTCCATTCTCAAATTTATCTATCAGTTCCAGTTTTTGTTTTATCATCAGAAGCACATATTTCTTTATTTTCTGTGCCATTTCAATTGCACTTGTAACTATGTACTAATAACTATGTGTAACTGTCGTATAGGAACAGAAAATTGACCACTAAAAAATATATGAAACACCGCACAGTAAACTCATCCCTATTTCTGTATTAACCTTTTAAATTTAAGACTATGGTTTCTAAAATGTAAATATGTTAAATGATACACAAGATAGGCATTTTGAAAATATGTAATAGTAGACAATGTGCACTGGAAATTAATTATATCCATTAATTAAAATGTTAAAACAAACTATGTCATGGATAATAATGCAGTAACAGATTCTTCATAACCAAACTAAACAAACTAATAATTTTGGGAGTCCTTCACTGCAAACTCAGCATATTCCATAGCCCTACCATGTTTGCAGTTTTACTAGGGATATATATATTCATTCATAGTGTTCTGCCCAAGAGCAGGTCTTTCACTGCAAACTCAACATTACCATGGAAAGACTAATCATGCCATGTTTGCAACTTTACTAGGGATATGTAGGTATGGTAGCTTCCAGTTTCTTTCACACCCCACTCTCTCTTTTGCATCTTAAAGATCTTAAAAGATCTTAAGAAGGTCCCGAGGGGCCCCAACTTGGAGGTGAGGGGAGTGGATTTGGCTAAGTTAGACCCTCCGGACTTCACCGAAATTCACCCCAGAGGTTAAATATCAGTTCCATCAGGGGTTTTGACCAGATCAAAGATCTGGAAATCCCAATTAGCCTCAGCCCCCATATATATATAATGCAGTATCTTATTACTCCCTGAGGGTCCAAATGGAAGTGAGGAGAGTGGATTTGGATAGATGGAATCCTCTAGGCTTCATTAAAACTCATCATAAAAGTTAGTGACCAGCCTCATGTGCTGGTGGTCAGCATTTCTGACTACTGTTCATGAGGTCCCAGGTTCGATTCCTGGTCAAACCACAGGAATTTTTCCTTAAGGGGAATTACTTCTGTGGTAGCCCATGGTCTGGAATTTTGGTTAAGAACTCTCCTGGCTCTTCATTATCATTTATCACTCATCATATCATCGGGAGCAATGTAACTCTGCCTTCTAGGTGCCCCAACTTCATAAGTGGGCTAGAATTAAATCAATGCCAGGGGAGAACACCAGATATGTTGAAATGACACCCTGGGGCAGTGATTAACCCTTTAGGTGCCGTGAGCTGATTAGATCGGCTCTGATGTTTCTGTCCATTACCTGTCAGACAATATACTAAAACTACTTGCAAAGCCGATTACATTGGCAGATGTGATTTAAATCTCTGACACAAGAGATTTAACCATTGGCATGCAGAGGGTTAAAAAAAAAAAGAGAGAGAGGATCAATTCCACCAGGGTTTCTGACTTGGATAGAGAACAAGTAAGAACGTAAAAATCCCCAATGAAAGATCCAAAACTATGTTTCCCATAATTTGATAAAAAAGTCATATGTAATATTTCTGGAAATGGAATAGGCTGAAGGGTCATATTCATCTTTATTATTCAAGGTGGTAAGTACACTGTTACTTGATTAACATTTTCTTGCGTTTGATGAATAAGTTCACTCTGATTAGGAATAAGATCTAACAAAGAAGATTGATCACTTAATATAAGCGAATTCCCTCCTTGTATAGCCTGAAAATTATCATTTTGTATTATGGCAACCTTAGCATCTCCAAGAGGAAGAATTACAAGATTTTCTTGTGGATTATGAGGTTCCACGAGACTAATATGTGTAATAGCACTATGCTCAGCAGTTTTATGTTTGACAACATTATTTAGCAACATAACTGCCTGCTGATCTGTTTCTTCCACTGAATCAAGATTCAATGTTACAACTTGATGAATTTTGCCATTTTCTAAATTCAAATTATTCAAAGGAAATAAGGATTGTACTTCATCTTTCACCAATTGTATGTCATTATTAAAGTTCACTATAGCTCGACCATTGCTATTTGGTATTTCAGAACTACCAATTACAGTAATAGCTTGATTCTGACTTACAATCTCACTATTTAAATCATTTACAGATTCAACAACTTCTTCAGTAACAAGAGAATTTTCAATTAGTTCTCTTTCTGCCGATTCCTTTTGATTTATATTTCTTAAGATTAAGGACTTGATTAGAAGTGATTTCTTCAGCATAAGTCTCAGTATTTTGAAAGGGTATTTCAAGAGAATTGGTTAAATGTTTTGATCCAGAAGAAATTCTCATTACATTAGCATTATCTTCCATTATATGACTATCTTCTGGTACTTGTGATATATAATCTACTTCCATATTTTGATCGGCACATGAAGACATTTGTTCCAGATTTTCCAAAGCTGCCCGTATAATATCTTCAAAATCTACATCTGTAGGTCCCTTACCCAAACTTTTAAAATTCTTGCCAGGATGTGAATTCTTGATGTGAAGATGAAGTGTTTGGCGAAATCGAGTCCTGTAAAAATATATTTAGAATTGAGAAGCCAGATATATTAATAAGTTAATACTGAAACCAACATAAAAAAATTAAAATAACATGAAATTAATAAAATAGAAATGGAGATATAAGATGGTTGAAACTAATTTTAAAAATGCATATGGAGCAGAAACTAGAGCTGATACAACAAAAACTAAACAAATAATAAGCACATGCGAAATGAAAATCTTAAGAACTATTCAGGGGAAAACATTATTTGATAAAATACACAACACAGAAATTAGGGACAACTGCCATATTCAAGACATAACCAAATTTATTATAGATAGACGAAAATATTGGAAGGGTCATATAGAAAGAATGGAAGAAAACCGGCTTGCAAAAAGAGCTAAAGAAGATAGACCAATGGACGGGAGAAGAACAAGAGGAAGACCTTCCAAGAGATGGATAGACAGTGAATGTACATCCAGTACGTCTTCCTCCGAGGAGTGATTTTGGAAATAAACAGGATGAAAATCCTACAAATTAAGTTTAAGAAGAAGAAGAAGAAGACGAAGATATGTTATGGATATCTCCACATTTATATTCAGGAACAAACAACATATGAAGATGTTTTTATTATTGATTTAACATTTCTCAATGAAAGATAAATTATATTTGAAGAGAAAAATTTTCGCCTAGACCGGGACTCGAACCCAGGACCCTTGGCTTTCCGGGCCAAGTGCTCTACCAACTGAGCTACCGAGGCGAGTTACGATCTAGACGCAAATTTTTCTCTTATATACGTTGTAATTCCCTATCGCCAAATGCTTTTGAAACCATTGCTTCTATCTTTGCAAATGGTGGCTTCTTAGTTAAGAAGATATTTATTGGGAATTTATCATTACTTTATATCAATAATAAAAACATCATTAGAAGCTTTACTAGCTTCATAAAGTAATGATAAATTCCAATAAATATCTTCTTAACTAAGAAGCCGCCATTTGCAAAGATAGAAGCAATGGTTTCAAAAGCATTTGGCGATAGGGAATTACAACGTATATAAGAGAAAAATTTGCGTCTAGATCGTAACTCGCCTCGGTAGCTCAGTTGGTAGAGCACTTGGCCCGGAAAGCCAAGGGTCCCGGGTTCGAGTCCCGGTCTAGGTGAAAATTTTTCTCTTCAAATATAATTTATCTTTCATTGAGAAATGTTAAATCAATAATAAAAACATCATTAGAAGCTTTACTAGCTTTATAAAGTAATGATAAATTCCCAATAAATATCTTCTTAACTAAGAAGCTGCCATTTGCAAAGATAGAAGCAATGGTTTCAAAAGCATTTGGCGATAGGGAATTACAATGTATATCAGAGAAAAATTTGCATCTAGATCGTAACTCGCCTCGGTAGCTCAGTTGGTAGAGCACTTGGCCCGGAAAGCCAAGGGTCCCGGGTTCGAGTCCCGGTCTAGGCGAAAATTTTTCTCTTCAAATATAATTTAACATATGAAGAGTTTGTAGTTATATATGGAAAATAACATTACGAGGTCCTTAATTCAATGAATGAATCATATCTTATCTTACCTCATATTTTATGTCACATTCAGTACCGTAAACCTGATAGACTATCGTGTATGCGGCCGTCGGTCAGTTAACTCGTTTTAGAGCGGGCGCGAACAAACTGCATTTATATTTGGCACCTAAATATTGTGTTGGCTTAGTATGTCTTGGAGATCATAGATGGCATGTAAAAGTACATTTTCTATTCCTGTTTGACACGTTTAACCTTGGTGAATCCCCTTTTATTTTTAAAACAAACAACACATGGAATTCGTTCACCCAAACTTGCCTCCATGCTCCAATGCAGTCGTATATGTTTCTCGTTATCGCGCTGTTGTTTGTGCATGAGTAAAACCATGGCGAAAGAAAAATATCTCACTGAAGAAGAATTAGTGAATATTTTGTATAATGATAATTCAGGTGATGAACTGATTCCTGAATTAGAAGATTCACAAAGTGAAAGTGAAGATGAACTTCCACCTCCTGAAATTGATTCGCCAATACCATGTGATGTCAATCACCCAAGTTATTTCACCATCAAATCCTACTAGGATATCTCCTTTAGGTATGTACAAAATTTGAATTTTCTAGGACTAATAGTTTGTGAATAATGGTCCATTTTCTGAAGTGCCACGAAAAGGGTAGCTGGAGTATTTCAATGGCTGGCCTGTGGGTTTAAATGCCCTGCTCAGTGCCTGGTACTGAATGTGTTAATACAGGAATTGCAGTTTTCAAGAAGAATCCCTCTTATCTTCAGCCAACATTATGAGTCATAATGAAGATAAGAGGGACTCCTCTTGAAAACTGCAGTTCCCATGTTTAAAAAACAAAATATGAGATAAAATAAGATATGTCTCATTCATTCACTGAACATATGAAAAGGATGAATTACAATTTAATTTCAGAAATAACATATAAAGGATATTAAATTAATATTAAAAAAACTAAAACTATGGTTATGATTGAAATAAGTAATGTCTTCTTAATGTAGAAGCTATTTAATGTGAATTTGTGAATGATGATTCATTGCATTGGATGTGGGATCAAGAGAATAAGATAAAAGGAGAATTTGTGCTTGGATGGGAGGGAAGCCTGAATAAGCTCATGGTCTAGGGCATCAGCACATAAAACTGAAGGTTTGATTCCTAGTTTAGGCAAACAATTTTCTCTTTACCATTGATTACAGAGAGGATAGCTTATTTCTTATAAAACATTTTTTTTATCATAGCGATTTTTGACATATGCCTTTTTTTTTTTTTTTGTTCTCACCAAGTCAAATTTATGTTTACTGTTGTTTTTAGAAAATAGTCTAGAGAACTCAATAATAGCTACATTAATTGAATAGTACCCAAAAAATGTTGTGACCCTAATTTTTTTCCCAAAGTTGATTTTTACAAGGAAGAAGTCCCATTTACCATTAACAAACTTTTCCATCTAAAACTAAACTTGGGGGGGAAAAAAATTATAGTCCTGTTTTGGGTTCCTATTCAATTACATAATGTAAATCTTTTAAGTTATAAAATAGTTAAATAATCAAACTCTATAAAAATCACATTAAATTCATAAAAAAATTATATTCCTTCTAGATAATATATTTGAAAATTCTCTAAAAATAGATACCGGGCCAATACCTAGAAAATATAATAGAAGTTACTAAAAAATAAAATGTTTTAAAATATTTTCAAGTTACATCAATTAAAAATAACTTATATTTTTCTTCTTCTTCCTTCCAAGTATTAGGCCAAGGCCTGTTACGATCCTATAGAAAATTTTCCCTCCAGCGTTTCATAGGACGGCCCAGTGATCTTCGTCTTCTTGGTATATAATTATAAACAGCTTTGGGGAACTTATATTTGAAGAGAAAAATTATATGCTTAGACTGGAGTTTGAGTCCAGGACCTTTGGCTTTCCAGGCCTGGGTTCAAACCCCAGTCTCAGTATATCATTTTTCTCTCCAAATATAATTTATCCTTCAGTGAGAAGTATTAAATTAATAATAATAACATCAAAAGAAGCCCTACTGGCTTCATAAGGCAGTGTTTAAATTCCCAATAAATGTCTTCGTAAACAAGAAGCTGCCATTAGTGTGAACAAGCAAATGCTCATAGCATTCGGTGATCGGGAATTAACAATGTATAAGAGAAAAATTTGCATTTAGATTGGAGTTTCTCAGATAGCTCAGTGACAGAGCATTGGTATGGAAAGCCAAAGGTCCTGGGTTCAAACCCCAGTCTGAGCATATAATTTTTCTCTTCAAATAACAGATTATCTAATCTATATATCTGAGAGTCATTTCCAAAGATATGGTGCTTCTTATTTGATCATAAATTAAAAACTGCATTAGTTTGTATTTATGTTTATTTTTATGTTTTTCCACATCATTCTTGATGTTATTCAACTCTCAGTTCAAGACAGAATTCCTTTCAGCACATAATACAATTTTAATAAATAATTACATTGTATACATACCTATAATCACATCCCTTGCATGCATACAGCTGTCGGTCTGAATGAGATGGAAGGTGATGTTTCATCAATACCTGGGTTTTGAAAGACTTCTTGCAGACAGGACATAAATACCTAAAGAAAAAGTGTAATCTTAAATATTAAATGTATCTCTTCACACCGAATGACACATTTTGTTGATGAGAAAAATATACACCTGCATCAGGATTTGAACCCAATGTTTATAGTTTCCATTATAGTCTTCCTGTTAAAGAAGCTTCTAGAGGCATAGTGGAATGAAAACTTCATATCTCAGCCCACAGGAATTCATACAATAAAGGAGAAAAATAAATGTATTTGAATTAGAATTCCTGGTAGCTTAGTTGATAGATCACTGGTGTACAGAAACAGAGACATCAGGTTCAAATCCCAATTCAGGCATATATTTTTCTTTCCAAATAAAAAAAAAAGTGTAATGTCTATTCCTGCTACTCATTCAATTCAAACAGAAATTATATCACAGTTATTTGGAATGTAGACATTCTTTATACATGTACAGTAAAAGTTCCTTATTCGCGGTTCCCTTATTCACGGGTTAAAAAATTGCGAAACAGTTCCTGTATTCGCGGCTAAAAATGTATTTATTCGTGGATCCAGTCAGTATATTAGAAGGATTAGTATCCTTTATTAGCCATCGGTAACTTTTTTTACTGTGGGCACATGCCAAGGCAGCTTTTACAAGGAGTGATTCAAACCAAATGGACAAATTGATATCAAAGAAAAACAAGCCTTATTGTCATTAAACCTAAAGTTTGTTGTTAAAAGCCACCACCGCTGTAATTCACATGCAACTTTGTCCATTGATAAATGCCACACTTGCCACAATGTGTTTTATTGTTTCAACTTGTCATTCGTTGCAATAATTTTGATTGAATAACACATGTCTCTTATGCTTTGTTGCCAATTTATAATGTAGAGTAAAAGGAAAAAAAAATTAGTTTTGAAATGGAAAAAAGTAGTGTTGCCACTTAAAGTAAAAGTAGAAACGTTTGACTGTTTACATATTGGCAAGTCATTTGGATCTATAACATGCTATTTCTAAGTTAATGAATCAACTGTACGATTCATCAAGAAATCCAAAGACAAAATAAGGAGTTATATCGCTGAATTTACAACTAAATATCAATCTGAATTGAAAGACCTTATAAAAGTGGCAAAACAGGAAAAAAAAAGACTGAGTTCTTTAAGCTCATGCCTAAGCCCGACAGAATTAATTAACAGAAATTTTTCAAAACCTCTCATTAATTGATTTTATTTTGATAATTTTTATTTTATTTTGGAACCTTTTTTTTTCTCCAAGCACGACAGGCCTACCAGCCGGTTGCTGGCCTCACATCCACACGCGATAATCACAGTGTAGGGGTGACATGTGGCCAGCATGTCGGGTCCCCCAGCCGTTATAGCTGGTCTTCTCAACCTGGAGTCACTACTTATTGTAGCTACCCAAATGCCTCACGATGCTGTGTGGGCACTGGTCCCATACTAGCCGAAATTCCACGAGAAAATTTCTTCCCCCATGGGAACTCGAACCAGCGCAAGTCCCGTAGCTCTGTGCCAAGGCTTCTTGCCTTAACCACTCGGCTACGGCGCATCCCCTATATACCCATACAAATTACCATTCCATATTCGCGGTTTCTGTATTTGCGGAACATATCCCCCAAGCTTTATTGTAATTATTTTATAATATATTTGTCCTCTGATAATTGTGGACAGTTCTAAAAGATGGATCACAAATGCTTCACTGAAACCATAACAGGCTTTGGGCTTTAAATTTGTCTGGAAGATGGTGATGATGATGCTATTTTATAGTAGTTTAGTAAAGCCTCTATTTCTAACATAATGCCAGGAGGAAGCATGAGATGAGAAAAATCCTCTAATATAAAGGGTCTGTAATATTCGAGGATGTCAGTTGACCAGGCCTATCACATCTTTACTATTTTATAGGTAAAAGGTAAAGATAAAATGATCCCATTACAGATCAAAGAAGCCACTTGGGAGTGTAGGTGGTTACGGCATTCACTTTTCTAGACAATTGGCTGGATCGATAGCTCTGCATGACAGTCGCCTTTACTTCAAGAACAAACATCTGACACTCATTTCAGTTAGAGGCTGAATCAACTCTAGGGTTATTGTTTTGCCAAAAGATTTAGGCTAAAATTTAAAATAAAATTCTTTACACCTCATCTCATATCCTGCCTTCTATTTAGACCAGTTTCTTAACCTTAGTGGTTACATCTTCAGTAGTTACACGAGCAACGGTCAGAAAAACATCAAATTGAAATAAAGTACAATTTAATAAAACAAATAAAAAACCTAAGGAACCCACTGTTCGGGAAAAAATCCACAAATTTTGAAATTTCTGGGGAAGTTGATTTGATTGGGAGGTTAATCAGTCCACCAATAGATGGAGTAAGAAGCAGTGCTCCTAGATGACAGAACATTCATGTAACTATTGAAGATGTAACCACTAAGGTTACAAAACTGTCTAAATAGAAAACAGGATATGAGATAAGGTGTAAAGAATTTTATTTTAAATTTTTTTAAATAAACCTCATAGTGATATTTCTTATAACAGTTCAAGATTTAGGTTAGTTTAAAAATCTTGACCCTCATAGGGACTTGAACAACCAACCTTACAGCTTATAGCATATTGCCTTAACCAACTATGCTACAGAATCTCCCTTACTATTTTATATCTCTGCTAAATAAGTCTTATTCAAAATATTATTTATATAGAAAATACATACTTATTCTTCAATTCACCATGAACCGTCCTTTCATGATCCAAGAGTTGTCTGCGTTTCTGTCCATGATAAGAACAATATTTACATTCAAACTGCCGTTCACCAGAACTATGATATATCTTTATATGTCTTTCCAATCCACTTTGAGTTAAACTCTCATACTCACAGGCATTGCACTGAAATGTCATAGAAATATAAATCAAGAAACAAAATTAAAACATTAACTTGTGATTATTGTTTAGTTACTTAACATATTTTTGATAAAATTATTTCATACAACTTAAAAAAAATACATTAATCATTTGCAAATAAATAACTATTACAGGAAAATAGCTGCACAATTAATTAAATAAAAATAAAATGTAGTTTTATTTGATTTTCATATTTATTATATAATTCAGTGACACTGTACCGAAACAGCTGTCACTGAATTATATAATAAATATGAAAATCAAATAAAACTACATTTTATTGAAACAGCTGTCACTGAATTATATAATAAATATGAAAATCAAATAAAACTACATTTTATTTTTATTTAATTAATGAATATGGATTTTCATCAAGTAAACACCAACTCAATTGATTATTAGCTGCACAATGTTTATTTATATGACGGGACTTATCCATAGAATACAAATATCAATTAGAAATTAAATTTAAGGAAGAAAAATTAACGCTCGAACTGGATCTCTGATTCTGCACATCAGTGCACTGCCAGTTACACCATTTAAATAAAAACATTGAAAATACAAAGCTTTACCGCTAAAAAGTAATGTATAAATTCTCAATAAAAATACTTCTGAATGGAAGACGTCAGTTGGCATGATGGTAGCGATGGCTATCAGCCTTTAGACGAATGAGAATTGTATAAGTGGAAAGAAATGTTGACGTTCTTATTGGTCTTGAATGGTGTAATTGGTATCGCACTGATCTACAGAATCAGAGATCCAGGGTTCAAGCTCCAATTCGAGCATTAATTTTTCTTACTTATATTAAATTCTATCCAGGATTGGAAAATGTTAATTTAAATAGAAACACTGAAAATATGAATTGGAAACTTCACACCTCACATCATAAAATACACTTCTCGGAGTTTAGCTGATGCTGAAGATAAAGTTTTTCGAAACATGTCAGGGGAGAGAAGGATTTTTATGAGACAAGAAGTAAAGTTTCCTATTCATAATTTTTTATTGATATTTACCTCATAGTGTCACTTTCTACATTTTTTTTTAAATAAAAGGACATCCAATTTTATGTAATTCGCCTGATGGACAGAGTATACCATATACAAATGGATGTTATAAAAATCAATGCATGGTAAAATTACCCCATTTGCAGGCTATAAGGCCTAGAGACACAAATTCAAGGATTTGCAATTCTTAACCAATAACACACATCAAAATATTAAGCTTTACAGATCTATCTATCTTCGGGTTTTTACAGCTGCTGCCGTCTTCCCATGCCAAACCTCCAAAGCCTATGGTCTTGGGCATCTTCGAGGCTTAGCTCTCTAGCTTGCATTACTGTCTTCATGTTTTCCTTTCATGTTAACTTTGGTCTCCCTCTTTTCTTCTTTCTGTTCGGATGCCATTCATATAGTTGTTTAGGCCATCGCTCATCTTTCATTCTTAAAACATGTCCTAATCACTTTAATTCCTTCTCCTCAATTCTTTCAATTATGCTTTCTTCTGCTTCTATTATGTTTCTAATTTCCTTATTTGTGATATGTTCTAATTTAGACTTTCTGGCACTTCTGCGTAAATAATCCATTTCTAGAGCTATTAGTCTATTCTTGTAGTACTTATTGATTGTCCATACCTCACTTCCGTACATTGCAACAGATTCCACCAATGTTTTACCAATATATTTTTTTGTGTCTTTCCAAATATGCTTATCCCACCATATGGAATTTAACGATGATATTATTTTGCTACTAAATTCAATTCTATGTTTTATGTTCTCTTTGCATATACTTTCAATGTTATCCATAATTATTCCCAAATATTTAGTTTCTTTCACTTGCTTTATTTGGATTCCTTCTTCCAATATTAAATTTTCTCTTTCATTGCTATTTATTGCGAGATATTCTGTTTTTTGTAAATTTACTGAGACCCCATGATTCATATGTGTTTTTCAACCTTTTTATCATGAATTCCATATCAAATTTGTCTTGTGCTAAAACCAGTTGATCATCGGCAAATTGTAATGTCAGCAAAAATCTGTTGCCTATTGGGATCCCCATACCTTTGCAGCTTTGTTTCCATTTAATTAATATAAATTCTACATAAATATTAAATAAAATTGGTGATAGACTGCACCCTTGTTTCAATCCCTTTGTGGTTTTTATAGGATTAGACATTATATTTCCAATTTTAACATAAGCAGAGTTATCTTTATAGATTTGTTTAATAATTTCTATTAGGTTTCTATCAATATTGTATTTCTCCAATACTTCCCATAATTTGTTCCTCGGAATTGAGTCATAAGCTTTCTCTAAATCTATCATTGTCAAATGGGTTTCTTCTCCAACTGCAGTCCGTTTTTCAATTAACTGTTGTATTGCAAATATATTGTCAACACATGACCTTCCTGGTCTGAATCCATTTTGATCTTCTCCTAATTTGTCTTTAATATCTTTTTGTAACTTTGTTTTTAATAACTTCGTAAACATCATCCCGAAAGCGCTACAGTTAAATGATAATTAAGTTGAGGAGACGGACCTTTCAGGTGAATATTCTATAATTTTATATTAACTTCGTAAAGCTTTACAGATCAAAAGTAATTAATACTCTTGTTAAAAATACTTCGAACAGAAGTCATTTGATGGCGTTAATAGCTCTAGCTATCTGCCTTTGGACGTAAAAGAATTGAATAATTGAAAGAAAGTGTTTGTACCTTGTCTCAAATGGTGTAATGAACTGGCCACCAACTTAGAGAATCAAAGATACAGGATTCCCGGTTCTTTTAAAAAAATTAATTTGTCCAAGACTGGAACATGTTAAACTAAATATAACATCAAAACTGTATTAAGTTATCTGTACCAAAACATCATTGGAGTGGTATATATGTGATCAAGATATCACTGATAGTGAAAAAGAAAATGCTTTAGGTGTAGCACCATTGTAAACTGACACAAGGATATTTGGCAAAGCTGTGATCTTCATGCCAGCTGGGAGCAGAAATATCAATCATAAAGTTAAATCTCATGCATTGTAGAGATAATATTTTATTATTAAACCCCCAATGCCTTAACATTTACGAATACTGTTTTCTATTACCTTATGTTTCTTTTTATGCTTTCTTGTTATGTGGCTTGACAATGTGTTTGTACTTTTACCTATGTAACTACAAAAAGGGCAAGAATAACTCTCAGGCTTGTGAACAGATCTGAAAAACAACAAAAAGGTGCATTATCAAAATTATAAAATTACAGGGTCACTTAACCACTGCACATGGTTGCAAGGAAAAAATCAGATTGGTGGATTCTGGGGTTTGAATATGGGACCTTCATAATTAAATCTCAAACACTACTGCTTGAGGTAATGTGCTAACTAGGGAATATATCTTGTCCAGTATCATCTCTATAAACAACTTCAACTTAAATTTAAATTAATGTTTTTATTACCTCATCTCATATCCTTTTTCTTCTAGACTGCAGTTTCGGAGTTTATGTCCATCATCAGTAGCCTCTGGTCAACCGATGTTTTGTCATTTCTTGGTGGTTTTCTTCTTCCTTCTATCAGTACACCGATGAACCTCTGGATCAGGTCAAAATTTGTGGGAGTTTCGAAATTCACCGATAGAAGGAAGAAGAAAACTGCCAAGAAACGACATAACACCAGTCGACCAGAGGCTACTGATGATGGAGATAAGCTCCGAAACTGCAGTCTAGAAGAAAAAGGATATGAGGTGAGGTAATAAAAACATTAATTTAATTCTTAAATTAAACCTCACAGTGTTTTTTCCTTATGAAAGATAAATAAACTTCAAGTTACTTATTTTTATTTTCTGTGTGAACATTTTGAAAAGTGGATTGGAAGGCGTAGTAAAATTGATTGACCACCTAGATCACCAGACCTCAAGCCATTTGATTTTTCAATGTGGGGAATTTTTAAGCACAAAGTTTTCAGTACAAAACCACTAATCCTGCAATATTTATGAGATTTGATTGAACAGGAATTTGAAAACACTTTTGGTAATAATTGGAATTGCATGATAACATCTGAAAATCAGTGTTAAAACAATGTCATAAATGCTTAAACAACAATGGAGGCCACTTTGAAGAATTTCAGTATTGTTTTTTGTATAGATGTTGTAAGCTACAAAAAATAATATATTTGCATTTTCAGTTAACTGACTTATGCTGCACTCTGTATATTACATTTTCTTATCTCTTATTAAAATAAACATTTTTGTCTACAATTTACACTACTCATTTCATCTGTCCCTGTGTATATGTGAGACATTGGTCATTCTTGTATATAACAGACCTTCAATAATGGGGCTTCATCTCATGTCAATCCCTCGACCTGGCATCATGCCAGACATGAGCATAACTAACTCACGGGCACTATCGAATCTGTAGGTTCATCGCCACATGGACATAAGCTCTCCATACTACTTCTCTTCAAAAAAATAATATGAATTTTCCTACCTGTTGACTAGTAGGTTAAGGTTCATTATCTAGCAGGGTTGGAAATTTTAATTCTAAAAAATGTTTCAATGTTAACACTTGAATGATCGGTGTTGTTACAACTGAGGGCTTTTACTTCCCCTAAAAAATGAACTTTTTTTTGACAAGGGCTGTTTTTTTAAAAAAAATCTAATTTGAATTGATTTTAAATGTATAAATAAAGAAATAATTAAGGTAGAATATACCTCATAGTGAGAATTCCTAAAATAAGTAAAGAAATAATTATTTAAAAATATTAATAGTGAGTGGAGAACATATTTTTATCGACTCACCTCATATGATTTCAAATTTCTTTGATACCGACGGTTTCAGACAATATCATGTCCATCTTCAGTCATGGCTTCCACTGATGAAATTCTGTGATTGTTGATTTCTCTAATGACATCACCTCTTGTGCTGCCATCTTTCGTTGGGATTATAAACTTTGTAATTCAATTTTTATCCACCGGAATATCGAAATTCATAGATCGATATTTATTCTTCTGAATGAATATCATTTCCCAAATTGTCAATTCCAACGATTTATCCAATTGTTTTAATTGTTGAAAAAGAGGCAAAACTTTTGAAACAATTGGATAAACCGTTGGAATTGACAATTTGGGAAATGATATTCTTTCAGAAGAATAAATATCGATCTATGAATTTCGATATTCCGGTGGATAAAAATTGAATTACAAAGTTTATAATCCCAACGAAAGATGGCAGCACAAGACGCGATGTCATTAGATAAATCAACAATCACAGAATTTCATCAGTGGAAGCCATGACTGAAGAAGGACATGATATTGTCTGAAACCGTCGGTATCAAAGAAATTTGAAATCATATGAGGTGAGTCGATAAAAATATGTTCTCCACTCACTATTAATGATATAACTTCATAATGTTTACTTCCCAATATTAATTTAAATATTTAAAAATATATTTATGTAAATCATAAATTAGCGTTTTAAATTCTTTATGAAGAGAGAATGCTACCATATGACCTAGTATGGTGGACTTTAACAATTTTATTTAAATGTATACTCACTGTATATGCACGTTGAGTCCAGATAGCGATAAAAATTTGGCACTGCATTCCTCACAATTGTGTTGCCTCCTTGTCTTGCGATGTATATCTTTCATATGGTATTTCAAATATATTCTTCTTGTAAACAATTTATTACAAAATTTACATTTAAACTTTTCATTATGAATATTCAGATGATATTCCAATAGTTTTGATGAATTAGTTGTATAAGAGCAATGTGTGCACCTTAAAAAGAACATTCTAATTAAATTATTATGAATTATTTTCATAAATATTACAAAGAGACATCTCATTGGCCATTAATCAAAGCCTTGTAACTCCATAATTGAAAAAACATTCAGGAGAAAGAAGAAATCTTATAACTGATGGATTTTTAAGTCAAAATCTATTATATTAATATTTAATATTAGGAAGTGATATTTCGAGGTTATTTTAATTATATTATTTTTAGTCTGATCATCTTACCTCAATATTAATGTTGATTTGTTCTTGAACATAATTCAAAACAATTCTGTTTTATCGTCAGCTTGTCCAGACTGGTTTTATTCATGTTGCATTATGTTGCACAACCTGGATGTCGACATCAGCTCCATCCTGTGGTTGGCCAAAGAACCTCCAAACAAGGTCATGCTCCATCGGTATATCAAAATTCATAACTCTGTTTTTGTTCTTCTGACTATAAATTTTTTCCCAAATAGTCAGCTCTTTTGTATTTTCTAACTGTTTTAATAATTTAGTGTCTGAATTTATATTATGTTTTTCAGACCAAACATGAGCAGCAACTGCAGATTTTTCTATTTCCCCATTTTTAATATTTCTTATGTGTTCTTTGGTTCTATTAAAAATGGGGAAATAGAAAAATCTGCAGTTGCTGCTCATGTTTGGACTGAAAAACATAATATAAATTCAGACACTAAATTATTAAAACAGTTAGAAAATACAAAAGAGCTGACTATTTGGGAAAAAATTTATAGTCAGAAGAACAAAAACAGAGTTATGAATTTTGATATACCGATGGAGCGTGACCTTGTTTGGAGGTTCTTTGGCCAACCACAGGATGGAGCTGACATTGACATCCAGGTTGTGCAACATAAATAAAACCAGTCTGGACAAGCTGACGATAAAACAGAATTGTTTTGAAACATGTTCAAGAACAAATCAACATTAATATTGAGGTAAGATGATCAGACTAAAAATAATATAATCTATTATATTTTTTAATTAGTTTCTGAAAAATAGTTACGCTGGAGATCCAAGTTCTTGGGACTGAGATTAGATCAGACGAACCTCGCTATTCCTCCCTGTCAGAGATGTGAGTTTTTGGGCTGAGGTTAACAGCTGAAGAAATGCATGGTTTTTTTGTAATTGTTAATATATAACAGCTGAAACTTAAGGAAGAAAATAACATATATTTTCGAAAGGAAGATAGTGCGGCAGATTTATGAATCCAATAAACAAAAATGGAATCTGGAGGAAAAGAAGATAGATCAGTTATTGGAAGGAGAGAACATAATGAGCTTTATCATAAGTAACGCCACAAGTGATTTCCAATTTATCTAGAGGATTTGGAAAAAAATTTACCTAAATGAATATACCTCAAGTAAGTAGTATATAGTATATTTGAAGAGAGAAATATATTCATAGTTAAATATGGGAAATAACATTATGAGGTTCTTAATTCGTAAATTAATGAGTCATTTTTAACATCTTACCTCATATTGTATGTTTCTTTAAACACTGGAACTAGTTTTCAAGAGAAGGATCTCTCTCAATTTCATTATAATGTCGGTTGAAAATGAGAGAGATCCTTCTCTTGAAAACTAGTTCCTGTGTTTAAAGAAACATAAAATATGAGGTAAGATGTTAAAAATGACTCATTAATTTACAAAGAGAAATAACGGGCTTCCAATATAAAACCGGACCGGCCTTATGGAGTTTCACCCGGCATGCAGTGCTGTCTCTTCCTCCCGCAATTCACCCTGCCTGCCACCCGTCCTTGAACTGTTTCTTACCTTATAGAAAATGCTGGAAATGTTGTCCTCCCGTAGTTAAACAGGCATTATACCGAGTAAACACATTTAGATTGACACGCTGTAGTTCGGGCACTGTCAAGTTTCTGATTTCATTTCTTATGTTGTTCTTCAGTTCTTCCAATGTGTGCGGATTTGTTTTGTACACTTTGTCTTTCAGGCTACCCCACAAATAAAAATCACACACTGTTAGATCTGGGGAGCGAGTGTTTCTTATTTTGTACTGAACCAGTGGTCTCAAATTTAGTCACAAGGTCGTGGATTGTCGATCTGGAAGGAGGTAATTGTCCAGGGAAGTTCCGAATAAATTCCTCGCGAACGCGACGAGCTGATTCGTATTTATAATAACATTTACACACATAAATGCGCTGCTCTAATGTCAGCTGACGTCTCATCTTGTCGAGCGATAGTAAACTGACTAGTTCAAGGACGAGCGGCTGGCAGAGTGAAATGCGGACGAGGAGAGAACGCTGCCTGACGGGTGAAACCCCATGAGGCCGGTCCGGGTTTATATTGGAAGCCCGGTATATGCCTAGACTAAGGTTTGAACTCAGGACCTTTAGCTCTGCCACTGAGCTATCCAAGGCTCCAATCTAAACACAAATTTTTCCCTTATACATTTGAATTCCCGAGATTGAAATGTATAAGAGAAAAATTTACGTTTATATCAAAGGCCTTGGATAACTCAGTGGCAGAGCATTAACATATAAAGCTAAAGGTCCTAAGTTGAAACCACAGTCTAGGCATACATTTTTTCCCTTTCAAATGTAATTTGTCCTTCAATGAGAAATGTTAAATTTATAATAGAAACATCATAGGATATAGTAACTCCAACAGAAGAATCTCTGGTCCTCCAGGATTGAGGATTTGCTCAATAAAAGAATACAGGGCAAGTCAAAATGTTGTGCAGGTTTTCAGAAATTTATTATGTGAAATGTAATGAACATATAATATTGTGAGACATATTGTATGAAAGGTAAACTCTCAAAGTTTTTTTTTAAATATTCACAGATGTTCTATGTGAGCGCCTTTTGTTACACGACAGATGTCAAGCCGATATTCAATCTCCTGCCAAACTTTCTGTAGCAGTCCGCGGTCGATATCAGCAATGGCTGCTGTGATGCGGGCACGCAGTTCATGCAGTGTTGTTGGAAGTGGTGGTACGTAAACATGATCCTTTACAAGACCCCACATGAAGAAATCACACGGGGTTAGATCTGGTGAACGAGGTGGCCAATGAATGAGTTGTTGATCACCCTGAGATGCACGGCCTATCCAGCGTTGTGGTAAAGCCGTATTCAAATGGTCTCGAACACTGCCATGGTAATGTGGAGGGGCACCATCCAACTGCAGAATGAAATCTGGACTATCCGCTTCAAGCTGCAGAAGGAGCCATTGTTGTAGCATATCAAGGAAAACATGTCCGTTCACAGTACGTTCATGAAAGAAAAAGGGCCCATAAACCTTTGCATGGGAAATGGCACAAAAGACATTCACTTTCGGAGAATCGCATTGATGTTCCAGAGTTGCATGGGGGTTACCAGTTCCCCAAATCCTTACATTGTGTCTATTCACTTTTCCTGAAAGGTGGAAAGTCGCTTCATCACTGTAAACTACCCTCTCATGGAACTCATTCTCTTCCATTAATGCGAGAAAATCAACACAGAAGGACGCTCGCAAAGCATAATCGGCGGGTTTTAAGGCTTGAACCAGTTGCAAGTGGTAGGGTTTCATCTGTAAACGTTTCTGGAGAATCCGCCATACAGTTTTTTGTGGTAGTTGAAGTTCTGTCGCTCCCCGGTAGGTGGATTTCTGTGGACTCCGCACGAAGCATGTGCGAACGCGTTCGACTGTCTCTTCACTCGTCGACGGACGGCCAGTCGATTTTCGTTTACAGATACAGCCTGAATCCCTAAATTGTGTGTACCACTTACGAATGGATCTCCCATCCGGCGGGTCTTTATCGTATCTGGTACGGAAATGTCGTTGAACACTAGTCACAGAGTTGTTTACATGGTAATCAAGCACACAGAAAGACTTCTGATCCCCAGTCAACGCCATTTTCCTTTACTGCTCTGCTGTTGACATCTTGCGGGTGAACGCGGAACTTTAGAAGTGGACAACTAAACTTTGAGAGTTTACCTTTCATACAATATGTCTCACGATATTATATGTTCATTACATTTCACATAATAAATTTCTGAAAACCTGCACAACATTTTGACTTGCCCTGTATTCCTGAATGTAAATCTGGAGATCTGTAGTTAAAATTCTGGAAGATATAATATTCTCAATGTGTCTAATGTGGTCATCTCAAGGTAGTGTGCTGCCTTGTCATGCAGTGGGCCCGAGTTTGATCCTCAGTCAGGACACTTTAAAGCCCAAATAGTCCCTGAACATCATCTGGCCATCATGATCAACACTATCATACTTGCCTTATTTAGATTAAGTTTAAAATTAAAGCCTCTCCTAGCACATCATTACCATCATCACCTTCTAGATATCATCAGACACCCCAATCTCAGAAATGGATTACAAGCACACCAATGCCGGGAGAGAATATCAGAAATGTTGTAATGACATCCTGGTGGCATTGATAAAAAAATATATATATATTCTCAATATTTAAATTAATATTGGGAAGTAAACATTATGAGGTTATATCATTAATAGTGGGTGGAGAACATATTTTTATCGACTCATCTCATATGATTTCAAATCTCTTTGATACCAACGGTTTCAGACAATATCATGTCCTTCTTCAGTGGAAGCCATGACTAAAGGACACGATATTGTCTGAAACCGTCGGTATCAAAGAAATTTGAAATCATATGAGGTGAGTCGATAAAAATATGTTCTCTACTCACTATTAATATATTCTCAATGTTTAAATTACAGTGTAATGATACATATTTTTCACATAAATTTCATCATTTCACAGATATCTAGTTTCTTTCTACACTGATATGTATTAATACTATTTTTAAATAAGTAAAGATGTTGTTTATATTTAAATTAATATCGGGAAGTGAACATTATGAGGTTATATCATTAATATTGAATGGAGAACATATTTTAATCGACTCACCTCATACATTTTCAAACTTCTTTGATACCGACGGTTTCAGACAATATCATGTCCTTCATCAGTCATGGCGTCCATGACCCAGGGTTTGCGAGGAGTTATGAAGTATGAGGTGAGTGAAATAAAAAATAAACAATATTAAAAAACCTCATAGTGTTATTTCCTATCTACATAACTTAAGATGTATTAAAGCAATACCTACTTCAATATTGGACTAGAATGTTTTTTAATATGTATATCAAGATTCATTTTTGAATTAAACTTCCTTCCACAAAAATCACATCGTAAAGATACAACATTCTTCCTTAATGGTCCACATTCATTTTGCTTCTTATTTCTGTAACAAATTATACAATGCCCAATTATTCAGCTATCAATAAAAGACTGAAATATGAACAAACTGACTGCATAAAACATACAGGTACAGACTGGTAAGTGTAATAAAGTCTTCAATGATATTAAGTATAGTTTGGTTACTTTATCATTTCCTACATGGCATACTTTTTATATAAGTTTACAGCAAATTCCTGATTATCCATGCATGTATTATCTGGTTTGCAGATTATCCAGGCATGACTCTTTTTTACTGTATTTTGTATTGTTATAAAAAAATATGTATTTTTAAACGTGCTACTGTAAACTGCGCTTAGAAACTAGCACTCACAACCCCCTCCCCTGGCACATTTAATGGTACCAACCAACATTCTGAGAATATAATACAATTTTGGAAATTTTCATTGTGTAAGTCACTGAAAGTTTAATATTTAATTTTAGGAAGTTATATTTTGAGGTTATTTTAATTATATTATTTTTGGTCTGGACATCTTACCTCAATATTAATGTTGATTTGTTCTTGGACATGTTTCAAAACAATTCTCTGTTTTATCTTCAGCTTTCCCAGACTGGGAAAATAATATCACTGAAAGTTTGTTACAGATTGAAACCACAGATATGCTGTGGCACTGGGTTTATCACTGGTTAGTAGTTTGGTCATTGGTGGGTACTAGCATGGTTATTGGTGATAATTTGTCATGTTATAAGTGAGGATATCGGTGGTTACTAGTGTAGTTGTCGCTGGTTATGGCAGCCATTTTGAATAACTGTTGTAACCATAGTGGTCATGACAGGAAAGAGTACCACTTTTTTTTCATATTTGTGAGTAAAATAAAATAATGATAATTACGACTCACACCTAAATACATTTAATATATCATCTTATGAATATTTGTTACATTTAAGAAGTGTTAAAGTGGGTAAATAAATTTCTGATCAATTTCCAACAGCGCCGAATAACTTAATTGGATTATCCGTGTTTTTCAATTTTCCGTGCATATCTTGGTCCCAATTAACATGGATAATTGGGAGTTTGCTGTAATTAAAATGAAATTACTTAGCCTGCTAAAATGTAAACAGCAGTCTCATATCGAAGACAACAATATTACCTTGTTTGTAATGATTTGTTCTCGAATTCCAGGGTTAATCCAATCAAATCATTCTCATGAGTTTTACTTGAAATCCTATTCTGTATTTCAACTGGTATATCAGCTTTAGCACCTACTACTAGGTTTATATCAGTATTAGGATCATTACTATCTACTTCTTTTTCCTTATTACAAATACTTCTTAATCCTCTGGAATCCGTACAACCATTCTCTTCAAAGGTTTCCTCTTCACAATGTTCATTTGAAACTGGTATAGGAGTAGAGGGTGTACTAATATTCTGTATGCTGTCTGCATCCACAGAAAGGAATCCAGATTCTGAAAGGTTACTTCCAGAATCTTCTTCAACATATGAATTGTCTTCAACTAATGCTTTTTCATTGGATTTGCAATCAAAATTTGTAGCATGGTCTTTATTTGTAATTCCTGAAAGCACATATTATTTTTAAATAAGCTAGATACAATATAATATTATCAAAAATTATATATGAGGGATTTAATTGAAATAATGACTAGTGATGGAAGATCGGAATGAAGTGGAGGAGAGGAAGATGTGGAATGATGATTGACACCCAAAACAGGAGATCAAGAAAGATGAAGTTACAGAATTATTTTAATCTAATATTTGGAAGTAATTTTCATTAAAATTGTTAGATATATTCAAGAGTAGTATTTAAATTAATTAAAAACATATTCAATTCAAACTTGCCACATATTTTTATTAAGTAAAAAAGTATTAAATATGATCATGTATATAGACTGAAGAGGGTTTCCCCCCACACTGTATGTATAGGCCTACCATTGGTATTACAAATAATATCCAGCCTGTAATTAATATTTTTGTCATGTTCTTCACAAGCCTGTTAATACATGAATGGTCCTTCACATTAACTCCAAAGAAATGAGGTTCAATGATGAATATGATAGTAACCAAATTCAGATGTTGCCACCTTGTTTTTTTTTAATATGATGATATAGAGTGAATAAACATTTTTCTAAGTGCATTCCATATTTAATAATATTACTACTACTACTAATAAGCAGCAATGATCGAAGCATTGCCCAGTGTGCCATGTTTGTAACCAGTTGCGGCTACATGGTGGCCAATACCTTTGTGGTTATCAGTATGGGGTTTAACCACTTGACCGTCTGTGATTAGCAGCATTTGATGTTTAGCTGTAAGCCGATACAAATATGGTGAAATGAGGTGTCATCTCACTAGAGTAGGGCATCATAGACTGTATGACTGGACAAGCAGAGTCTGAAAGCCAGCCGCACAGAATGAGCCATGCTACCTAGCTGTTGTACAGCACTCGTTTCATTAATTAGTCCTTCAAGTGTCTGGGATAGGAAATATATTTTGGTGAACAGCATGTTGTTGTAGCCTATGCCCTGTATTGCTTACAATGAGTTAGTATGTTGGTTATTACATGTAACATTGCTGTTACATTGTTTTCAATTGATGTCGCAATATATATGGCATCTGTGCTAGGTCGTGAAGCCTGGCTATCCTCATATACATGGGAGCCAAATATATAATTTTAAGGGCCTTGTTTTGTATAATTTGTACTTTCTTCTTGTGGCATGCTGCGAAGATACTCCATGCTTCACTTCCATACAACAACATGCTGCGGATCACAACTTTGATCCGTGTCGACAAGGTAGATGACTTGAAAACTATTACTAGATAGGAATAAGGTAAGATAAAAAAAAAGAGACTCACCTTATTTATTAAGAAGAGCCTCATAATGTTACTTCCTATTGTAATTTTATAAAGATTAATTAAAATTTAAAAGGTTGAATGGAGCACTGTATTATTATAACACTGACTTTCATAATGTACATATTTCTGTACTATGGTGCTTTTCCAATCTTAAGGCAAGTGGTCTGTAAGTTGACAGGGGAGAGGACTAAGCAAGAAAAGTTCAAATGGTGTAATATGATAAAAAAAAAGATAATTCTTCTGCATTAACGTCTGATTCATGTTTATATTTAAAACAGAGTTGAAATTGTGGAACAAAAAATAGATGCAAAGCTTCCTACAGTTTTAATTTTGTCTAAGTTGAATAAATAAATATCCTCAACTCGTGTCCAAATCAGGATCGGGTCGAGGAATGAGATGAGAATAAGTCCCTATATTTATAGAGATCTGTGAACAACAAGGGTGCCGGCCGACCACTCCTGACGCATTGTCACAGGGGCAGACGAATGAAGTGGATGAGATAAGTATGGGGAAATGGTGGAATAAAATTTGTGGCAGGGGAAAACGGGAGAAAAACCTGCCTAAGCTCTGTTTCGTCTACCACGAAACCCACATGGAGTGACCAAGACTCGATCTTGGGACCCCAACAGTGAGAGGCGAGCATCAAACCACTTGCGCTACGGACCTGCCTTGTCTAAGTTTAATACATTAACCAAATACATAAAAATACTAACCACCCAGACAACCTGGCATATGAATTCCTAAAACAAAAGAATTTCTGGTTAGTCAGGAGTGTTGTATGTTTTTTACTTCTGCCTAAAATGTAGGCTGTTCATCACAAGACTAGAAAAATGCCAGTATTATCTCTGTAAAATAAATTACTGTCACTACAAATTTAAAATCTGAGGTTTTGATTGTTGAATAGGATTTTTTTATCTAGCATATAACTTGGTTATACTGGTGTGAAAGATTCAAGAACCCGTGACCTAGACTCAATTTCCCAATGGTCGAAGAAACATGGACTTAATCTAAATACCGACAAGACACAGTGCATAATTATAGGACATCGGCGAATCCAAAGCATTATAAATTACGAAAATATCCCTACCATTCTCCTAAATGACAAAAATATCCCCTACAGCTCAGTAGTAAAAAATCTGGGTATCTATATGGACCAACACCTAGACTGGAAAATCCAGGTGAATAATACCTGCAAGAAAGTGTTCTCAATTCTTCACTCCCTAAATAGTTTTAAAAACTTCCTTCCTACAAAATTAAAACAAATACTTGTACAGACTCTTATAATGCCACACTTCGACTACTGCGACATATTACTGACTAATCTGACAACTGATCTATCTGACAGACTACAGCGTGCTCATAATGCGTGCATTCGATTTATATTCAATCTCCGTCGTTATGACCACGTGTTTCCTTCATTTCAGGCCTTATCATGGCTACGCCTAAATGACAGAAGAACTTTACATTCACATACCTTACTATTCCAATTCTGCACACATATTTACCAACTTATTTAACAACACGTTTTCAACATTTATCGGCTCATCACAATTTAGGAACAAGATCACAAGACTCTTCTTTACTTTTGATACCACAACACAGGACCTGTCTGTACTCTGAATCTTACACAATATCTATGGCTAGAGCATGGAACTCACTTCCCAGTCATGTCAGGGACTGTCAATCGCTATCATTATTTAAATCCAAATTAACTGATATCTTAAGTTCGACACAATGAAAACATTAACTACGTAACAACTATATAGAGCATTCTATTAATAATCATGTAGGAAGCTATATTTAATTAATGTTGGGAAGTAAACATTATGAGGTATAATCATTAAAAATCATCGGAGAACATATTGTTTAAATAACTCACCTCATAGGATTCATGCTTCCATGATATCGCGATTTCAAACATAATCATGTTCATCGTCAGCCATAACTCCGACTGTTGAAATTCTTCGGCCGTCAACTATTCTATTGTCGCCATCTTCAGTGCTGCCATCTATGGTTGAATTTATGAACTTCGAAATCAATGTAATTTCGTTAGGGATATCAAAATTCATTGATCTATTTTTGTTTTTCTGAATGTATATTTTTTCCCAAACTGTCAATTCCAAAGGTTTCTCTACTTGTTTTAAAAGTTTAGCTTCTCTTCCAATTTTATGATGTTCTAATAAACTATGTGCAGCAATTGCAGATTTTTCAATTTCACAATTTTTAATATTTCTGAAATGTTCTTTTGTCCGAATTTCCAAATTCCTTTTTGTTTTTCCTATATAAACTTTATTGCAATCTTCACAATTTATTTGATAAATTCCAGATTTCTTACTGTCTGGAACATTGACTTTTTTATTGGTACTTAGAAGATTACCCAGACTAAATTTATTTATTGGTGCCAAAGAAATGTTGTATTTGTCAAAAATTTTTTTTGAAATTTCCTATGCATTTCAGGATGGTAAGTAATTTTCTTGTATTTTTTCTTTTCTTTGCAATTTTGTAGAGTAGTATATTCATTAAGTCTTTTATTGTGTTTGAATTTCTTCAACTTATTTATAATTAATTCTTTATCAAAACCATTTAATCTAGCAGTGTTTAAGATATGTTTAAACTCTTTATTGAAATTTTCTTCGTTTAATGGTACATTTGTCAATCTGTAAATTAAGCTATTGAATATTGCATGCTTATGAGCAATGTGATTGAAGCCTGATGATTTAATGTAATTATCTGTATGAGTTCCTTTTCTAAATATATCAAATTCAATTTTCAGTGTTTGATCATTCCTAATTATACATAAATCCAAAAAAGGAATTTTGTTTTCTTTTTCTAATTCAACGGTAAACTTTACTGATTCATCCTGAAGGTTCAATAATTTAAGAGCATCTTCAATATCTTTAGAATTTATTATTGCAAAAATATCATCCACATATCTGTACCAAGTCTTAAACATCCATGGGTATGCTTTAGTGATTTGACACTCCAAGTAACTCATGAACAAATCAGCTAAAAATGGTGAGAGAGGATTACCCATTGACAAACCCGAAACCTGTTGGTAAAATTTTTCATTATAGGTAAAATAAGAATTACTGACACATAGCTTAGTAAGAGTTATATATTCCTCTAAAATTTCATTTTTAATATTTAGAGAACTTAACCATTTCCTCAAAAAATTTAGCATTTTTTCAACTGGTATGCTAGGAAACAATGAAATTACATCAAATGAAACCAATCTGTCATCATGTCCTAGACTCATATTTTTCAATTTGTCAACCAATTCCAAAGAGTTCTGAATACTTTTAGTGTCAAATTTGGGAAACTCATTAAATTTTTGTACTATAGTCCTATAGTCCTATAGTCAACAACATTGGTTCACCATGCTATTATTTATCTAAATGGCTAGTACAAAAATTTAATGAGTTTCCCAAATTTGACACTAAAAGTATTCAGAACTCTTTGGAATTGGTTGACAAATTGAAAAATATGAGTCTAGGACATGATGACAGATTGGTTTCATTTGATGTAATTTCATTGTTTCCTAGTATACCAGTTGAAAAAATGCTAAATTTTTTGAGGAAATGGTTAAGTTCTTTAAATATTAAAAATGAAATATTAGAGGAATATATAACTCTTACTAAGCTATGTGTCAGTAATTCTTATTTTACCTATAATGAAAAATTTTACCAACAGGTTTCGGGTTTGTCAATGGGTAATCCGCTTTCACCATTTTTAGCTGATTTGTTCATGAGTTACTTGGAGTGTCAAATCACTAAAGCATACCCATGGATGTTTAAGACTTGGTACAGATATGTGGATGATATTTTTGCAATAATAAATTCTAAAGATATTGAAGATGCTCTTAAATTATTAAACCTTCAGGATGAATCAGTAAAGTTTACCGTCGAATTAGAAAAAGAAAACAAAATTCCTTTTTTGGATTTATGTATAATTAGGAATGATCAAACACTGAAAATTGAATTTGATATATTTAGAAAAGGAACTCATACAGATAATTACATTAAATCATCAGGCTTCAATCACATTGCTCATAAGCATGCAATATTCAATAGCTTAATTTACAGATTGACAAATGTACCATTAAACGAAGAAAATTTCAATAAAGAGTTTAAACATATCTTAAACACTGCTAGATTAAATGGTTTTGATAAAGAATTAATTATAAATAAGTTGAAGAAATTCAAACACAATAAAAGACTTAATGAATATACTACTTTACAAAATTGCAAAGAAAAGAAAAAATACAAGAAAATTACTTACCATCCTGAAATGCATAGGAAATTTCAAAAAATTTTTGACAAATACAACATTTTTTTGGCACCAATAAATAAATTTAGTCTGGGTAATCTTCTAAGTACCAATAAAAAAGTCAAAGTTCCAGACAGTAAGAAATCTGGAATTTATCAAATAAATTGTGAAGATTGCAATAAAGTTTATATAGGAAAAACAAAAAGGAATTTGGAAATTCGGACAAAAGAACATTTCAGAAATATTAAAAATTGTGAAATTGAAAAATCTGCAATTGCTGCACATAGTTTATTAGAACATCATAAAATTGGAAGAGAAGCTAAACTTTTAAAACAAGTAGAGAAACCTTTGGAATTGACAGTTTGGGAAAAAATATACATTCAGAAAAACAAAAATAGATCAATGAATTTTGATATCCCTAACGAAATTACATTGATTTCGAAGTTCATAAATTCAACCATAGATAGCAGCACTGAAGATGGCGACAATAGAATAGTTGACGGCCGAAGAATTTCAACAGTCGGAGTTATGGCTGACGATGAACATGATTATGTTTGAAATCGCGATATCATGGAAGCATGAATCCTATGAGGTGAGTTATTTAAACAATATGTTCTCCGATGATTTTTAATGTAGGAAGCTACTTACTTTATTTTATATCATTTTAATTTTATTATATTCTATGTTTTTGTTAGCATTAGCTAGTATTAGATCCATCATCATTGTATTTTGTTTAGTCTGTATTTTAATATCTTAAAATTGTAATATGTACGTAATTTTTGTATAATTTTACTATTTGCTGGTTGAGTGGAAGAGAAGGCCTTATGGCCTTAACTCTGCCAGCTAAAATAAATCATTATTATTATTATTTATAAAACAATACACTTTATTGTTACAGTATCCCTTGCAACTTTAAAATAAAACTGTTTTTTCATTCAATGATTTTTTCTTACTTTTCTTTAATATCTTCACACACATCATCATATAAAAGAGTACCTCTTTACAAAACAGTGGACTAGTGGTTATGCTCCTTGCCTCTGGTACCGGGTTCAAACCCGGCCGGGGTCGATGGATTTTTTAGGACGGAAAAATCCAAGGAGCAAGTCCTCCGGGAGGGACTTTAAGCCTTGGGTCCCGAGTCTGAAGATTTTCAGGCTCGTAAAAAATCCTTAAGCCTGAATGAAAAGGCCTCTAAGCAAAATTTACCGAATTTTCCCGTCCTAGTACTACCTTGGTTTCCTAGATGTCAGTGTGAGGCGGAACGCTGACCACAGACCACTCAAAATGACATCTATACGAAAACAAGTGTAACTAAATTAGTATGGTTCAAATTCTTCCCTGTAGGGGGAGAGCGCCTAAATCTCTGTAAAGAGAAAACTGGGCTTACAATACAAATACAAAACATATTCCAAATACTGTCATCTGAACTTCAGACTTTTTAAATCATTAATTAAACAAAGCAATTTCAGTGTAGGGAACAAGAAGCCCAGTGTTATTTTTTTTCCTTGAAACAAAGAGTGGGTACTCACTAGAGATTGCCTTTGAGCCTTTTTTCTGGACCTTGAAGCTAGGGAGTGCTTCTGAGTGGAGCATCACTGATTCAGATGTTGTAGTATTAGTTAGTACAACTTCTCTCCGTTAGATGTCTATCTTTCAAGCCTAAAAGCCCATCCTTTATAAATGTGAGTTTATCGAGTCTGGCAGAGGCTCAAAGCCTGAGAAGTGCTTTGACAGTCTTATGTAGTTTGACTCACTCTCTCATTCTCCTTTATAAAACAAATATTAGTGTAAAATCCGGAATCATCTTACCTTATAAATAGTTGTGTTCTATTTGAACATGTTTTGATATGCTAAGCACGCCATCATCAGCTCTTCCAGACTGTTGAATTTTATGTTGTCAGCCCTGGATGTTGATACCCACTCCATCTTTTAATAGACCAAAGAACTTATAAATCAAATCTTTTTCCCCAGGAATTTCAAAATTCATAATCCTATTTTTGTTCTTATGGATGTATATGTTCTCCCAAATGGTGAGTTATTTTATGCTATCCAACTGTTTTAATAATTTTGTGTTTATATTGATTGTACGCTTTTCCGACCAAACACAAGCAGCCACAGCATATTTTTCTACATTTGTAATGAGTTCTTTAATTCTAATTGTCAAGTTTCTCTTTGTTTTCTCTATGTATATCTTATCATAATCAGCATATTGTAGCTGGTATATTCCTGATTTTTTTTATCATTAATCTTTACTTTTTGTTAGTTTTTATTAGTTTATTTAGTTTTATAGATACTATTCATCATTATTAAGATTAATTATAAATTCCATTGAGGTGTTATTCTTTCTCCTGATGATGGGACTAATCCTGAAAGGCCTACAGTAACTTCACGTTTCTGTGGTTGAGGAGACGGACCTAAAAGGTATATAATTTTATATTATAATTCTAAATTTTTTATAGATACTAAACATGAGAAGATGTATTTTTTACTTATTCTTATTTTTGTAGCCAGACTATAATGGAAAATATATTTTTAGAAGAAACCCTAAATGCATATTTTGTGTATGATGATAAAAACTAATATCCTATCATGCAGAACTAGAAAATTAATGTTTATAGCTTAAATAATATTAAATCCATTGTTTGTATACAGATTATAAATTCTCTTCATTTGCTGTTTAAGTTATCCCTTTTTATATCGCCTTCACCCACTGACTAACATTTTCCTTAAAATAATAAAATTAACATAAAAATAATAAAACTTGAGTAATACATTTTTGTAACTTATAATCAATAACTGAAATGTGTAATTTCATGTAGGCCTACATAGTGCTCTAAAGAATAATATAATGTTTTTATCTATTTCCAAAATAAATACAGGCCTTTATGTTCCAGAAAATAAGAAAAATTATCATCCTGATATGAATCTAAGATCCATTAAAAACAAATATTTAGGGAAGTGTGATGGTGAAGGCTAGAACAAATATAAATAAAATAATAAAAATATTTGTCATACACATACAATACTCTCTTGTTATGATTACATTCCCTTTTTTAATATATGTAGGACCTACATACAGTACTCAATACTAATAAAATTCATATCAATTTCTGTTGAGGTAAATAGTCATAAGATTAAAGTTAAAAATTAAAATGCACCTGCCAACAGGTACTGCATATATAAGGATATAGCTGCTGCTTAGTTTAGTGTAAATAAATAAATGGCGCACTGGTTTTGGGCTGGAAAGCTTGAGTCAGTTTACGAACCATCCAGACCATACTTTTCTCTCTTAGCATGCAAAAGTTTGCAGGCCTTCATAATGCGGCTTGTAAGTGATCTCTAGTACTCACCATGAAGATGTTATTACAGTACACAATTAACTCAAAAATAATTGAAATAGATAATTTGCTTCATGGAATGTGCATCAACTATTATAATATTGAATTAATAAATTACATAATTTCAAAAAAGAGAGGGGGCTCTTAAGTAATCTTTACATGAGACAATCACGCCAGAAGGAAGTGAAATAGGAAAAATGTATAACAATGCATCACCTACTTGGAGGAAATAATGAATTGTTTTCCAGGACATGGGAGGGGTAGTAAGAAGATCAAGGCTTAAGCGAATATGTTCAGATGATAATATAGCTTTGATAGCAGAAAATGAGTAGTCAGTATAGAGAACATACCTAATAGAGCTAAATGAGGGATGTGATCATAATGAAATTAAGATAAATGAAAAGAAGACATATACTTTATTATACAAAAAAAATTAAAAAAAAACATAAATGTGCAAGAGTTGAACAAGTATAAAATTTCAAATATCTGTAATGTGCTATAAGGAACAACATGAGCTGCTTGCAAGAAATTAAAAACAGAGGATATGAATGATCAAAGACTTTGGACCTCTAGAAAAGAATTAATGAAGATAGCAGTGATGTGCTTTGCTTGGAATGTGGTAATGTATGGAGTAGAGACCAGAACACTATGACACGATGAAGAGAAAAGACTGGAAGCACAAGAAATAATATGGAGAAGAATGGAACAAATGAAATGAACAGACAAAATAAGAAGCAAAGTTGTATTAAGAACTGTGGATGAAAGAAGAATGATAGTGGAAGTGATAAAGAAGAGGAAAAGAAATTGGGTGGATTATTCGGCAAGAAGAAACTGCCTCAAATAAATTGAATCAGTTATTTACACTTCATATTAGCTCTCTTTCTTGGGACCGATTTCAAAGGGAAAAAAATCTTCTTTAGCCTCAACCAACAGCTAATTCAATTTATTTGATAAGATACCTCATAGTGTGAATTCCTATAAATTTTATGTTACAGAAATGCCCTACTGAAGGATCCATTTGAAGGAATGATAGATGGAATAAATGCTAGGAAAAGAAAATTACCTAAGATATTATTATTATTATAAATTTTATGTTAAAGAAATTGCCTGCTGAAGGATCCATTTGAAGGAATGATAAGATGGAATAAATGCTAGGAAAAGCAAATGATATGATATTAGACAAGAAAGCTAAATGGATGCAGACATAGAAAACATCATACGAGAAGAATGAAGGATGCTTGGTCTGCAGTGAAGGTCCTATACTTGGGCAGAATACTATGAATGAATAATAATTTCAAAAATACAAATTCTGTAAATATATTTACCAAATATAAGGAACAAATATTTGAACAAACACCTTACTATTATCAGTGATGATATTAAAAAGGTAAGTTATTTTGATTATGAGCCTGGAAATGTAGCTTGCATGAAGATAGATCAATGTTGGCAATTTAAGTCATTGTATGTTAAACACACATAGAATAAGGCTTTATTATTGTTTAAATGAGAATTAATATGGTAAATATTTAAAGAGAAAAATTATACGCTCAGACCGGGACTTGAACCCGGGACCCTTGGTTTTCTAGTCCAAGTGCTCTACCATTTGAGCTACCTGAGCAAGTACCGATCTAAACGCAAATCTTTCTCTATATACGTTGTAATTCCCGCCCACCAAATGCTTTGAAGCCTTTGCTTCTATTTTTGCAAATGGCGGCTCCTATATTAAGAAGACATGTTTGGGAATTATACTTTACATTATAAATGCCAGTATGGCTATTTTTGATGTTTTTATTATTAATTTCCCAGGGTTCAAGTCCCGGTCTGAGCGTATAATTTTTCTCTTTAAATATGATTTATCCATCATTGAGATGTATGAAATTAATAATAAAAACATCGTAATATGGTAAATACTTCAACAGATTAATCGTCATTACAACAACAGTAATTACAACATAAATGTACTAGTAAACAACTCTTTTCATTAGTTATGGCTAAGAGATTTTAATAACATATTTTGCTTTCCTATAGAATTCACAGAGTTCCTTTAATAGTTACAGTTTATGAGACTTCTTCCCAAAACATAAAAAAAAACCTCAGTTCCAGGAAGTAGTTAACAAATAATCCCTATCCCTTTATTGTAAATACCAAGAGAACAACAGACAACCCTTCTGCATAGTGCAAAGCAGCATTGCCAACTTTTTCTCTAATGTGTAGTTTGAACTTTCAATGTGGGCGTAGTTGTTTAAGGCAATACACTACAAGCCGGAAGGTAGGAGATTCGAGACCTGGTGTGGTCAGGATTTGAATTGAAAATGAAAACAAATCAGTAATTTATCAGATCAAATGCAGGGATTGTGACAAAATTTATATTGGAAAAACAAAAAGAAATTTGAAAACAAGGGTGAAAGAACATCTTAGAAACATCAAAAATGGAGAAGTGGAAAAGTCAGCAGTAGCTGCTCATGTTTGGTCCAAAAAACATTTAATTGAATCAAAAGCCAGTCTAATTAAACAAATAGACAAACAAAAGGAACTCACGGTTTGGGAAAAGATCCACATTCAGAAAAACAAAGGAAAACTTATGAACTTCGAAATTCCCGCAAATTTTGACCTGATCCAAAGGTTCATCGGTCTGCCAACAGAGGGAAGAAGAAGAGTTTCTTCCGATCGACATAACATCAATCGCCAAGAAGGTGCTGAAGATGAGACCTTTGTGGTCTCGAAATCGCGATCTACTTAGAAAATTTATATGAGGAGAGGTAAGAAACATTTAATGTCACCATAAATTAAACCTCATAGTGATTAATTCCTATAAAAGTTAAATATGAGTACAATATTAAAAATCATCGGAGAACATATTGTTTAAATAACTCACCTCATAGGATTCATGCTTCCATGATATCGCAATTTCAAACATAATCATGTTCATCGTCAGCCATAACTCCGACTGTTGAAATTCTTCGGCCGTCAACTATTCTATTGTCACCATCTTCAGTGCTGCTATCTATGGTTGAATTTATGAACTTCGAAATCAATGTAATTTCGTTAGGGATATCAAAATTCATTGATCTATTTTTGTTTTTCTGAATGTATATTTTTTCCCAAACTGTCAATTCCAAAGGTTTCTCTACTTGTTTTAAAGTTTAGCTTCTCTTCCAATTTTATGATGTTCTAATAAACTATGTGCAGCAATTGCAGATTTTTCAATTTCACAATTTTTAATATTTCTGAAATGTTCTTTTGTCCGAATTTCCAAATTCCTTTTGTTTTTCCTATATAAACTTTATTGCAATCTTCACAATTTATTTGATAAATTCCAGATTTCTTACTGTCTGGAACTTTGACTTTTTTATTGATACTTAGAAGATTACCCAGACTAAATTTATTTATTGGTGCCAAAAAAATGTTGTATTTGTCAAAAATTTTTTGAAATTTCCTATGCATTTCAGGATGGTAAGTAATTTTCTTGTATTTTTTCTTTTCTTTGCAATTTTGTAAAGTAGTATATTCATTAAGTCTTTTATTGTGTTTGAATTTCTTCAACTTATTTATAATTAATCCTTTATCAAAACCATTTAATCTAGCAGTGTTTAAGATATGTTTAAACTCTTTATTGAAATTTTCTTCGTTTAATGGTACATTTACAGATTGACAAATGTACCATTAAACTAAGAAAATTTCAATAAAGAGTTTAAACATATCTTAAACACTGCTAGATTAAATGGTTTTGATAAAGAATTAATTATAAATAAGTTGAAGAAATTCAAACACAATAAAAGACTTAATGAATATACTACTTTACAAAATTGCAAAGAAAAGAAAAAATACAAGAAAATTACTTACCATCCTGAAATGCATAGGAAATTTCAAAAATTTTTGACAAATACAACATTTTTTTGGCACCAATAAATAAATTTAGTCTGGGTAATCTTCTAAGTACCAATAAAAAAGTCAAAGTTCCAGACAGTAAGAAATCTGGAATTTATCAAATAAATTGTGAAGATTGCAATAAAGTTTATATAGGAAAACAAAAAGGAATTTGGAAATTCGGACAAAAGAACATTTCAGAAATATTAAAAATTGTGAAATTGAAAAATCTGCAATTGCTGCACATAGTTTATTAGAACATCATAAAATTGGAAGAGAAGCTAAACTTTTAAAACAAGTAGAGAAACCTTTGGAATTGACAGTTTGGGAAAAAATATACATTCAAAAAAACAAAAATAGATCAATGAATTTTGATATCCCTAACGAAATTACATTGATTTCGAAGTTCATAAATTCAACCATAGATAGCAGCACTGAAGATGGTGACAATAGAATAGTTGACGGCCGAAGAATTTCAACAGACGGAGTTATGGCTGACGATGAACATGATTATATTTGAAATCGCGATATCATGGAAGCATGAATCCTATGAGGTGAGTTATTTAAACAATATGTTCTCCGATGATTTTTAATGATTATACCTCATAATGTTTACTTCCCAATATTAATTAAATATGAGTACAATATGCTTGTAAAGGCAACTGTCATGCAGAGGTGACAACCCAGCTGACATCCAATGCTGAATTCTAGAAAAGTAGGAGCCTTAATCTTCTACTATCCCAAAGTATGACGTGGGATGACTTTAGTTTCACAGTATTAATATTTTATCATTTTTCACCCTTGGTTCAGTGTTTCAGATGAAGGTAGAGCTTGGGTCTTCTTCACCATTTATGCATAATTTTATTTATGTATATTTTTTTAATCTATTAGAACTCTAACAAGGGAGAGAAATGCGAAAATATTCTTAAGCGTGAACTGCCTTAAGGCAAACTCAGTTTGACTGAAGATGAAGGCAAATGACCTTTGAAACTGGTATCAAGAAAACACGAAACTTTATGAGATGAGATGTAAAAACATTTTATCCAACTCATTTATAAATTGAAAATTATCTCATAGTGTTACTTCCCGCTGTAATTTTGATTAAACTAAAGTATAATAAGATTATTGTATACAATAGGAAAACATATCAGAGGTTATTCAAACATATTGTATTTAATATCAATTAAAATAAAACTATATATTCTGTGGATGCATGCAAGAAACTGTTATGTTACAAATAAGCAATGCTGAGATAAAGATCATTCTTGCATGTTCAGATGCCAATATTCATAAATTAATGAGTCATTTTTTACATTACTTCATATTTTATGTTTTCTTAAACACGGAAACTGCAGTTTTCAAAAGCACATCCCTTTCATTTTCAACTGACATTATGACTACCGGATTTTCGTTGGAATCTCCATCTATAACGTTACCATCTGGTGTTGATTTGATGAACTGAACGTTGCCATCTGGTCCAAAAATGGGATTTGGTTATTCTTTTCTAATTCCATAGTAAATTTTACGGAGATAAATCACTGTGATAAATTCTAAATATATTGAAGATGCATTGAAATTACTCAATCTTTAAGATGAATCCGTAAAATTTACTATGGAATTAGAAAAGAATAACCAAATCCCATTTTTGGACCAGATGGCAACGTTCAGTTCATCAAATCAACACCAGATGGCAACATTATAGATGGAGATTCCAATGAAAATCCAGTAGTCATATTGTCGGTTGAAAATGAAAGGGATGTCATTTTGAAAACTGCAGTTTCCGTGTTTAAGAAAACATAAAATATGAGGTAAGATGTAAAAAATGACTCATTAATTTATGAATAAGAACCTCATAATGTTATTTCCCATATTTAACTATGAGCCAATATTCATATCCAATCAGCTAGACATTATACAAGGTCCATCTGTTGGTAGATTGTGAACTACTTAGACAAGAATAAAATGAATCGTGAATTCTTCTTACACGACTGTCGTGAAAACAGCTGATGATGGTGACGATGGTCGCGGATACTGCGGTGCTGTATTTAAAAAACATAGAAGTATGAGGTAAGAAGAATTCAAGATTCATTTTATTCTTATCAATAAAACCTCAAAATGTTAAAAATTCCCAAATTTATTATATTAAAAAAAATACCTAGACAAGGCCTGTTGTACTATGGAATGGAGTTGACTTCTAAATTTGTTGTGTAACATTCTTTCATGGTAAGAAGTTTTTAAAAAAGTCATCAATCTGATTCTTGCTTGCATCCTCAAAATTAATATTAGACATTTTTCTCTATTACATGGATCATTAATTATTTTACAGTATCCATTTCCTTTGTTCTAATATAGAGTTATTATTAATTATATTATTTTTGGTCTTGACATCTTACCTCAATATTAATGTTGATTTGTTCTTGGACATGTTTCAAAACAATTCTGTTTTATCGTCAGCTTTCCCAGACTGGTTTTATTTATGTTGCATTATGTTGCACCACCTGGATGTCGATGTCAGCTCCATCCTGTGGTTGGCCAAAGAACCTCCAAACAAGGTCACCCTCCATCGGAATATCAAAATTCATAACTCTGTTTCTGTTCTTCTGAATATAAATTTTTTCCCAAATAGTCAGCTCTTTTGTATTTTCTAACTGTTTTAATAATTTAGTGTCTGAATTTATATTATGTTTTTCAGACCAAACATGAGCAGCAACTGCAGATTTTTCAATTTCTCCATTTTTAATATTTCTTGTGTGTTCTTTGGTTCTAATTTTTAGGTTTCTTTTTGTTTTCCCTATATATATCTTTTCACAACCCATGCATTCAATTTGATAAAAAACTGATAAAAATAAAAAGTCAGGAATATATCAACTGAATGCATGGGTTGTGAAAAGATATATATAGGGAAAACAAAAAGAAACCTAAAAATTAGAACCAAAGAACACATAAGAAATATTAAAAATGGAGAAATTGAAAAATCTGCAGTTGCTGCTCATGTTTGGTCTGAAAAACATAATATAAATCCAGACACTAAATTATTAAAACAGTTAGAAAATACAAAAGAGCTGACTATTTGGGAAAAAATTTATATTCAGAAGAACAGAAACAGAGTTATGAATTTTGATATTCCGATGGAGGGTGACCTTGTTTGGAGGTTCTTTGGCCAACCACAGGATGGAGCTGACATCGACATCCAGGTGGTGCAACATAAATAAAGCCAGTTTGGGAAAGCTGACGATAAAACAGAATTGTTTTGAAATATGTCCAAGAACAAATCAACATTAATATTGAGGTAAGATGTCCAGACCAAAAATAATATAATTAAAATAACCTCAAAATATAACTTCCTAAAATTAAATATTATAGAGTTATTATACCTACATTATTTTAATTTTTTTTTTAAATCTGTAATTTTGGGTTGAGAGGGACAGGATATATGTAGTTTCATATTCCACCATCAGATTATGGTGTTGAGTTATTTTAAAAATCATAATAACAGATGACACCACTTTCAAGTAAAATGAAAAACTTGCCTAGAGTTTGGCAGTAAACAAAATGCATCGCTAATACATTATCTTGACTGTACATCTCTCACAATGCAGACCAGTTCTCCTCTGTGCCTCCTTTTCAATCAATCGGCGTCAATAATTATATCACTTGAACTGGAGGAGATGTAAAGATCAAAACAATGTCATGTAACAACTAATAATAAACGATGCTGATGTAATTGAATATCTGTCAAGGTTACAAGTAAATAACATGATTGCGAGAAATCCCCAGCAAAATATGATGGAAAGGGAACATTTACAACATAGAAATCTAGCCCATGAGCAGTATGACTGCATTTTGTACACTGCCAAGCTATAGTTTTCTCTCTTGTTAATTAATTACTCCATTTTAAAATCAGTATAGTCCAAGATTACTACGTTCGAGTGTATGAACAAAATAAATTTTTTTCATAAAATTGTGAATTACTGAATACATTTTTGCCGAGTTGGCTATTAAAATTCGACCGCCAGTATGTTTAATTAAAATATTATTTATTTATTTATTTATTCAAAATAATTTGATTCACTTGTTATTAAAATAAATTATAATCCAGTTTGTAGAAATCGATGTATAGAGCTTGAAAAGTTTTGGTTGCCATTGCACACTTGACCATAAACCTCCTCGCGGCTACAGCTGGCTGTGACACCAATCAGTAATAAAATGGCAGTAAGTACGTATTTATTGTTTTATATTGTTCCCTCGCAGCGGGAAATAAAACCACTGCCCTTTATGTATACAACATACAATGTATATACAAAAATATATCCAAAAGGTAGTGTTAATATACATTATACGAAACAAATCACAGCATTTTAAATGAACTGAACTTTATTTGAAACAATATAAAACAATAAATACATACTTACCGCAATTTTATTACTGATTGGTGTCACAGCCTGCTGTAGCCGCGAGGAGGGTTATGGCCAAGTGTGCAATGGCAACCAAAACTTTTCAAGCTCTATACATCGATCTCTGTGAACTGGATTATAATTTATTTTAATAACAAGTAAATCAAATTATTTTTAATAAATAAATAAATTATATTTTAATTAAACATACTGGCGACCAAATTTTAATAGGCAACTTGGCAAAAATGTATTCAGTAATTCACAATTTTATGAAAAAAAATTGATTTTGTTCATACACTTGATGAACGTAGTAATCTTGCAGCCGGATCTTGGACTATTAGGAAGTAACATTATGAGGTTTAATTTAATAATTGAGTTTGTATTTTTTAACATTCTTACCTCTTATGATTGTTTGTCCGGACATATGAGGTAAGAATGTTAAAAAATACAAACTCAATTATTAAATACTCCATGCTCACTACTTCATTGTAAACCAAATGTTATATTTAACTATCAATCTATTAGATAAATACAGTGTATTCACATATAAGCACTTCTGAATATCAGAAATCAAAATTAAAAGAAAAAACTTGTTCTGTACAAGTAGTACTTGCATTGCATTATCATTTTAAATACACAATTTTTAAATTAAATTAAAAGTCGAAAATAAAATTATTACCTTATCAAAATGACTAAAATTGTCATTAAAAAATTGTTTTATCTTTAAATAATCCTTACTAATACCATAGTGAATTTATTTATTAATATATTGTGTCACTAAATTTATCATCTTATGAATTGTTTTGTACACCTATTCTTTTCAAGAATGATTTTGCCCATGTCACATTGAGCTTAACTTTTCCACCATTTTCTTCTAACAATTCAGGTTCAACTGCGTTAATACTTGTTTAGCAGTTGCTATAGCTAAAAAAGATGAAACCTTTTCACCAGATCGAATTAATTCTTTTATACATTCCTGCACCACTTCATCATATTTCCCAAGTCTCATAGGACGACCTCGAGGAGCAAAACCAAGACAAGTAATTTCTTTGTCACCACTTGAACTACTCACAGAATGTTCACGTTTTAATATATATTTATCTCTTAAACCTCGTATTGTACTTTCTGGAACAACATGACCTAAAATGGACTTGAAATACTGACAAGCCCTTTGACTACCATATTCAGCTGCATATTTTCCCATTTCAGCTCGAATTTCAGGGCTATACACAGAATAATTACCACGTTTATGTCCTCCCGAAGAATTTTTCTTATTATAAGAGCTTCTATCAGTTTTCTTCCTCTTTTTAGGCAATTCTTCAATACTTTCTGAATCATTAACATCTTCTTCCAAACTGCAATCTACTTTTAAAACATGAATCACTTTAGTTTCTTGTTCTTGTCTTGTTTCACTAGACGACCCATCCAACGTCTGCGTAGCAGATTTATTTTTCATACTTTCTGAAGTTTCATTAGAAACTACACTAATCACCATATCATCAGTTTCTCTTGATGTTTGTGTTTCTTTTGTTTGAATCGCGACCGATTCATTTCCAGATGAAAATATTTCTAGATTTGAATCTTTCTTTACAGATAGAGAAATATCACTGTTTACTGCTGTAGGGATGGAATATGTGCCATCCCGATCTGCTATTAAAGTAGGCCCAGGGGTATCAAAAGTCAATGTTGCTGCACCTTCATTAAGAGTCTGCACATATGTGGTAGATTCAAGATTCTGTTGCTCCATTATTTGAGCATGACTAGGTAAAGTATGTTGATCTACAAGAAGTGATTCTGTTAGCACAGAGGGTTGCTGAACAAGAACTTGGGATGAATTATTTGTAATATCAGGTCCAATAATTCCATGGGGCAATGACTGCTGAAGCTGCCTCTGCTGAGGCTGAAGATGAAGTTGAGCATCCTGATGAAGATGATGATGTGACAAGGATGAGGCCAACAACTGGGAAACTAAAACTGGTTGTTGTTGTTGTTGTTCTGGTTGTGAACGATGAGACATAACGACTGTGGGATTACTAGAAATATTCTGGAATTGTTGCTGGGATGGAGAAGCTATTGCAAATGTAATAGTAGGAATAGTCGAAGGAGTAAATGAAGAAGTGACCTGAGACAAAGAATGTTGTGCAACATGAGGAATTCCTGGATTAGCAGGTTTTTGAGACAATGATATATTATCTGACTGATTCTGAAGATTGTTATATGATGAGTAAGTATTTTGTGATGACTGGAAATTATGAACAGAAACAGAATTCTGATTAAAAGCAACTGTATTTTGATTCATTATAACAGAAGTAGAAATTGGTGTTTGCTGGTATGTAGAAGTACTAGCTTCACCACAGCCAACAGAATGAAATGTTAGAGGAACAGATGTTGATACATTTGAAGAAGGAATAAGTGGACTAGAAGAATGTATTTGTGGTACTGTTGCTGACTGGAAAGGTGTGTTATAAACAACTGCACTTGGACCACTAATTTGAGCATTATTTAAAATATTAAGTGAAGTATGAAGTATGTCAATTGTTTGCATTGATGGATTGACTGTTTCTTGCACACTCACAGTGTTACCAAGTTGTAATTGTTGCTGCAACATGGAAACTTGTTGTGTAGCACGATGTTTATCCATGTACAATTTACGAAACTTACGTACTGTGCTCTCCTTCGGAGGATAAGGTAGTTTCTTGGAGAAGTGTTGAACAGTTGAAGAAATTCCAAACTGACAAGCATGGGATCCAATTTCGTCTTTTAACTCAGAAGTGTACACAGTTTTTTGTTTTAAATTACCATTTTCATTGTTAATTTCTTTGTTTTCTTTAGAACTTTGAATTTGTCCATTTTCAATTTCAGGATGAAGTGATAAATATTGTTTCTTAAATTTACGCACCAGTCCACGACGCACTTCTTGACCTAATTTTTCTGTAAAGTGATTACAAGCTGCTTCTACACCAAAACATATGGCAAAACGACCAATTTCTTCTTTTAAGCCTGGAGTGAAATTACAATATAATTTAAGTATATTACGTACTGTACTTTCACTTAATGTTCGGCCCATCTTCTGTGAGAAATGTTTTACAGTTTCTAGGCTACCATGTTCCAATGCAAAACGTGCAATTTCTTCTTGAAGTTCTGCTGGATATTTGTGGTATCTTCCTCTTCGTCTACGCTCTTCTTTTGTTGATGCCAGCAGTTTCTTGACAGCGTCTATAGTATTTGCTTGAAGCTCTGCTCGTCGTTTATCTTTTGGTAAACATTCCTGGTAGGGATGTAACTTCCGACTGGTAACTGACATCAATCTCTCTCTATGATCCAAGTTTCCTACACAAAGAAGGGAAAGAAATCATGGAGATTGGTCTTCCATCTAAACTTCAAATTATATTTGATTGACAGACAAATAACAGAATTTTCTGAAATTTTTTTTTCCCCTAAATTGTTAGAATAAATACCAAAGTACATTATATATTGTTAGGAGTTAGTAGTAACATAGAAAAGATGCATAAAGAGAAGAGCATGCAGTATTTTTGAAGAAGTACAGGAAACAGAAATCAATATAATAGAGTTTGTGCCAAATGATCCAGAAAAGTCGGAACTCTTTAAATGACAATCATATAAAAATCTGTATATTTGAATCAAGTGAGATACGTATTTTTTATTTTTCTTACTTAGCTTGTTACCTTTCACATTATTCATTTTGGCTAAACATTGCAACCTGTGACATAACTTTTTTAATTCCTTCATAAATTCTTGTCAAATTTTATTATTATTAGGGTTTCATTTTTTAAATTATTTTTCACCATTTACAATGATTTTTATATTTTTTCTAACGATTACTTCAATATATTTTCTTATGATATTTAACTACATACGTAGCATGAAGACATGGCAGCCATATTGAAGAATTTCAGTAGGCCTACTTGTTACTTATTTTTGGGCGTTGCATTTTTTCACAGGTTAGAGTGCTTAAATTTTGTTAGATTAGCTTTTAGGTTGGTAATTCAAAGGTTAGAGTACTTAAATTGTGTTATGTTAGCTTTTAGGTTCGTTAAATATTGTGTATATGTTGACTACATCCCATGATTCCATAGTGAAAACCGCTTTGCATTTGTTGGTACATGCACATGGTGTATGATTGGAACTTAGAAAAATTTTTCGTGTATTTCCTTCCTTTTATGTTATTCATATTTACCTTTATATTTAAATAGTATTAATACAGAACAATTTTCTTTAATAATGAACTCTGGAAATTTCCCTGGGGATAAAATTAGCCAAACCCTAAAACATAGTCACCTCACTTCATTCTTGTACAATTGAATGAGAATTTGTGGATTCTTGTACCATGTATGAATTGGCCTTCAATTGGACCTTCTATTCCAATATGAAAATGAATTACAGTACAACCTCGACTTTTAATTTTAATGATGGGACAGGGTGATCAGTTGTTCGAAAAACACATAATCAGAAATATATTGACTTAGGCTTTCACGGCCGGAGTTACTATCATGATCTTGTAGAAGATTTCCAGGCTGTTGGCCGTGGTCTTGAGGCTTGTAGTTCCTCAACGTTTCGCCAGAGACTGCGTCGGGCATCCTCAAGGGTTGTCTTGAGACTGGCAATTTTGTCGACTACCTGCTCTATTTATACATTTATCCGCAACTTGTTCTCTGCGAGGTCCATTACGGACCACTGTCTTACTCCAGTGTTGATCTTTTCCCAAGAAGATAATTTGCCATCTTGTTTAACAGAGATTTCATTATCTTTATAGATATTGAAGATATTAGTAATATATTGTTGTGGAACGTTATCATCAGCTAAAATTTGTAGTAACATATTCCTGTCTACTTTGTCAAAAGCCTTTATGAAGTCAACGAAGGCGATATGAGTTTCTATATTGAATTCCTTGCGCTTTTCTAATAGTAGTTTTAGAGTGAAGAATCCATCTGTACAAGATCTACCCTTTCTGAATCCATTCTGTTCTTCTCCAATTATATTTTCATAAATTTTTTTTCAATTTATTCTTAACTATATTAGCATAAATTTTATATCCAGAGTTTAACAAGCTAATTCCACATTAGTTATCTTTGATTTGGCAACTTCCTTTTTTGAAGATTGGTATTACAATGGATTTGTTCCAGCTTTGTGGTGGTTCTTGTCCTCCCCATATCATATTAAGGAGAATAAGAAATCTGTCTAAAAATTTTTTAGTTGAAAATTTAAATAATTCTTGATTAATGTGGTCTCCTCCGGGAGCTTTGTTACTTTTTAATGATTTAACATTAGTTAATTCATCTATAGAAATGTGTTCCAAAGCAGTGTTATTAGAGATTGGTATTTGTAATAAATCATCCTTTTGTGTCCATAAATGATGAAAGCAGTTAAGCCAAGATTCTTTAGATATACAATTTAAATGTGCATTTTCTTTTGAATCATTATTTAAATTTTTTAAAACTTTATATATTTTTGGTTGAGTCCCAGTGATATCATTTTCCAAAAATGATACAAATTGTTCCCAGCTTTGTCTATGTTTTTTGTGAACTTCAATTTTAGCTATGGCTCTCTTCGTATGATACTCTACTTTATCTTCATCTTTTTTTGTAGACAAGAATTTTTTGTATGCTTCACGTTTATCATCAATTACTTTTTTGATGTTTTCATCCCATATCCGTAGTCCTTTTTTTCGATTCCATTTAGTTTTGATACCCAGGCTTTCATTTGCTGCTTGTGTCAGAATACTTTGTAGAGCAAGCCATTCTTCTTCAATATTTTTGCCAACCGGTGTTTCTTGAACTAGACGATCTAATCTGCATTTGTATAGCCATGTAATAGTGGGATCTCGGAAAAGACTTACTTTATAAGTATGGTCCACATTTTCAAATTTTATATTATTAATTTTATTTTTATTTTTCCATCTCAGTGGCATACGAATTGGACAAACAAGTAAGTAATGGTCTGATTCGATTTCTTAAAGATAAACACAATGAAAATGAGACTTCATATAAGTTAAACTTGCCATCTAAATTATTCCTAAGTTACAGTATTTTTAAATTTTCTCAGATCAAAAATAAGCAAAAAAAAAAAATGTGATTTCTATAACTCTTTATAATAACTAATATGAACACTTTCAGTGTCACAAAAAGCACATAACTGACTGCATCCTGCCAGAAACATATACAGAGTTAAGTTATTCATACATTAAATAAAAATAAAATCATATAAGAAAAATGTCCCCTCTGTGCAATATACCCAAATACATAAGCATAAATGTTTAAATACCTACTGTTCTGTAGATCTAACTTTGTTCTTGTTAATTGAATTATTTGGAGTCTGTTTATCATACCTCAATATTAATGTTGATTTGTTCTTGAATGTGTTTTGATTATACGTTGGATTATGTGTTGGATTTATGTTGTAAACCCTGGATGTCCCTCCTGTGGTTGGCCAAAGAACCTCCAAACGAGGTCATGTTCCATCGGTATTTCGAGGTTCTTTGGCCAACCAAAGGAGGGAGCAGACAGCGACATCTTGAGTTTACAACATAAATCCAACCGGTCTGGGCAAGATGCTGATGATGATTATGATATAATCGAAACATGTTCAAGAACAAATCAACATTAATATTGAGGTAAGATAAAGAGACTCCAAATAATTCAATTAAAAGAACCTCAAAATGTTACTTCCTAAAATAAAACATTTGTTCTTGTTATTTCATAATTTTCTTTTCTAAAAGCTTCGTTTAATTTCCTAAAATGTTGCCCAAACTTACATAACCAAATTTCACTTTCTCATGGTGCAGATTGATTTAATCTCTTGGAAAAACATATCTCTAAGTTTGTTTCACAGATGCAGCAGGTACTATATAGAATGTATCAAAAAGCAGGATTCATAGATAACATAACCAATTAACAGGCTGTAGAGGGAAGAAATCTGGTGGTTTGTGTTTCTTTTCTTTAAGGTATGTATCCTCCATGCCAAGTGATACAATCACATGTTAGAAATAGTATATTACGATGCGAGGTTGGGAAGTAGTTTTTACAGAATTGAGAAAAAATGTTTAAAAACCAAGCGATAGCGAGGTTTTTAATTTCTGAGATTCTGTAAAACACTCCACAAACTTGCATTGTACATTATTTGTTGCGCGATAATAAATAATAGTAAAAAAAATAATAACATCTTTGTTGGAAATATTTGCATTCATTATAAACAATTGACTAACGTTAACAGTGTGGGCAATGTTTATTAGTTGAAACAACAGGAGGCTTGAGAACAATTATTGATAACATGGCCGCAAGTACGTATTTATTATATTTGAAGAGAAAATTTTTCGCCTAGACCGAGACTCGAACCCGGGACCTTAGGCTTGCCAGGCCAAATGCTCTACCAACTGAGCTACCAAGGCAAGTTGCGATCTAGATGCAAATTTTTCTCTTATATATGTTGTAATTCCCTCGCGCCAAATTATTTATTGTTTTATATTGTTTCATATAAAGTTCAGTTCAGTTCATTTAAAATGCAGTGATTTTTTCGTATAATGTATATTAACACTACCTTTTGGATATTTTCTGTATATACATTGTATGTAGTATACATAGAGGGCAGTGGTATTACTTCCCGAACGTGGGTGTAAATGTATTATTACAGTATAGTTATTTAGGTTGGCAACCCTGAAATGTAAGAAGTTGAACTTTCAATAATGGTCGCCATTGCTGGTAAGTACGACAAAATGCACTAACGTGCAAAAAAATTTTTATAACTTGTAAATATAATACAGTAGAAACAAATCTGATCATTCTTGACCTCATAATTAATTGGTTTAATAAGAAAATCAAACTAACTTGTCCCTTCCATGCAGAATCTATATATGCCCATTCTGTCTCTGCATTTCACTTCTCCATCCACAATTCTTTAAATTAAGTTAAATTAAAAATATTTGCATTGCATGTAACAATTTGAGAAAAAATACTCTAAATTTTTTTTGTGCACTATTAAAACTGATTAATATATTTAGGAGTACATTACAATCCATTTTTACTTTTCTAACTTTGATAAAAACTGATTTCATATATATATATATAATATATATATATATATATTGTTCAGAAATTGTATGTTGGAATTTTTATATTCTAAAGAGAGTAACAAAAATTTACGCAAAATTTAAACTGAAGATCTTTCATTTATATGGACAAAGTATGATTATATTTGAAGAGAAAAATTTTCGCCTAGACCGGGACTTGAACCCGGGACCCTTGGCTTTCTGGGCCAAGTGCTCTACCAACTGAGCTACCGAGGCGAGTTACGATCTAGACGCAAATTTTTCTCTTATGTACGTTGTAATTCCCTCACGCCAAATGCTTGAAACCATAGCTTCTATCTTTGCAAATGGCAGCTTCTTAGTTAAGAAGACATTTATTGGGAATTTAACACTACTTTATAGCCAGTAGGGCTTCTATTGACAATTTTATTATTAATTTAACACTTCTCATAGAAGGATAAATTATATTTGAAGACAAAAATTTTCGCCTAGACCGGGACTCGAATCCGGGACCCTTGGCTTTCCGGGCCAAGTGCTCTACCAACTGAGCTACCGAGGCGAGTTACGATCTAGACGCAAATTTTTCTCTTATGTACGTTGTAATTCCCTCGCGCCAAATGCTTGAAACCATAGCTTCTATCTTTGCAAATGGCGGCTTCTTAGTTAAGAAGACATTTATTGGGAATTTAACACTACTTTATAGCCAGTAGGGCTTCTATTCAAATATAATTTATCCTTCTATGAGAAGTGTTAAATTAAAAATAAAATCGTCAATAGAAGCCCTATTGGCTATAAAGTAGTGTTAAATTCCCAATAAATGTCTTCTTAACTAAGAAGCCGCCATTTGCAAAGATAGAAGCTATGATTGAAGAGAAAAATTTTCGCCTAGACCGGGACTCGAACCCGGGACCCTTGGCTTTCCGGGCCAAGTGCTCTACCAACTGAGCTACCGAGGCGAGTTACAATCTAGACGCAAATTTTTCTCTTATGTACGTTGTAATTCCCTCGCGTAATTTTTCTCTTCAATTATAATTTATCCTTCAATGAGAAGTGTTAAATTAATAATAAAATCGTCAATAGAAGCTATGGTTTCAAGCATTTGGCGCGAGGGAATTACAACGTACATAAGAGAAAAATTTGCGTCTAGATCGTAACTCACCTCAGTAGCTCAGTTGGTAGAGCACTTGGCCCGGAAAGCCAAGGGTCCCGGGTTCGAGTCCCGGTCTAGGCGAAAATTTTTCTCTTCAAATATAATTTATCCTTCTATGAGAAGTGTTAAATTAAAAATAAAATCGTCAAAGTATGATTATTTTGATATATATGAAAATACTGCCTTATTTCTGGCAGGTGTTTATTCTAAATTTCAATATTTATTTACAGTTTAAACTACACATTCAAACTTTTTATATAATCTCTCCATAGATTTCATTCCCTTCTGAGTCTGATATTCCTAACTAAATTAGAACTTGAACATTTCAACAACAATAACAGAAGTTTAGATCATATTTAATTTTATACAAACAATTATGCATAATAATAATAAAATAGGTATGTCTAATTAACATATGTAAGAGGAACAACTAAGATTGCTTTTTCTGGAGGCACTAGAACAAATTTACAACTAAAATGCTGGTATGTACCGTATTTACACATTTATAAGCCACATCCAAGTTTTGCGATAATAAATTGGGGAAAACATATATTTATGTATTAAATTTGGGAATTTTTAACATTATGAGGTTCAATTCATAAGAATTAAATTAATAGTGATTATTTCTTACCTCATACTTCTATATTTCTTTAAATATAGCACTGCAGTATCGGCAACTTCTTGTCACCATCGCCAGGTTGCCGATACTGCAGTGCTGTATTTAAAGAAATATAGAAGTATGAGGTAAGAAATAATCATGATTAATTTAATTCTTATGAAAACATATTTGTCTTATTTTCACTAAGAAGCAGTGCAAAAGACAGAAGTAGGCCTACGCCATTTTTAAACCTTGCAATGTTGTAAATTCCAAAGCTTCTGTTACCAGCTATGTAACGGTATATTCGGGCTGTGGCTCAGTCAAGGGCAAAAGGGATGGTCAGTTGGTAGGTACGGTATTCATTGTCATTTTAATTAAGTTACAATGGGAGGAAACACTATGAGGTATTTATATTAATAAGTGAGTTGGAGAAAATGTTTTAACATCTCACCTCACAAAGTTGTATGTCTTTACGATACCGGTTTCAAAAGTATAGTATTACTTCCATCCATAGTCAAATTCCAACTGTCAAAATTTCGTCGTTAACATCATCTTCTGAACTGCCATCTGGTGTACATTTTATGAACTTGGAGATTAAATTATTCTCGTCGGAGATATTGAAATTCATTGCTTTATAATTTATTCTTCTGAATATATATCTTTTCCAATAATTATTCAATATATACATTCAGAAGAATAAATATAAAGCAATGAATTTTGATATCCCCGACGAGAATAATTTAATCTCCAAGTTCATAAAATCTACACCAGATGGCAGTTCAGAAGATGATGTTCTTCTGAATGTATATATTGAATAATTATTGGAAAAGATATACATTCTGAAGAATAAATATAAAGCAATGAATTTCGATATCCCCGACGAGAATAATTTAATTTCCAAGTTCATAAAATTTACACCAGATGGCAGTTCAGAAGATGATGTTAATGACGAAATTTTGACAGTTGGAATTTGACTGAAGATGGAAGTAATACTATACTTTTGAAACCGGTATTGTGAAGACACGCAACTTGTGAGGTGAGATGTTAAAACATTTTCTCCAACTCATTTATTAATTCATTGTCATTCCTGTTCACTATGTATAAACATGGGTCAGTGTAGAGCAAGTTATACCTCAAAATTCAAGCCACAGGTGGTGCTCAATGCAGCAGAACATGGAAATATGACAGCAGGAAGAAAGTTTGATGTGGACAAAAAAAAATGTGCAACAGTGAGTCCAAACAAAACATGCACTTCAAAACATATCACAACATCAACAATCTTTCCATGGAAAGAAATTGAAATATCAACAGTTAGAAAGAGTTCTCTTGGATTACGTATGGAAAACAAGGGCTGACGGATTTTCTGTATCCATTGAAATGATAGTTTTTTTTTTCCTGGTACATATCGGGAAGTTTCTGCACTATTGACATATGCCACCGAATTGCAAGCTCGTGACGTGTCATAAATTGCCTTAAATTTATTGCACGGGATTTCCATATTCTTGGCTATCTTAAGGGCTTCGAACTTGTAATTAACCCGTCAGCGTGGAGCGACGTGACGTGTACGCAAGTTGAATTCTTCACCAAATGCGGAACGACGTGACATGTACGCTAGCTACACGCACTGCTTTAAACTGTAATTATGACCTTTGTGTTTACATTAACTATTTACCGTTTATACAAATTTTATGTAGAGACTTCAAAGTTTATATTAGTGCATATATTAACTGATTACGGCCCTCAGTAACAAGTTAAAATAATTTTATATTTGCATTTATTCTTGCGGCCTCTGACATTTTTCTTAAATTTATAACTTAATAAAAGATTTCTTATAAAACTAAATTCGCCTTTTTTTGTAGATTAGCTTGTCTATCAAATTGAATCTATTTTCAAATCTCTTCATTTTTAATAATAATGTCGCAAAATTCAGTATATTATAAAGGCCCAACAAAGTTATTTCCGATTTACGCTACAGTACAGGACCACGACAGTAAATTTCAGATATATATATTTCAAATGACGATATCCTTACATTATGGAAAGGTAGTTAGTCTACAATTCAGTCAGTATCTAAAAGGTAAAGTGGTCCACTACAGACCTTAGAAGGTTCTTGGGATATTAGGAGGTTAAGGCTCCAAATTTTCTAAACTATCGGTACTTGATGTAAGGCGAGTACTTATTTCTGTCTGACGGCCCATAACAAGCATCTGGTACTAATTTCAGTTAGAGGCTGAGTCAACCCCGGGTTCACAGTGTCGCCTGAAGGTTTGGTTCAGTTTAAAAATCCTGATCCACCGGGACTCAAACCCTCGATCTTCCGGCTTGTAGCATGTTGATCTTTTAAGTCCACACCTCCGGTGAAACTATTATAGTCATATTTCATCAACTGGTTTCAGTTTGGAAACCAGAAGAAAGGCATTGAAATTTAGGGTTGATGAAGGTCTTTTAGTACTACAGGTCTGATGTGTAGAAATACCATTTTTTGAAGGCACACGACCTAAAATAATGTTTCCAAAGTGTTAGAAAGACACATTTGGAGAAGGCTGCCCCCCCTACAAGAAAGAAGGTCAACGCATAGAAACAATGTGTTTGTAATAAACATGAACAAAGTAAACACAAGGGGAAAAAATACACTTATTGTTGCCCGAGTGTCAAACAGCTGGTTTACATTTAAAGATTTATCACACCAATTTTTCAAGTTCATACTTTTTTTTTCAAGACCCTTGTCTTTGTGTAAATATTTCGTTTTGTTGTTAGGTAAAGCCGGTTCTCTGAATTCTTCAAAGAATCCCTAGTGCAATTCACTGTGTCACTTACGTGAGAAATTTACAAAAAGGACCTATTTCAACTGTGGCACAACAACCATAAATAAGTCTGCAAAAAATGCAGAGATGTTACGTGAGAACCGTAACAAATTTAATTAATTAAATATTATATTAAGTGTTCACCATAAACGAATTGCAAAAACATTTAAATTACTCAAGATATATCAATTTAAATGCGTTATTGGAATACTGGCACTGAGCGGCTGAGTTTAAATGCCGGTGAACTTGCTCCCGCATCAGAGTATTCCTGGCCATTTAAATCCATCCACTCTGAAGGGTTAATTAAATAAAATCATTCAAAAATAAAGAATGTTTTCTAGTTAATTCATGTATAAGCCGCACCCTAATTTTGAAACTTATATTTTAGTTAATACTAATAAAAATCATATCAAATTCCATTGAGGTGAATAGTCATACGATGAAAACCTAAAATATGTACCTTTTGGCAGGTGCTGTCGTCCTCAACTGTGTTAAAATATTATATTTAATAAAATATTATATTTAATAAATACAATATTTTAACACAGTTGAGGACGACTGCACCTGCCAAAAGGTACATATTTTAAGTTTTTATCTTACATTTTAGGTAAAAAAAATGGGCCTATACATGCATAAATAAGTAACTTTTATACTTTAAAAAGGCCACTCGCTAAACTCTATATGAATTAATCCATTAAAGGTTAAAATATAACGCTACAAAATTACTGGAAAACTGAATACATTTAACTTGAAAATTTGGCTTTGTTTCAGATTTTTTCTCATGGAGACACTCTTCCCTAATATTTTCATTGCTCTCTAGTTTCAACAATTATGCTAAAAATAAGCTAAAAACGGTTATTCTTCCAATTACAGGCATACTATATGGATAAAATACTACAAGTTTTTGTAAATAAAGTGCTTAGGAAAACTTTTTGACCAAAGAGAAATGGACAGGTGAATGAAGAAAACTGTGTTAACCGTGAGCTACATAATCTTTATAAGAAACAAGATGTAATATGAATAGTTAAGTCTCAGACTATAAGGGCAGGACATGAAGTACAAATTGAGAAGGAAAGGTGGAAGTAGTGGAATGAAGTGGGAGAATATTTTAACCATGATTTTGAAGGAGGTGAATTATAGAGGAAATAATTGAAATATATTATCTCAGGACAACATGGCAAAGAATCTCTAGTTTATAGTGCCAGATTATCATGTAAAAGTAAAAATATTTCTAATAATATGAGTAAAAATATTTTGTTTTGTAAAGTGATTTTTAAAAATTCATTTTTTTTTTTGCAAATGCCCCAGGTTGTCTTTCGACATTCCTGATGTTCTCTCCTGGTATGGCATACTTGTAACCCACTTCTGAGGTTGGGGTGCCTGGAAGGCGGGGTTATGTTGCCCCGATGATATGATGGGTCATAATGATAGTGGTGCGCCAGGAGAGTCTCTAATCCTAAGCTTAATCTAAGATGAATACGAACGATGATGATTGCGATGGCCATACGATTTCGGGGACCATTTGAGCCTTAAAGTTTTCCTACATTTGTCTTACAGGTGAGGAAAAACCCCGATAAAAACCTCACCCAGAAAAACTGTCCCAACCGGGGATCGAACCAGGGCCAACTGTGTGACAAGGCAGCATGCTACCCCGAAACCACAGTGGTAGACTTTTTTTTTTTAATTCATGGATTAATAGTCCACCGATGTGGTCTGGAGGTAGTATGCTGCCTTGTCACGCAGCAGGCCCGGGTTCGATCCCCTGTCGGGACAGTTTTTCTGGGTGAGGTTTTTATTGGGGTTTTTCCTCATCTGTAAGACAAATGCAAGGAAAACTTTAAGGCCCAAACGGTCCCCAAAATCATATGGCCATCGCAATCATCATTGTTCATACTCATCTTAGATTAAGCTTAGGATTAGGGACTCTCCTGGCGAACCACTATCATCATCACCCATCATATCATCGGGGCAATGACCCAATCTCAGAAGTGGGTTACAAGTACACCATGCCAGGAGAGAACACCAGGAATGTCGAAAGAAACCTGGGGCATTTGAAAAAAAAAATTAATTTAATACGTATTGTTTAATACAATTTTTAACAGGGAAATTACAATATTATCTCAAATTTAAACTGGCCCTCACTGCATGCGAGGAGACCACACAGAATATCTGTATTTTTCTGGGAAAGTTTAATTCTAAATTACTTTTTTTAAAGTAAAGGTAAATAAAACTTTTAAAAAAATTCAGCGTATACTTTTCTGATGTTTTTATTATTAATTTAACATTTCTCAATGAAAGATAAATTAAATTTGAAGAGAAAAATTTTCGCCTAGACCGGGACTCGAACCCGGGACCCTTGGCTTTCCGGGCCAAGTGCTCTACCAACTGAGCTACTGAGGCGAGTTACGATCTAGACGCAAATTTTTCTCTTATATACGTTGTAATTCCCTATCGCCAAATGCTTTTGAAACCATTGTTTCTATCTTTGCAAATGGCGGCTTCTTAGTTAAGAAGACATTTATTGGAAATTTAACATTACTTTAAAAGTCCCGGTCTAGGCGAAAATTTTTCTCTTCAAATTTAATTTATCTTTCATTGAGAAATGTTAAATTAATAATAAAAACATCATTAGAGGCCTTACTGGCTTTTAAAGTAATGTTAAATTTCCAATAAATGTCTTCTTAACTAAGAAGCCGCCATTTGCAAAGATAGAAACAATGGTTTCAAAAGCATTTGGCGATAGGGAATTACAACGTATATAAGAGAAAAATTTGCGTCTAGATCGTAACTCGCCTCGGTAGCTCAGTTGGTAGAGCACTTGGCCCGGAAAGCCAAGGGTCCCGGGTTCGAGTCCCGGTCTAGGCGAAAATTTTTCTCTTCAAATTTAGTATACTTTTCTCTTCAAATATTAATTTGTCCTTCAGTGTGAATGATAAATACAAAATTAAAAAATTGAGATTATATAAATAAGTTTAATAAATAAATAAATAATATTCTCGATCTTACATATTAAATTTATCACTTCTCACCAAATAACATATTTTATTTGAAGCGAAAAATATACACCTGAATCATGATTCAAACTCAATGTCTCTGGTCATGTACACCAGCGCTCTTGACCACTAGCTATTAGGTTTCCGATTTAAACACACATTACTTCCCTCTTATATATGAATTCCTCTATGCCAAGGCTATGAACTTTTCATTCCACATGCCATCTAATGGATTTTTTAACAATTAGACTTAAATAGGAATTAACACAAAATTTATAGCCATTGAAGCTTAAATTTGATCTTACGTATTAAATTTATCACCTCTCACCATTTTACAAATTTTATTTGAAGAAAAATAATCTGCTTAATCAGCGAGGAGTGATAAATTTAATGTGTATGATCAAAATTAAGCTTCACTTGCTAGAAATGTTGTGTTGATTCCCATTAAAGTCTACTTGTTAAAAAAAACTGCTAGATGGCGTGTGGTATGAAAAGTTCAAAGCCTCAGCTTGTAGGAATTCATATATATATATATATAAGAGAAAAATAATGTGTGTTTAAATCAGATGCCTAATAGCTTAGTGATCAAGAGCGGTCATGTACATAACCAGTGAATTGGGTACTAATCCCAATTTAGGCATATATTTTTCTCTTCAAATAAAATAATATTCTCTTGGGAAGGAGGAGGGAAGTACTGGCATCTTACCCTTATTGAAAAAGCTACCTAAGCTAGCACATAAACTATATTTTTATAAAAACAAAAAGGGGTTGTCAGTAAATTCTAGCAATAAATAATATATGAAGTAAATTTAACTTTTACAGGAATTAATCACTGTCAGTAAATTCTAGCAATAAATAATATATGAAGTAAATTTAACTTTTACAGGAATTAATCACTATGAGATTTAATTTATGGTAAAATCAAATGTTTCTTACCTCTCCTCATACAAATCTTCTAAGTAGATCGCGATTCGAGACCATAATGGTCTCATCTTCAGTACTATTTTGACTAGTACCAAAATAGTACTGAAGATAAGACCGTTATAGTCTCGAAATCGCGATCTACTTAGAAGATTTGTATGAGAAGAGGTAAGAAACATTTGATTTTACCATATGAAGTAAATCTTCGAATAAATTAAAATTCTTACCATGTTTAAGTATCCTCTGCTTTCTTTTCAATGCTGTTCTTCTAAGCAGTTTTCTTTCCCTTTCAGTAGTTGATCTTAAAGGTTGTTGTCCTTCAAGGATACCTTGGCGTCGTGCTTCTTCTGTATGTTTACGTTGATGAATACGAAATGATATCTTAGAAGTAAAAATTTCTTCACAATGACGACACTGAAAACATACATTACTTTTTTTTTTAATTTAAAATAAAATCCTCTGCATCTCACCTCATATCCTGTCTTCTTTTCAGACCGATTTCGTAACCTAAATGGCTACACCTTTTTAAAATTACTTTTCACTGAGAGTAATTAATATTATTATTTAATTTTAGGAAGTGATATTTTGAGGTTATTTTAATTATATTATTTTTAGTCTGATCATCTTACCTCAATATAAGAAATATTAAAAATGGGGAAATAGAAAAATCTGCAGTTGCTGCTCATGTTTGGTCTGAAAAACATAATATAAATTCAGACACTAAATTATTAAAACAGTTAGAAAATACAAAAGAGCTGACTATTTGGGAAAAAATTTATATTCAGAAGAACAAAAACAGAGTTATAAATTTTGATATACCGATGGAGCGTGACCTTGTATGGAGGTTCTTTGGCCAACCACAGGATGGAGCTGACATCGACATCCAGGTTGTGCAACATAATGCAACATAAATAAAACCAGTCTGGACAAGCTGACGATAAAACAGAATTGTTTTGAAACATGTTCAAGAACAAATCAACATTAATATTGAGGTAAGATGATCAGACTAAAAATAATATAATTAATATTATAATTATAAAGAAATACATGTTATCTCAGTCAAAGCATAAATTTATTACGTCGATCATTTATAATAAATTTATAAACAACCATGTCTTGAAAATGATCTCACATAAGGAGATTGAAACGTCGATGTAATAAATTTATGCTTTGACTGAGATAACATATATTTCTTTGTAATTATAATACTAAATGGTTACATCTTCAGTCGTTTCACGACCGATGTTCTGTCGTCCAGAAGCACTGTTTCTTATTCAAAGAAATTTGTAACCAGAGTGAAGGAATACTTTAGGATGTCAAAAATGGGGAATTGGAAAAATCAACAGTAGCCACTCTTGCATGGTAAGAAAAACATCAAATTCAAAGAAAGCCTAGTTTCAAAACAAACAGAAAAACTTAAGAAGCTAACTGTTTGGGAAAAAAATTCACAGTCAAAAAACTAAGAAAGAAAAGTTAATGAATTTTTAAATTTCTGGGAAGTTGATATGATTGAGAGGTTCATTGGACCATCAACAGATGGAGTAAGAAGCAGTGCTCATGGACGACAGAACTAATGAAGATGTAACCATTTAGGTTATGAAACCGATCTAAAAGAAGACAGGATATGAGATGAGGTGTAAAGAATTTTATTTTAAATTAAATCTCACAGTGATATTTGCTATAATAGTTCAATTAATTATTTTTAAATTGTTACTGAAAGTAAACATAGATCAAAACAAATCAAAATCAAACATTAATATCTTCCTTTTTTAGATCTTCCTAGATTAGAAATTTGCAACATGATCAGATCAACATAGGCCTATTTATTCATAGTTAAATATGGGAAATAACATTATGATGAAATAGCCGATTTTCTGACCAAGAAGGGTAGCAAAATTGTTTCGAACCCAACTCCTACTCCAGTTTCCTTTCACTCTATCAAAAGGATTATCTCAAATAACTATATCATTAAACTTAGAGAAGAATACACCACCAAAACATCTGGAAAGGAATGGGAAAATCTACAAGCTTATGACATTACTACATTACAAAGAAAATCTGCAGTAGCAATAGTCAGACTGCTAACGGGACATGACTGCCTGAATAAACACCTACACAGACTTGGCATAACAGATTCACCTAAATGCCCTTTTTGCAATTTAAATGAAGATATGGAAAGAAACCATCTCCTCCATTATCCAGCTTTTGTAGAAGAGACCAGCCTTTCTGCTAAATATTGGAGTGCAAGAGAGCGAATGATTTCATTATCAAGTGCTCGACATTAGATACCAACCAACCAACATTATGTGGTTCTTAATTCGTAAATTAATGAGTCATTTTTACATCTTACCTCATATTTCATGTTTTTTTAAACATGGGAACTAGTTTTCAAGAGAACCATCTCTCTCATGGCCAGTAATCATAATGTCGGTTGAAAATGAGAGAAATGGTTCTCTTGAAAACTAGTTCCCGTGTTTAACACTTAGAGTCTGGCAGTGGAGTAGTACCACTGTAGGACTCAAAGTATTAAAGAAACATGAATTATGAGGTAAGATGTAAAAATGACTCATTGATTTATGAATACACCTATTAAATTATTCAGTTAGAAATTTAAATCATATGACCTTTTTTTGGATTCAAAGAAAAGTTTTTGTAATTGTTTGATGAACTTGTGAATTTGTAAGGTACTTGCATGGTTAGTGTATCCAATTTTATTTTAAGAATTATTTGCCTTGAGTGAACCAGGTAGCTCAGACAATAAGGAATTTGACAACAGGATAGATGGTCAATAACCACTTCTAGAAAATATAGGAGGCCCACCTAAGAGTACTGGAAACTAGTCTTGGAAAATCTTATCTTTTTCTAATGCCACTAGCTAAGAATAATGCATTCTTGAATTCATGTCTGTCATGGACCTTCATGACCAAATAATAAGGAACATCTATCTTAATTAACAAGAATTAACAGCGTATATGGGTTGCAAGGAATAGTGACGTGCATTTCATCACCTCTCCTATCCAAATCTCATCCTCAACCTGCTCATGGTGCAACCTGTTATTACAAATGAGGCTCTGAGGATCGAGTACTGGCAGTATAACCACATCACCTTAATGTAGAGGAAAAGCTACATTAGTGGGAACCCCACAATAATACCCCTCTGGGCCAGCAACCCAATGGGCAAAAAAATTTACATTTGCTTTCAAGTCTCAAACCAAGCCTCAGATGAATCAGATAGATCAACCTTAAAGATCGCTGGGACGTCTAAAAAAGCGCTGGATGGAAAATTCCTCTTTGAGACAGTAACAGGCCACACGGCCTAATACTTGTATGGATGATGATGAACAGCATATATAAGACAAAAATTTGTGTTTAGATTGGAGTTTCTCAGATAGCTCAGTTGGTAGAGCATTCGCTTAGAGTGCGAAAGGACCTGGGTTCAAATTCCAGTCTGAGAATATAATTTTTTTCTTAAAAAAATAACATCTATCTTGTTGGTTGATTTTCTTTCAATATAATTAAAACAATTAAGTTATGTAGGTAGGAAATAACAACTCAAAATCAATTAAAACAAACTCCAGGGTGTGACAACCTAGAAAGTCACTGTGCTACCGGCTGGCATGTGTTAATCACAGAGGTGGATAATCATCCAGCCAGTATATAGCAACAACATGTAATCAGTCCCCCAGCATTTATAGCTGGTTTTCTCAACCTAGAGCAGCTGTTTATTGTAGTTACCCAAATTCCTCAAGATGCTGTTGGCACCAGTCCCATTCTGGCCAAAATTCCTTGGGAAAATTTGTTACCCTATAGGAACACAAACCAGTGCAAGTCCCATATCTCTGCACCAAGGCTTGATCCCATAAACTGCTCGGTTAATGAGCAGAATCAATTACAATAAAGGAAAGAAAATGTATTAAATTAATATTAATAAGCTAAAGCAGTTCTCCTAAATAAACCAGCATAATTATAAGAATGGATATGAGGAATATAGAATTTTAATTTAAATCTTAAGCTAGAGCTATTACTATGGTCAAAATAAATAAATTAATATACACAACTAAACTATTGTAATCAAATGGTAAAAATTTCCAGATTCAGAATATTCAGGCAGAATTTTTTTTAATCAATTGAGTTGGTTATATTTGAAGAGAAAAATTTTCACCTAGACCAAGACTCGAACCCGGGACCTTTGGCTTGCCGGGCCAAATGCTCTACCAACTGAGCTACCGAGGTGAGTTACGATACAGATGCAAATTTTTCTCTTATATACATTGTAATTCCCTCTCGCCAAATGCTTTTGAAACCATTGCTTCCATCTTTGCAAATGGCGGCTTCTTAGTTAAGAAGACATTTATTGGGAATTTAACATTACTTTATAAAGCTAGTAAGGCTTCTAATGATGTTTTTATTATTGATTTAACATTTCTCAATGAAAGATAAATTATATTTGAAGAGAAAAATTTTCGCCTAGACCGAGACATAAAAACATAATTGAGTTGGTGTTTACTTGATGAAAATCCATATTTATTAATTAAATAAAAAATAAAACGTAGTTTTATTTGATTTTCATATTTATTATATAATTCAGTGTACCGAAACAGCTGTCACTGAATTATATAATAAATATGAAAATCAAATAAAACTACATTTTATTTTTATTTAATTAAGAATTTTTTTTAATAAATAAGTTCAGTCTGGCATTATCTTACCTCATACTTTGTCATTTCTTGTAAGAGTCATGAATTTTGAAATTCCTAGGGAGAGAAATTGAATATGCAAGTTCTTTGGACCACAAAAAAAAGAGGAAGCAGGAATTGACATCCATGGTTGACAATTTAAAGATTATCAGTCTGTACCAACTGAAGATGGAGCAGAGATGCTTTGAAACATGTCTTACAATAAACAACAGAATATGAGGTAAGATGATAGCAGACTTAACTTATTTATTAAGTAGAACCTCATAACGTTACTTCCTGTTGAATTTTCATAAGAATTTTTTTTACCGTTGATTTGTTTGTACATGAAATTTACATTGCTACATTTATTGTATCTTTAACTGTTTATAATATAGTATAGTGTATATCTATATTTGTCAAATATTTATTTGTATTTGTGCTGGTTGAGTGGAAGAGAGGGCCTTATGGCCTTAACTCTGCCAGAATAAATAAAGTATTATTATTATTACAACAGAAAACTTGTTATAAATACAAACTTCAGTTTATAAATTTATAAAGATCACAAGCAAATTTATTTTAAAATACAATAGGAAGTAACATTAAGAGGTTTGATGTTTTTATTATTAATTTAACACTTCTCACTGAAGGATAAATTATATTTGAAGAGAAAAATTTTTGCCTAGACCGAGACTCAAACCAGGGACCTTTGGCTTTCCGGGCCTAATGCTCTACCAACTGAGCTACCGAAGTGAGTTGCGATCTAGACGCAAATTTATCTCTTTGTATGTTGTAATTCTCTTGTGCCAAATGCTTTGAAACCGTTGCTTCTATCTTTGCATATGGCGGCCTCTTAGTTAAGAAGACATTAATTTGGAATTTAACACTACTTTATAAAGCCAGTAGGGCTTCTATTGAAGTTTTTATTATTAATTTAACACTTCTCACTAAGTGAGAAGCTTCTATTGATGTTTTTATTATTAATTTAACACTTCTCACTAAGTGAGAAGCCCTACTGGCTTTATAAAGTAGTGTTAAATTCTCAATTAATATCTTCTTAACTAAGAGGCTGCCATATGCAAAGATAGAAGCAACGGTTTCAAATCATTTGGCGTGAGGGAATTACAATGTATAAAGAGAAAAATTTGCATCTAGATCGCAACTCACCTCGGTAGCTCAGTTGGTAGAGCATTTGGCCCAGAAAGCCAAAGGTCCCGGGTTCAAGTCTCAGTCTAGGCGAAAATTTTTCTCTTCAAATATAATTAAGAGGTTTGTTTAATAATTAAAACATTTGGTCTGTTCATTCTTACCTCTTAGAGTTGTTTTTGTCGAACATATGTTTCAGAGCTTCTTAGCCCCATCGTCAGCGATTACAGACGATAATCACTGACAATGGGGCTAAGAAGCTCTGAAACATATGTTCGACAAAAACAACTCTAAGAGGTAAGAATGAACAGACCAAATGTTTTAATTATAACAAGCTAACTTCCAGAGTTGATTGTATCGTATCCGAATTTTGAAGAGAGAATGATTTTATATACCTGTAAGATACTACTCTGCAATTTTCTCCTTTTAGACACCGTCTCGACTGGTTTAACATTCTCAATTACATCACAATTTTCTTCGTCTTCCTCCAAACAGCTCACTGGACTGCGATCAAACATAGCACTAAAAGGTGACACTGTATCCTTACTTGCTGAGGTACAATATTTAAAAAGAAATGTCTCAATTTCTACATCCCAAGTTTCAGGATTCACTGCTACAAAATCATCCCAAAGTTTCTTAACCCATGTACATTCACTTAAGTCTTGAGGAACCAGAGATAATGAATTGCGTTCAGAAGACAATGTCAATGAAACATATGCTGCTAAAGTATCTTGAATGTGTGATATGCTCTCATAATATTTTGATATTATCACTTCAAAAACGTCTCTGTTTAATCCAACACAATTGCACTTTGCAAATCCAAAAGTACAAAAAGTTTTAAATAAGAAACTAGATATACTTTCTTCAAAATAATTACTGGATACTGCATTAGCAACAATCCAACGTGAAAACGGGTCTGTTATTGTGACGATAAATTCATTATGGTTGGCTGTCCTTGGATATGGTCCATATACATTTAATTCCACCTATTAAAAAAAAAATTAAAATTAACAATATTCTGTAATGTAAAATTCAGGAGAAATGAAAAGATTCACAAACACCTACATGAATCAATATTCCAAATGTCACAAATTTTGAAACATTTTATTTAAATTTTTGCAAGTTACATGGTGTCCTTTTTTACAATTTCTGAGAAATGTGTGATAATGCAATATTCAACTTACCTTCTGCCAAACTTTATTTAATTTCCCTTGAACAGTAGATTTTTCTTTACAAATATTATCTAGTCCATTAGAATGTTCTAAGTTTTGAGTTTCTTCACTGATTGTATCTTCCGTAGTTTTAGATTCTGAGCATTGTTTGCATTGTCTAACATAGTTTGCTACATCTATATACAATCCTTTCCAGAAATAATTATCATTAATCGCTACATACATCTTCTTTAAACCTAAATGAACACCTGTAAAAGATAAAAGGGTAATCTTCTGTTAATAAATTAATGAGTCATTTTTACATCTTACCTCATATTTCATGTTTTATTAAACACGGTAACTATAGTTTTCAAATGATCTTGTCATTCATTTTCAACTGCCATTCTGACTACCGGATATTCGTTGGAATCTCCCTCTATAACGTTGCCATCTGGTGTTGATTTGATGAACTTCGAGATATTGTTGCCATCTGGTATTGATTTGATCTTCTGTTAACTAATAATAAAGTTAACACCCCAGACAACAAAATATCTGGAATTTATCAAATTGATTGCAAAGATTGCAATAATATATATGTAGGAAAAACAAAAAAGGAACTTGGAAACTTGTAAAAAAGAAGACTTTAGAAACAGAACGAATGGAGAAATTGAAATATCAGCTATAGCAGCACATAGTTTATTAGAGAATCATAGAACTGAAAAAGAAGCATAACTTTTGAAACATCTATCTAAACGTTAATATTATTCGTTTTTAAACATCTTAATGATGGACAAATTATATTTGAAAAGAAAAATATATGCCTAGACCGGGGTTTGAACCCAGGACCTTTGACTCTCTATGTCAATGCTCTTCCATCTGAGCTACCTAGGCCTCCAATCTAAACACGTATTTTTCTCTTACACATAGTTAATTCCCTAACCCCAAATGCTACGAGCTGTTGCAACGATTTTTGCTAATGGCGGCTTCTTTATTAAGTAGACTTTTTATTGGGAATTTAAACATTACTTATAAAGCCAGTAGTGCTTCTTTCAATGTTAATATTATTTGTTTTTAAACATCTTAATGATGGACAAATTATATTATATATAATAAAGATGTCGCCATTAGCAAAAATCGTAGCAACGGCTTGTAGCATTTGGGGTTAGGGAATTAACTATGTGTAAGAGAAAAATACGTGTTTAGATTGGAGACCTAGGTAGCTCAGATAGAAGAGCAATGACGTAGAGAGTCAAAGGTCCTAGGTTCAAACCCCAGTCTAGGCATATATTTTTCTTTACAAATATAATATATCTAAACCTTTGGATTTAACAGTTAATAGTTTAATGTCTGAAAGGTTAGAATAGAAATATAAAATACATCACCTGTACTTTTTTCAACATGAATATCTTTCAGGATATCTATCTGTTGCATCCTTTGAGTAATTACTCTTTTAGAATCTTTGTGTCCATAATAAAGAATTCCATTGGAAATCTATAGAACAAACAAAAATGTTTAATTCATTAAAGACAACAGTACAAAATATCTGATTGGGAACTTATGGAATAAAATATAGACTAGCAAATAAACTGTCAATCACTTTATTTTTTAAAATCTGAATATATATATATATTTATTTAATGCTGCAGTTAGAGGCAGTTCCGTGGCACAAGCGGTTAGATGCTCGACTCTCACCACTGGGGTCCCGAGATCAAGTCTCGGACACCCATGTGGGTTTCATGGTGGACGAAATGGAGCTTGGACAGGTTCTTCTCGGGGTTTCTACCATTTTCCACTGCTACAAATTTCATTCCACCATTTCTCCATACTCATTTGATCCATTTTGTTTCATCTCGTCCATCTGCCCCTGTGAAGGTGCATCAGAAGTGGTCGGCCAACACTCTTATCTTTCACAGACCTCTATAAATAGAGGATCTTCATCTCACATTTCAATTCCTTCTGCATTTTTTCATGTTGAGACTTGAAAGTAGTGTTGAAGTTCCTTAGGACAGGTTACTGGCCCGACGTTAAGTAGTCCAATGGTAGGGCTGCTACCTTTTAGTCTCTGGACAGACATTAGGATACCGCATTTACTCAGTACCCGATGGAATGGTTATACCGCTGTGACTCGGTCCTTAGAGCCTCGTTTGTGAAAACGGGTTGTACCACGAGAAGGTGATGATGAGAATTGTGTAGGAGAGGTTATATACATATTACTACATGGAACCTTTAGAAAACAAAATTTCTGATTATAAGTCAAGATGGATGCAACATGTTCATCGAATGGAAGATAACAGGATACCCAAACAATTGTTAAGATATGAACCTGCAGGAAGAAGACCAGGACGTCCACTCAAAAGACTTCTGGATGGTGTTTCTCTTGAGGCCGAAACATGTCAACAAATGGCCTAAATTCGTGAATATACTATGATGATGATGATCTTCAGCTCATCTAATTCCTCGACCCGACCCTGAGTTGGACACGAGTTGAAGATATTTATTTTTAATGCTGCAGATAAACTTAAAAATCGTGCTAATAATAATCTGTCTACTGACATTGGAGGAAACAAAATCTAAATCTGTAGGTATAACAATGACCATGGGGGATAAGCTTCTCATGATTTTGACCAGTTTACAGAACCATCATCATCATCTTAACCTCTTCACTGCTGAGATATTTCCAGCCATTAAAACCCTCCTTGCTCAATGCAGCGAGAAATATGGAAAAAGTTTATTTAGGTTCCTAGGAGATGACAGTACATGCCTGCTTAGTTTGAAAGCAATGCAATACGTATTATATAACTAGCAGGCGTTTGGAGTTGAGAATGGATATACACACCCATAGTACAGCAAGCATTTTCTTTGCCAACGGATATACCCGTTCATAGCAGTGTAAAGGTTAAGGCACGACAAACTTCAAAAGTGAAAGTTTTGGTCTTCTCAACAATCCTCCTCCATGACAATCTGCTCTTGCCATATTGAAATTAGTCACTTTCATTTTCCTTAGATCATTCATTGTGTCATCCTCCCATCTGATCTTCGGTCTTCCTACAGCTCTGCCTCCTACAGGTTTCCATTTGTAGAGTTTTTTGACCAGTCTCTGATCATCCATTCTTATCAAATGTCCAAGCCAACCAATTCTGAGAGATCTTATATGGTTTACTATGTTCTGATTGTTAATTAATTTGTTTAGTTCATTATTTGTTTTGATTCTCCAACAGTTATCAGTTCCTCTATTTGGTCCAAATATTCTTCTTAAAATTTTTCTTTCAAAAATTAGTAATTTCTGTTTTATTGTTTCATTTTGTATAACCTTATTTTTGCAGTTTTTGATATTTATTTGCTTTTAAATAAGGTTCTATTTGCAAAATAAGGTTTACAGAACCACGATCTTGAATATCTGAAAAATATCAGTGACTATCATAGCAGCTCTGGATTGAAAAAAAAAAGAAACTATGGAGGCTGGGGACATAATACACTGACCACATGTCACCCACCCATGTATGGCACCATATGATCATCCACCTCTAAGACTGACATAGGTGGATATGAGGCCAGCAGCGAGTTGGTAAATCAAGGATTTTTAAGCCTATCATGCTATGAAGTTTATATTTATAAGTATTTCAGTATGTAAAATTTAAATTAAAATTCTTTCCACCTTACCTCATATCCTGTCTTCTAATTAAATTGGTTTTGTAACCTTGGTCACATCTTCATAGTTATATTTACCACTAAGGTTACGAAACCAACTAATTCGAAGACAGAATAAGAGGTGAGGTGGAAATAATTTTATTTTAAATTAAACTTCATAGTGATATTTCCTATAATAGTTCAAAATTTCAGTATGTTACTATAACTTTCATTATTAACTTATTTGATGTTTTCAGTATTAATTTAATACTTCTCACTGAATGATAAATTATATTTGAAGGGAAAAATTCTTGCCCAGACCGAGACTCAAACCTGGGACCTTTGGCTTTCTAGGCCAATGCTCTATCATTTGAGCTATTGGGGCGAGTTCCTATCTAGAATGCAAATTTTTCTTTGCATCTAGATCGGAACTCGCCCCGATAGTCAGATGATAGAGCATTGGCCTAGAAAGCTAAAGGTCCTGGGTTTCAGTCTCAGTCTGGGCAAAAATTTTTCTCTTCAAATATAATTAATTGAATTGTTTATTTAATAGGTATTAAAATATTCACAACTCACCTCATATTTGTAATTTCTTGAAGATCAAGGTTTCGATGTTACGTATCATTATAAATTCTATCTAATTGTTGTATCATCAGTAGAAAATCCTATAGGTTGATTTCTGCTCCCTCTGTTGGCTGATCAATGAACTTCCATATATCGAAACCTTGGTTTTCAAGAAATCTACAAATATGAGGAGAGTCATGAAAATTCTAACTCCTATTAATTAAAATCAACCTCATAGTGTCACTTCCTCTAAATATTAAATGGTTTGATGTTTTTATTATTAAATTAACACTTCTCACTGAAGGATAAATTATATTTGAAGAGAAAAATGTTTGCCCAGACCGAGGCTCGAACTCGGGACCTTTGGCTTTCTAGGCCAATGCTCTACCATCTGAGCTATCGGGGCAAGTTCCAATCTAGACGTAAATTTTTCTCTTATATACGTTGTAATTCCCAGCACCAAATGCTATGAAGCCTTTGCTTCTATCTTTGCAAATGGCGGCTTTTTAGTTAAGATTTTCTCTTCAAATATAATTTATCCTTTGGTGAGAAGTGTTAAATTAATAATAAAAATATCAATTGAAGCCCTACTGGCTTTATAAAGTAGTGTTTAAATTCCGATAAATGTCTTCTTAACGAAGAAGCTGCCATTTGCAAAGGCTTCATAGCATTTGGTGCTGGGAATTACAACGTATATAAGAGAAAAATTTGCATCTAGATCATAACTCGCCTCGATTGTTCAGATGGTTGAACATTGGCCTAGAAAGCCAAAGGTCCTGGGTTTGAGTCTCAGTCTGGGCGAAAATTTTTCTCTTCAAATATAACTAAATGGTTTATTTATTTTAAAGCATTTCTGTTCTCATTAAGTTACTTAAAAGTAGTAACAAGTTGCTACATTTTATAAAATAGTATTTTAAGAGAAAAATTATAAGCTCAGACTCGGGTTTGAACCCAGGAACTTTGGCTTTCTAGGCCAATGTTCTACCACTGAGTGCTGATAAATTTAAATGGAAAGTAAATCCATGCAAGATTATAAGTCCCAATACTCACTTTATAATTAGAAGCTTTCTTTTTTAAAAGTTTCTTGTAGCTTTCACTAGCCCCTGTTGGCAATATCTGAGAGTTTATATAATTATATATTTCTGCATAATACGAATCAGTATCCTCACATTGTTTTTCATAAGGTTTTGAAACCAATGGATCATGATGTTCCATTGCAACACATTCTTCTTGTATTCTGTCATTTCTATCATTAGTAGTTTCTAGACATGTAATACCATCTTCAACACTAATCTGAAAACACAGGCATACATATGAAATTTTTAATAATAAAAAAACTTTACTCTGCTTTATATTATGAAGTTGAGAAAGACATATGGTCAGAATGGACCTCAAAAAATGGTGACCATGTTGGAACCTAGATCAGGAAATAAGAACGTAGGGAGGCAAAGGATCCAATGGTATGATGTTTTAGGCATCAACTAGGGAGTGTGTGATCTAGAATAGCAGCAGATAGGCAAAAATAGAAGAAATCTATAAACATTGAGAGACCTGTGCGGAGAAATCTTTAGTACCACAGAAATGGCTGCTCCAAGGCACCCTGTAAACATGAGGCCCTTGCCCACACTGAGATGTTAATGGGCTAATTCTAATATTATGATATATAAACGTTTTCTAAACCCAAGTTCCACAAAATATGCAATATGCAGAAGCCCCAACTATTACAGAATATCCATAATTATATGAATTTCTCCTATCTAATACAGAATTACAGCCAAAGAAAAAAAATTAAGCAAAAACAAAATGATGTTTTTATTATTAATTTAACATTTCTCAATGAAGATAAATTAAATTTGAAGAGAAAAATTTTCGCCTAGACCGGGACTCGAACCCGGGACCCTTGGCCCGGAAAGCCAAGGGTCCCGGGTTCGAGTCCCGGTCTAGGCGAAAATTTTTCTCTTCAAATTTAAAAACAAAATACTTATTTTAGGAATTCTCACTATGAGGTATATTCATTAAGGTAGAATATGTTTATCACTCACCTCATATTGTTCATATTCTACCTTAAAAAACACAATAATTATGGAATTATTTTCAAATGTAAAAATCATGGGGTTGCAAGGGATAGTGACGTGCATTTCATCACCTCTCCTATCCAAATCTCATTCTCAACCTGCTCGTGGTGCAACCTGCTATTACAAATGAGCTCTCAGGACCGAGTACTGGCGGTATAACCACATCACCATAATGTAGAGAAAATGCTACATTAGTGGGAACCCCTCAATAATACCCCTCTGGGCCAGCAACCCTTTGGGCGAAAAAATTTACATTTGCTTTCAAGTCTCAAACCAAGCCCTCGGATATTCCAAAAGCCATGCTTCGTTACTGCCCCCAAGGCAAAAGATCGCTGGGATCCAAAAAAGCGCTGGATGGAAAACTCCTCTTTCAGACCGTAACAGGCCACACGGCCTAATACTTGCATGGATGATGATGATGATGTAAAAATCATGCAGAAAAGTAAAAAACTAATATTTTTATTTTGCTTTTTCATAATAATTTTACCTCTGACAGTAAGGATTTTATCTCGAATAGAAGTTTGGCAAGGCAAAAGTTTCCAGTTTAAACATCTATCTACAATGACAGCTCAATGTTGAGCCATAGTGTCTCCCTTGTCAGGAACCACTAGACCAAAGTTGATTTTAGTTACCTTACTTGTCCATAGATGTCATGAATGGAATGCCGTCAACACACCGACTCAATGAGATATCTAGCAGGCAACTAAGGTATTACTAGGATGTTAAGGTCGGTAAATTTTGCTTAGACGCCTTTTTATTTAGGCTTAAGGATCTTTTACAAGCCTAAAAATTTTCAGACTTGGGACCCATGGCTTAAAGACCCTCCCAGACAACTTACTCCCTAGAATTTTCCGTCCTAAAAAAATCCATCACCCTGGTCGGGTTTAAACCCATGACCAGATGCGAGTCACATAAACACTAGTCTTAATTTTTTTGTTTTTTGCAAATGCCCCAGATTGTCTTTCGACATTCCTGGTGTTCTCTCCTGCCATGGCATACTTGTAACCCACTTCTAAGGTTGGGGCGCCTGGAAGGCGGGGTTACGTTGCTCCAATGATATGATGGGTGATGATGATGATGATGATAGTGATGCACCAGGAGAGTCCCTAATCCTAAGCTTAATCTAAGATGAATATGAATGATGATGATTGCGATGGCCATATGATTTCGGGGACTGTTTGGGCCTTAAAGTTTTCCTGAAATTTGTCTTACAGGTGAGGAAAAATCCCAATAAAAACCTCACCCAGAAAAACTGTCCCGAACGGGGATCAAACCTGGGCCCGCTGCGTGACAAGGCAGTACACTACCTCGAGACCACAGCAGTGGACTACTAGTCTAAATATAGCCACTGCAATTTCCTTGACATATTGAGGATATAAGCTCTGTTCACCTAGAGGAAAGCAGAAGCCTAACAAGGAGCAAAAAAGCAGCAATATATTGGGAACCCAGGGGGAAAATAATCCAGATCAAATAATCTCTAGTACCACAGGACAATAGCAAGATATTAGTAATTATAAAATTACAATAGGAAGTAACATTATGTGGTCTTTCTTAATAAATAAATAATAATTCTAGGACATATTTCAAAACAATTTTCTTTTAAATTTGATTCTATCCAGGATTGGAAAATGTTAATTCAAATAAAAACATCGAAAATATGAAGCTTTGCCGCTAAAAAGTAGTGTACAAATTCTAAATAAATAAAAATACTTCTGAATAGAAGACATCAGTTGGCGTGATGGTAGCAACAGCTATTAGCCTTCGAACGAACGAGAATTATATAAGTTCAAAGAAATTTTAATGCTTGTATCGTCGTTTGAATGGTGTAATGGACAGAACATAGAATTAGGGGTCCAGAGTTCAAATTCCGGTTCAAGCATTATTTTTTCTTTCTTAAATTTTGTTCTATCTAGGATTGGAAAATGTTAATTCAAATAAAAACATCACAATTCTCTTTCGTCATTAGCTTGTCCAGACTGTTGAGTTTTAAGTTGTCGGCCCTGGATGTCAACTTTTAACTCCTTCTTTTGATGGTGCGAAGAACTTGCATATAAAATCTCTCTACCCAGGAATTTCAAAATTCATAAATCTATCCTTGTTCTTCTGGATGTAGATCTTTTCCCAAATGGTGAGTTCTTTAGTATTTTCTAACTGTTCTAATATTTTAATTTTTATTTCTATTTTAATTTTATTATTAAAACAAGTTAGAAAATACTAAAGAATGCACCAATAATATTTTAATTTTTATTTCTATTTTAATTTTATTATTAAAATAGCTAGAAAATATTAAGGAACTCAACATTTGGGAGAAGATCTACATCCAGAAGAACAGGGATAGAATCATGAATTTTTAAATTCCTAGAGAGAGAGATTTCATATGCAAGTTCTTCGAATCCCCAAATGGTGGAGTAGGAGTCGACATCCAGGGCCAACAACTTAAAAATCAACAGTCCGAACAATCTGACAATGAAACAGAATTGTTTTGAAACATTTCCTAGAAGATTATATTTTATTTGGATATTTTGACTCACCTCATATTTCTTGAATTTTTAGCAGACCTAGGTTTTCTCGCTTCTGTGTAACATTGCCGATACTTCCAACTGTCATTTTGCAGTTGTCTATCCTGTAAGTTGATTTTTGCTCCCTCTGCTGGCTGATCGATGAACTTCCAAATCAATTTTTTTTTCCTCCAGGAATTTCAAAATTCATGGTTATCTTTTTTTTTTCTTGTAGATGTAAATTTTCTCCCAAATATAATTAAAAGAAACCTCATAGTGTTATTTCCTACATATATTAAATGTCCTAGAAGAACTCAACTTTTATGAGGTAAGATGCAATGGACTCACCTTTAATTAATTAATCATTAATTCATTAATTCAAGAACCTCATAATGTTATTTCCCATAATTAACTTACGTGTATATAACAAGACTCTCCTTGATGTTTTTATTATTAATTTAACATTTCTCATTGAAAGATGAATTAAATTTGAAGAGAAGAAGTTTTGCCCAGACCGGGACCCGAACCCAGGACCTTTGGTTTACCGTAACAATGCTCTTTCAAACTGAGATACCGAGGCGAGTTCCAATTTAGATGCAAATTTTTCTCTTATATACGTTGTAATTCCTGCTCACCAACTGCTTGAAGCCTTGGCTTCTATCATTGCGGGACTTGCAACGTACATAAGAGAAAAATTTGCATCTAGATTGGATTGGTAGCTCAGTCGGAAAGAACATTGGTACGGTAAACCTCATGTCCTGGTCTGGGCGAAAATGTTTCTCTTCAAATTTAAGACTCTCCTCATTTATTAAACAAGTTACAAAAGGCATAGCAACCCAGTAGTGAATTCATATATGCTTTCAAGGGTCAACTAAAATTATTATTATACTTCATAAAATTCGTCATTTAATGGATGAAATGGGAAAATATCTCTCACCTGGGCATAGTGTTGTGTTTGTATATCACTATAAGTCTGACTAAACTCTTGCTGTGTTCCTTCTGAACAATGAACCGATACTGGAATCTGAAATTACAGTCCCATCTTCATCATCACATGTATTAGATGTTACAGCGACTGCATATACACATTCAGGTTTCATAACATGTTCTCTACCTGTAAAATATCAAAATAATTTATGATCAAGAAGTTTTAATAGAATTTGGCAAATCACTATTGACAACAAAATCAAAATGGGAGGTAACACTGTGAGGTATTACATTTATGAATGAGTTGGAGAAAATACAGGGTGTCCCATTCAAAACCTTCTTTTTCTTCTTCTTCCTTCCTTCCAAGTATTAGGCCAAGGCCTGTTACGATCCTATAGAAAATTTTCCCTCCAGCGTAGTTTGATCCTTCCGGGAAATTCTCGTATAAGACTTGAAAGCATAATAATAGTCCCTTCGATTGGTTGCTGGCCAAAGGAAGGCAAGGCCAGTGATGGGGCAGCCATCTTATAGCCTCTGGTCAGGCTTTTTTGGAGAAGAAAAGAAAATAAAGGCAAGAAGAAATGGAAGAAAGGAAAGACTCCCTAGCCCTCGGATGCCCTAATAGCATCGGGATCGAAAAAACAAGAGTTAACCAAGAGAGGTTAGATAGTAAAGTTAAAAGAGTGCAAAACACAAGTAAGTGGAAGAAATGTTTTGCTCAGCTTGGGCACCTTGTGGTCGCCATCCACATATCCCCTAGATGAGGACCTTCCACATTTTAATTAATCATAACTAACGAAGAATGTGGAATTATGAAATGAGGCCAGTATTAAACGAAACAGAAACTCAAAGAATTTTCATTGCCACACACTAAAATACCTCTATATGTGTACCATTAGTTTTTTTTTTTTTAAGTGATCCCACAACAGGCCCGGAGGCCCTTGGGGTAGTAGGAAGTTAAGGCTCCCACTTTTTCTAGACAATCGGCACTTTACGTCAGCCGGGTTGTCAGCCCTGCGTGACGGCCGCCTTTACCCCCAGAACAAGCATCTGGTACTCATTTCCGTTAAGAGACTGAGTCGACCCCAGGGCCATAGTGCCGCCAGAGGGTTTGGGTCAGTTTAAAAATCCTGACCCCAACGGGACTTGAACCCTCGACCCTCTGGCTTGTAGCTCAGTGCCTTAACCACTACACTACGGCGTGCCCCCCGTGCACCATTAGTAGCACAAACAATATCAAGTCTGTATTCGATTTCGTGCCATGTTCTGTCCAACATGTCCATTGAACTGCCGGGAAGCTTGGCGAATTGATTTTTGTGGACTTCTCTGAAATCCTGCTCTAATTTCTTCAATCTTTTCTTCTGAAACACGCGTACGATCACCTCCTGATTCTTTTTTAACGCTTCCAGTTGCCATAAACTTCTCAAGCCATGCCTTAATGGTCTTCCCATCAGATGCATTTCCTCCATATTCTCTCCGGTAATTTATTTGCACTGTAATTATTGACTTCGTCTCTGTATACCAGAAAACAGTTTGTGCTCGTTGCTAAGGAGTCACCATTCTGTTTTGTCATTATTGTCCAACATGCGACAGATGAATTAACTGCAACAATGAAAACAAAAATTCTTTGAGTTTCTCTTTCTTTTAATACCAACCTCATTTCATAATTCCGCATACTTTGAGAGTTATGGTTAATTAAAATGTGGGAGGTTTGAATTGGACAAGATGTATTTTAAATATCTCACCTCATAAAGTTGCATGTTTTCACAATACCAGTTTCAAAAGTAAAATTTTGCTTCCATCTTTAGTCAAACTCCAACTGTCAAAATTTTGCTGTTAACACCATCTTCTGATCTGCCAGAAGGAAAAGATATATATTCAGAAGAATAAATATAGAGTCATGAATTTTGAAATTCCCAACGAGAATAATTTGATCTCCAAGTTCTTAAAATCTACACCAGATGACAGTTCAGAAGATGGTGTTACCCAGCAAAATTTTACAGTTGGAATTTGATTGAAGATGGAAGTAAAATTATACTTTTCAAACCGGTATCTTGAAAACACCCAACTCTATGAGGTGAGATATTAAAAACATTTTCTCCAACTCATTCATAAACATTATTGTCTTTTTCACCCCAGATGAATCGAACAACCTTGTGAGGTAAGTTTAGCTTATTAGCTTGCTTGCCAGCAGATAACAGGGGAGGGAAGTAATGGTAACCCACAACAAGCAGTGTCTGTTCCACATTGGGCAACTGCCAACATCCCTTGCACAGGGTTAAGTGTGAAGACCTCAAAAATATGACTATGTGGAAGAGGCATCCATTCTTCAGGGAACAATGTGTAGACCCATCTCCAGAGATACAGGGAGAAAGTCCTCAACAGTTTTATTGGAGCAGAAGAGACAACCCTCCACTTGGGGTTAATATAACTGGAGGATATGATGATTATCCTAAAGATAGTAGCCCATCTTTCATCTAACCCTGCAGGATGCCAATACATATCCAAGGGATATTTTCATTAGAATAGCAGATATGAAAATAAAAATTAAAGTAGGAATTTGGAATCCTAGAGGAATTGCAGATAAATAAACACAATTAGAGAACAAATTGGAAAATATGAAGGTAGATATTGCATTTATATATCTATTTACATACCCCATATTCCACCATCTGGGGATTAGAATGTTCCCTAATGGGAGTGTTTTCACAAAGTTAATTTAGTTACACTTTTTCATATTTGAAGAGAAAAATTATACACTCAGACTGGGACCTGAACCTAGGACCTTTCGCACTCTAACCGAGTGAGCTACCTGAGCATGTTCCAATCTAAATGCAAATTTTCCTCTTATATACACTGTGAATTCCCGTACACCAAACGCTATGAAACCTTTGCTACTATCTTGCAAATGGCAGCTTCTTTATTAAGAAGACATTTATTTAGGAATTTTTACATTACATTATAAAGCCAGTATGGCTTCTTTCGATGTCTTTATTATTTATTGCACATTTTCAAACTTACAGACTGAATAATTAAATATAGGAACGTCTGGAAAGAACATATTGATAGAATGCCAGAAGAAAGATTTCCAAAATTATTGCTAAATTATAAACTGCATGGAAGGAGAAATGTTGGACGCCCACACAGAAGATGGTCTGAACAATTTTAATAATTCTAGCCTTCATGAAACTGGAATGAGCCAACAGGCTTACTCCCTGGATGATGATGATGATGATGATGATACATCTCAATAATGGATAAATCCTATTTGAAGAGAAAAATTATACACCAACAGAGGGAGGAAGTAGTAGTTCTTCTGATCGACATAACGTCAACGAGAGGGTATTGAAAATGAATCTGCCAAGGATTTGAAACCGTGGTCTACTTAGAAGACTGGATATGAGGAGAGGTATGAAGCATTTAATTTAAAATACACATTTAATTAACCCATTCGCCTCAGAAGACGGTACACTCGCTTAACTCTGCTGTTATATATTTTGCAAAATTTTGTACATCCATTGGCAGTGTAATATTTTGTTAACATTTATGAACAGTAGAAGAATGTGTTCTGGACTTCACTCTTATTGTGATCTTATGTACCGTTATCTTTTATTTGTTTTGAATGTCTGAAAATAGACAATATAATTTACGATAATTTAAACCTGGCTTCTGGGAAAATGCATTGAGCATTTAAATCTGAAGCGAATGGGTTAATGTATTATTACCTGTAGTAGAAATGCCATTATCCAGATTCACAACTAAGAGCCCTTTATTATCAGGAACCTCCATGTTAGTATTTTCCACTCTAATCTCCTACACAAATCTGCAAATGAGAAAAAAAATTAATAAATTCACGGATAATTTTACTAGAAACGGTATAATAATAATAATAATTATAATTATTATAGAGATTATTGTTTCTAAAGGAAGCTCTTTTTCTTTTTTTTTATATATTATGATTAGACAATAGCTATATTTTAAAATATTTATAATGCAAACTGAATAATAAAGAGGCTTGAAAATACAAACTGGTATTTATTATTCTTTCCCTTTGTCTAGTATATAACTAACTCATTGACTCTATCAAACCCATAGGTTCATGGCCGAACAAACATAGGCTCTCCATACATCCCTATCCTGAGTTAATGTTTTCCAATCATCCCCTGTATAATCTATTTCCCTCAAATCATGAATAATGTTATTCTCCCACCTAATTCTTGGTCTACCAACTGGGCGTTTTCCCTCTGGTTTTCCTACAAGAAACTAATTCATGCACTGTATATACAATCTGGTAGCCACATGTATTCTAGGTTTCTTACACCTTAATATATAAATTGCTATATTCAATGTATTTCTTAGAGAGTCAGTCCTGCAAAATAATCCAATGACCTGTTCAGAACATTAAAAAGGAAGAGCTTCCTTTAATATGATAAACTTAATTGATAAATATTGGATGAAACACGACTGTGATTGGTTGTAAAAGAAGATTCATTGAAACGTGATTGGTCATTGACTTCCATTTGGGGCATGAGTTAAATAGTCAGTTAAATCATAATTTTACAATGAATTAACATAGAGAATTATTTGAAGATATGAGTTGGCACGTCATTAATTAGCCATCCATACTTAATCTTAGCCTTAATCTTTAACAGTTAATGTCATTAGCACTGGAATTCAAAGCTGGGGATGAAACAGCCAATAAATTTTGCTTACATACCTCTCAATTCAGGGGAAAAACTGCACTTAAACTAGCATGAAATATTCTCAAAGTCCTATAGAACAATTGTGCACATGCGCCAGAGTTTACAGAGCCAGTGATAACCCACAATCGAACCACATATCGATTATCATCCTCGATAACTATCCGTCACTATGAAATTTAAAAGACCAATATTTGCAATAAATCCCCAAATCTATGTTAAAAAAAAAAATTGGTCCACCGCTGTGGTCTCGAGGTAGTGTGCTGCCTTGTCACGCAGCGGGCCCGGGTTCGATCCCTGATCCGGACAGTTTTTCTGGGTGAGGTTTTTATCGGGGTTTTTCCTCACCTGTAAGACAAATGTCAGGAAAACGTTAAGGCCCAAACGGTTCCCAAAATCATATGGCCATCGCAATCATCTTCATTCATATTCATCTTAGATTACGTTTAGGATTAGGGACTCTCCTGGCACACCACTATCATCATCATCACCCATCATATCATCGGGGCAATGTAACCCCGCCTTCCAGGCTCCCCAACCTCAGAAGTGGGTTATAAGTACGCCATGCCATGAGAGAACACCAGGAATGTCAATAGACAACCTGGGGCATTTTCAAAAAAAAAAAATTAAAAAATATATTAATAATATTAAAATTACCAAATGTTTATTAAAATGGGTGTACACTTACTTATCACTCCCTAACGCTGATCCAACCAGCGATAACCCAAAACAGCAATAGAAAAATCATAGACTAGTAATATAATCTGTAGAGAAAATAGCAGTTAGCATCACAATATTGTCTAAGTGTCATAATAATGTGATTTGCATATTTAAATAAATACTTTAAAATTGTCTAATAATGTTATAAAAATTGTTTGGGAAAGTTTAAAATATTTAATACTGTTAGTAAATACAGAAGAAGAGCTATAGTTTACAAGAATACAACCGAAAAATCAAATGCTAGTATAAGTGCAGTTGAGCCAAATTTAGCTTCTAAATAAAAAACAATATAAAAGCAAGTCTACTTTGCATTCTGTATTCTAACTGCACATTTGTGCGCAATTCTACTTATTATTATTCTAACTGAACTAAATGCTCAAGGTAAAGTTAAAAGCATCCAGTTAGCATTCCATAAGGTTCTGAGACCATGGACATGTGATTAATATTATTCTTGGCCAATGGTATGAATTAGAATGAATAATCCTGCACTCCTAACTTCATCCTCATGAAAAATGTCATTGTGCTTCAGGGTCACAAATTAGTAAAGAAAAATAATAGTAAATACTCTGTTTCCAGGATTGAATCTGGACAATCAGCTAAGGAATGTAGCAGCCACCTTGTCATATGGGGTACCCGAATTACTCTAGTAGCCTATATGAGATTTCTCAGAACATGGATCCTCAATTTTAACTCCTTATAAGGTTTTCTATATATCTTTACAAGATTCTGTATCTTACAATTCGTTAATTTATTTTTAATAATACTTTTATTTTAATGCTCTATTTAAAAGTTCTAATTGGTAAAATGTATTGGAATTTTCTTCTGCCTAAATATTTGAGGGCATTAACAGCTATTTTAAAATAAAAATGTAATTCATTACTCATCAACAATTTTTATAAGTACAATTAATAATGAAAAACATTTGTTAGCTAAAGTGGTCTATTTATCTGCTATATTTTTTAAAAATATTTGACGCCATTTTCTGTGGACAATCCATAAATAAATTCCACGTTAATTTAAATGTAGCTTTAAAACGTTATATTACGAGCGATAAGTCATAAATACAAAATAATTTGCCTAATTACCAAAGTGAACTACGAAACACCATAATATACGATTTAAACCTCGCGAAAAGTAAATAGTACTCCAAAACTTAAAAATTGGCAGTCAGTAAATTTAGCTTCCATTTAACCATCTTCAAAGAATCTCTTTCACAGCCTTCTCTCTTCTAAAAGTTGTTTATTATCTGTGCACAGTTTCAGAAACAAATTTACCTCACACATCTAAATTAATAATACAACAATTTTATATTTGAGTTATCTGCACTTTTCTTAGTACTATGTTAAAAATACTTTTCTTATAAAAATTACATAATTAATTTTGCAAAATCTTAACCCTCTAGTTCTGAACTTCAGAGACGTTCAACTGCTTTCAATTTATTTATTTATTTGAATGTTGGTAGCAATTATTTAACATGGCGCTCTATAACATGTGCTTTAGCTTTTGTGGAACACGATAAAGTATTTTTATGAATAACATTTTAGTTACAAATAAATAGTGATATTACAGTGTAAATGTTAAGAATGGAGCAAAAACAGAAGAATAAGTCATTGTCAGAAACGTTTACGGACCTAATAAATCCTGCACCATTGTCATTTGATCCAGAATTCGATCACTCAGAAACTGCAGCAAAAGTGGTAGAAAATGACTACGAAGAGGAGGAGGAAGAGGAAGAAAAAATTTTTTCCAGTAATCTAAGAAAAAGAAAATTTGACTTTCTTGAAGAAGCAGATGAACGATATGATGGAACTAAAGTGTCGCGAAAATCTCTTGAAATGTTTGATAGTGTTAATAATATAGAGCAAAGTGGAGAAGCAAGTGTCAGCTCATCAGAAGAAAGTGATGAAGATGTTGATAGTTATGATAGTCATAATGAATCTGAAGATGGGGTTGTTCAAAATAATGTAAACAGTTCATATGATGAAGATAAAATTAGTTCTTCCAAAGACGACGATTTTCAACATATTTCTAAAAGATCGAATCTTGAAGTAGAAAAAGGTATGGCAGTTAGAAACCAGCTGAAATTGTGGGATAATTTACTTGAATATAGAATTAATTTGCAGAAAACATTGATTGCAGCCAATAAATTGCCTCAGCATGGAATTTTTCAACAGTTTGTGAATCAGGGTGGGTCAGAATTTAAATCTGAAGTTGGTAAAACAAGAAAAAACGTTGCATCTTTATTAGACAAATTTGTAGCTTTCCAATCAATAATGTTGAACTCGTATCCAGAGACCAGAGATTTAGATAAAGTTCAAAATGAAGCATCAGCAGAGGCAGATGAAATTTCTAGTGATACAGAAGAAGAAGAAGAAATAAGTCTAACAAGTGAAGAAGAAGAAGATGAAAATAAAGATCAGAAGAAAGAAAATTATAAAACAAAACGAAGAACTTTACAAGAATATGCCAAGATACTTAGTGAGCAACATGACAAATACAAGAGTTACAGAAATACAACAATACAAAAGTGGAATGATAAAACACGTATTTCTGTAGGAAAATTCAGTAGCCGTGATTTTTCATCATTTGAACAGTCTACTGTAAAACAAATTGAACAAGTCCTTAGTAATCGTCAAAGACTTATTCAACGAACTCAGTTAAAAAGATCATCATATAATATTTTAGGTCAAGAACTCATTCAAGAATCTAATAACCAAACTCAAGAATCAATCACTTCTGGTGACACAAATGATTTAAAAAACAATCATGATCAGAATAAAGAATATAATTCTGAAATATTTGATGATTCTGATTTTTATCATCAGTTGTTAAGAGATTTAATAGAAAAAAAGGCATCTGATGTTACCGATCCTGTACAGCTGGGTAGACAGTGGTTGAAACTCCAAAAACTTAGAAGTAAAATGAAGCGTAAAGTAGATACAAAGGCTTCTAAGGGTCGTAAAATACGATATGTTGTGCACCCTAAATTAGTAAACTTTATGGCACCAGAAGATAAAAGTGAATGGACTGAAGAAGCAAAAACTGAACTTTTCTCCTCTTTGTTTGGAAATAAGAGATAATAAATTTTTATTTACTGTGAATTTTGAATTTGTTTCTATTCTGTCGTGTATAAATATGAAGCATTAAAATATTTATATTGTGTTTAATTTTTCTTGGTGTTAATACACAATTTGGATAATCTTTCGGATAAGGTTGAGAAACGGGTGCATACAAATTCTTCTAAGTTCTACAGAATCGCAGTGCGAGGTGCAGGAGTTGCTGTAATGGTTATGTAGCTTCCGGTAGATGGCTCTGAAGTCGACGTTGCCAACTTTGGAAATAAATTCCCAAATGCTAAAAAAATGGACGTAAACTAACTTCCCATTTCCTAACCTAACAAAACAATGCATATTATTTAATAAACTAATTTTACGTACACTAACACTAAATATGGTTTGGAATTATTTTCAAATGTTGGTAACTCCGATTTGAGAGCCACCTACCGGATGTTACATGAAGCATTTCCGCGTCTCTGGTACCCGATGCACAATATTCATGTAATTTATAAATGTTAAAAATTGTAAGAAATGTTTATAAAATGGTTTCAAATAGTACGAGACGTTATTATAGATGGTTGAAAAATGTTTAGTGCATCAGTGGCATAAGAATGTTAGATGAAAATTGTGTGCATCTTAAAGTGAACCTCAGCCAATCTTTCCATTAAGTGCAGTGAGAATTTTTCTAAGTCCCAGGCAGATACCACGCGCAAATGCGAAGCAGTTTACTGTATGGAATATCATGATGCAGCCAACATTATATATGCTATTTAACAAACCTAATGGCTTACCTAATGCAATTTGTGAAAGACCAATCTAAAAGCTAACCTAACACAATTTAAGCACTCTAACCTGTGAAAGAATGCAATGCCCAAAAATAAATAGTAACTTCTCAAAGGATAAGGTGTATAAACCATCGCACATGAATTCTTCTAAGTTCTATAGAATTGCAGTGTGCATACGCGAGTTGCTGTAATGATTAATGTAGCTTCCGGCAGATGGCTCTCAACTTTGGGAATAAATTCCCAAATGCTAAAAAAATGGACATAAACTACCCATTTCCTAACCTAACAAAACAGTTTACATGCATATTATTTATTTCCAAATGCAAAAACCATTTCCTAACCTAACAAAACAATTTACATGCATATTATTTTCAAATGTTGGTAACTGCAATGTGAGAATATCCTAGCGGATGTTACATGAAGCATTTCCGTGCCTGTACAACTCTGTACAATATTCACGTAATTTAAAAATATTTAAAAATCGTAAGAAACGTTTATAAAATGGTTCCAAAATGTTTAAAATAGTTTGAGCCTTTGGCATGGGTTCCCTTAAGTAGTCCCCGCCCGGAGAACCGAATGGGGGACTATTTGACCTCCGGAAAATTTTACCCCAGTAGAACCCATGCCCACATTTCTTGACGGTTGTATTTTTACGGTGAAAGATCGTCACTCTTTCGACCAAGGTACTTTTTTCGTCTGGCTCATCACCTTCGACCAGTCCGGCATGGGTAACCCTATCGGCAGCAATGCTACCGCCGGCATAGCTCTCAGGATCATTTAAGCACGCAAGCCACTCCACCACGACAAGGTAAAGATAGCATGTACCAAACATTATAAATGGTTGAAAAGTGTTTAGTGCATCAGTGGCATAAGAATATTACATGGAAAATTGTGTGTGACGGTTTATACACCACAGCCCTTCTCGAATTCTAAAGTACATAACCTATGTTGACTGCACTGTTGTATAGAATATTCTTTAAAATCAATACGTCTTCACGTTACGTATATAGTTAAATATCAGAAAAATATGTTCAAATAATCGTTAGAAAAAATGTAAAATTTGTTGTAAATGGTGGGAAATAATTTGAAAATAAAACCCTGTTGGTGCATGTGCATGGTGTCTGCCTCGGACTTAGGAAAATTTCTCACTGCGCTTAATGGAAACATGAGCCCACAATTTTTTTATGTGATTCCAGAATGCAGATTTAAATTGGAATTGTAGCATAGATATATGTTATTGCTATAATTGGTTCAAGTTTAGAATACCTTTACCTATGATTTTCCATACTACATTCTTGTAATACTGTTCCTCTATATACTTTTTCCATCCTTACTATCATTTCGTACCATTTTAAACATTTTGCAATGATACTTTTTTTTTTTTTACAATTTTTAAATATTTATCTACATACACAATGATCTTTCAAAGTTCTGCAGAATTGTTGTGCGCATAAGCAAACACTTAAAGAAACTTTCGCTAGATGACAGAGATGTCTAAGAAATCGGAATGACCAACATTTGAAAATATATTTTAAGAATGGATATTCACTCACTTCATTTTGTTAGGTCCGGTAGGACAAGTTAATGTACATCAGATTAATAAATTAATTAAGAACCTCATAATGTGTTTCCCAATTTTAACTTTGAATACATCAGATTAGTTTACACTTCATTAAATGATAGGCATATAATTTATTTTGTTAGGTTAAGAAGGGGGAAGTTGGTGTACATCCATTTCTTATAAATGTTTGGGAATTTATTGCAAAGTTTGGTCCTACTGATTTTACATATGTCTGCCATCTAGTAAAAGTTTCTTTAAGTGTTCCCACATGCGCACTATGATTCTGTAAAACTTAGAAAAATCTTGCTAAAGGTAAATTAAACTTTTTCCCCATAATTAAAAAAAAACCATAACTGGTGTAGAATGTAATTAATGACCTGGAAAATGTACAGGGTGAACCACTCAAGCGCCCCTATCTTCAATTGAATGTGATGGAAAAACGGTTGAAGATAGAAATTTACAACAGTTATGATGATCTTGAAGAAGATTTTCGGGCTGTAGGCCGTGGTCGTGAGGCTTGTAGTTCCCCGACGTTTCGCCAGAGACTGGATCTGGCATCCTCAAGGGTTGTCTTGAGACTGGCAATTCTGTCCGCTGTCTGTCTTATATAAGAATATAACAGCAATAATAAATACAGGTGTAAGACAGGGATGTATGCTTTTTCCTCCCTCTTTTTATATTTATATTGGCGATATCATATATATAATTGGCAATTAAATTTGGACTCACATTTCAAATTTAGATCCTAGACATCTTTTTGCAGACGACCAGGTTCTAATATCTAGTTCAAAAGATGGTCTACAGAAAGCGCTCTTTAAATAATATTATACAGAATTATAATTTCAATGTATCAATAAGTAAAATGAAAATCTTAGTTTTAAAGGATCAGATACAGAAAGCGCTAAAATAATTCTGGAAGGGAAACCCATTGAACAAGTGAACCATTTTAAATACCTGGGTTATGAGATCTCCTATTTTAGAAATGAAGATCTTTTTAACATACTTAATACATTTAATTATAGATATGGTACAATTAAGAGAATATTGAAAAATACAAGAAAGGAAATGAAACTACAATTTTATAAAGCAATGGCAGTTCCCTTACTATTTTATGGTAGGAGTTTTGGATTTTAAGTAAAATAGAAGATCATAAAGCAGCTGAAATGAGATTTCTGAGAAGTGTAGCTGGCTGCAAACTTCTAGATAAAAGAAGAAACAAAAATATTAGAAATGAGCTAAATATTTTTAAACTTTTAGGTAAAATAAAGTAATCCCACAGCAGGCCTCGGGAGGCCCTTGGGGTAGTAGGAGGTTAAGGCTCCCACTTTTTCTAGACAATCGGCACTTGATGTCAGCCCTGCGTGACGGCCGCCTTTACCCCAGAACAAGCGTCTGGTACTCATTTCCGTTAGAGGCTGAGTCGACCCCAGGGCCATAGTGCCACCAGAAGGTTTTGGTCAGTTTAAAAATCCTGACGCCACCGGGACTTGAACCCTAGACCTTCCGACTTGTAGCGCAGTGCCTTTACCACTACGCCACGGCTTGCCCCTTTAGGTAAAATAAAACAATATTTAATTTTAGGAAGTTATATTTTGAGGTTATTTTAATTATATTATTTTTAGTCCCAGACTGGGAAAGTTGACAATAAAACAGAATTGTTTTGAAACATGTTCAAGAACAAATCAACATTAATATTGAGGTAAGATGTCCAGACTAAAAATAATATAGAAAAAACTGGAAAGAACATGTCCAAAGAATGAAATATGAACACATACCAAAAATTATATTTAATTGCAAAACAAAAGGAGACAGGAATGTTGGTAGACCAAAAAAGAAATGGATTCACTTTTTTTATTGAGAATCTAGGAGACTGAAACAAGCCACATGAATGTTGATGATGATAAATGAGGCACATTAACAAGAAATACCTGTTGTTGTTATGAAAAGATAATTTGCATTTTCGTGATATTCATAAACAATTGGTAAGCTGATATAAATACGATCCCTTAAATAACCATCACTCATAAATATCCTGGATGTACTTCTCAAATTTGTATGTAAAATTGTAATTTGTAGTTATACTGTATCATTAACACTATTCTAACTTTGGCTATTCTATGTCAGGAGTCCACCTATACTCATTTTAGTTCTTTTGGTGAGAAAATGGACAAGTTAGTGAACACCAGATTAGTTTATTGGATAATCTGCCGCACCATAAGGAAAAGTTGGCTATTCTGTTGAACAGTGACTAACGTAGGTAATCCATCCCTGGCCATAGAGAACCGAATCCCTGGCATAGAATCCCCCTATTTTTTTTGTTTTTGAAGAATCTATTAGGGTTTGCCACTATCACGCGAATAGTCCGATTTTGGATTTAAAATTCCCACCAATTATAGTACAAAGTTCTGTCACTATGAGCGGTGATGTAGTAACTGGTAATACAGTGCAGCCAATGTACTGTATTTAATTCTGTAATATTATTTTATTTTTATGTACACATACCTTTATAAATGTTTATGTTTGTAACCACAACTTGAATTTTTATTGTAAAATTTTATTAATGAATTATTAACATCATTATATATAATGAATAATTAAACCAGTTAATTAGTTACTTTAATTTCACTGATTGCTTGTGTTGTAAATATTAAGGGAAATTAAAGGACGTGAACAAGGATAATAACTAAGTGGACGTGAACGTGGTATTTACGTACACATATTACTGTGTATTGTACCAGATGTTGCATAATTTACGTGTTTTCGTTCTAATATAAAATGGGACGAAATAAAATTGGTATGTATGCTTTTTATATTTTAAGTACATATTGTTAACATAACCTATTTTAATGCATCATTTTAGAAGTATTAGGCTGTATTTTAGCGTTCCTAATTCCTAACCTACAATTTCAATCTTACTTTTTTTTAATACTAAAAGGCTAACTAACTAGTTACTGACGAACACTTTATAATATCTATGCTTTGAGAAATGCCCCTACTACAACGAAAGAGTTGGTCCTGATCTACTAGAAGCATGATTGTATCTGAAGTTTCACAAAGTTTAATCTTGGATAAGATCATTGGAATTATTTTTATGATTAAAATTTGAGGCCCTTTAGAGGGGAAATTAAAAACCATGATTCCTATGTCACAAGTATCCTTATAACATGTCAGAAGTATTACAGTTCAAAGCTGAGCATGAAAGGACCAACAAATTTTGGACTCAGAGATTTGTTATTTAAAGCTTGAGGTCCAACTCTTGGAAAGAGTCGGTTATTTGGCAGACACAAATTCTTCTAAGTTCCACAGAATCGCAGTGTGCATGTGTGAGTTGCTGTAATGGTTAATGTAGCCTCCGGTAGATGGCTCGGATGTGGTAGGTTTTATGTCTCTCACAATTCTACACTTACACTCTTATGCCACTGATGCACTAAACACTTGTAAACACGTTTTGTACTGTTTTAAACATTTTCCAATGATCTTCAAGCTTTCTTTACAATATTTTATATTTATATATTTACGTAAAACATGATCGTGGATAAATTACTTGCTTGCTACTTTCCCATGTTGTTCCAACGTTGCCACCATTTGAAAATAATTTCAAACCATATTTAGTGTTAGTGTACGTAAAATTAGTTTATAGTTAATTAAATAGTATGCATGTAAATTGCTTTGTTACTTTAGGAAATGGGAAGTTGGTTTACGTCCATTTTTTTAAGCATTTGGGAATAAATAATATGCATGTAAATTGTTTTCTTTAGTTAGAAAATGGCAAGTTAGTTAACCAAAGTTAAAAATGGGAAACACATTATGAGGTTCTTAATTAATAAATTAATGAGTCATTTTTACATCTTACCTCATATTTCATGTTTTATTAAACACGGTAACTATAGTTTTCAAATGATCTTGTCATTCATTTGAAAACTATAGTTACCGTGTTTAATAAAACATGAAATATGAGGTAAGATGTAAAAATGACTCATTAATTTATTAAGTTAGTTAACGTCCATTTTTTTTTTTTGCATTTGGAAATTCATTACCAAAGTTGGTAATGCCGACTGCAGAGCCATCTGCCGGAGGCTATATTAACCATTACAGCAACTCTCGCAACTTCGTTCTCTATGTCCTGCAACTCACGCATGCGTACTGCGATTCTGTGGAACTTAGAAGAATTCGTCTGAGACATATAACCGACTTTTTCCGATGGCTCTGCAGTTGGTGTTACAAACTTTGCGAATAACTTCCCAAATGCTAAAAAAAATGGACGTAAACTAACTTGCCATTTCCTAACCAAAGAAAACAATTTACATGCCTATTATTTATTCCCAAATGCTAAAAAAAATGGACGTAAACCAATTTCCCATTTCCTAACCTAACAAAACAATTTACATGCATATCATTTAATAAACTATAAACTAATTTTACATACACTAACACTAAATATGGTTTGAAATTATTTTCAAATGTTGGTAACTCCAATTTGAAAGCCACCTAGCAGATGTTACATGAAGCATTTCCACATCTCAAGAACCCAAGGCATACACTTTGCGTAATTTATAAATATTTAATAATCATAAGAAATGTTTATAAAATGGTTCCAAAATGTTTAAAATAGTTTGAAACGTGTTTTCAAGTGTTTAGTGCATAAGTGGCATTGTCAGTGTAGAATTGTGACCGCCAAAGAAACGTACCTCATCCCAGCTCTTTTATGTACTATTGTAAATATACTAAATGGGGCCTATAGTTTTACTTCCCTTCTGAAAAAAACTATAATCGGAAAAACTGCACTTAAACTAGCGTGAAATATTTTCAAAGTCCTATAGAATAACAGTGCGCATGCACCAGAGTTTATAGAGCCAGCGATAACCCACAATCGAACCACATCGATTATCATCCTCGATTACTATACGTCGCTATGAAATTTAAATGACCAATATTTGCAATCAATCCCCAAATCTATGTTAAAACAATATATTAATAATATTAGAATTACCAAACGTTTATTAAAATGGTGTACACTTACTTATCACTCCCTAATGCTGATCCAACCAGTGATAGAAAAATCTGTGGAGAAAATAGCAGATAGCATCACAATATTGTCTTAACAGTGTCATAACATTGTGATTTGCATATTTAAATAAATACTTCAAAATTGTCTAGTAATGTTATAAATTGTTTGAAAAAGTTCAAAATATTAAATAATGTTAGTAAATACAGAAGAAGAGCTGTAGTTTACAACAATATAACTGAAAAATCAAGTGCTAGTAGAAGTGCAGTTGAGCCCTTAACATCAGAATATTGTCCAACAGTGTTATAATATTGTGATTTGCTTAATTAAATAAATATTTCAAAATTGTCTAATAATGTTATAAAAATTGTTTGAAAAAGTTTAAAATATTAAATCCATCCATAGTAATTCTGCCCGAAGACAGGTCCTTCACTGCAATCATAGCATTTTCATGCTATACTTGCAGCTTTACTAGGGAATTGTAGGTGTGGTAGCTTCCCGTTGCTTTCCACACCGGTGAAGGATGATTATGATGATGATGGCCATATGATTTCGGGGACCATTTGGGCCTTAAAGTTTTCCTGACATTTGTCTTACAGGTGAGGAAAAACCCCGATAAAAACCTCACCCAGAAAAACTGCCCCGACCGGGGATCGAACCCGGGCCCGCTGCGGGACAAGGCAGCATGCTACCTCGTGACCACAACATAATGTTAGTAAATACAGAAAAAGAGCTATAGTTTACAATAATAAACTGAAAAATCAAGCGTAAGTAGAAGTGCAGTTGAGCCCAAGTTTATTCATATATAAGTTATATTTATAATAAATGTTAAGGAATAAGAATGTTGCATGTGCTTTTAAAAATTTAACAGGTTCTGATTTGACACGAGAGGAGCGTATGGTAATTACTATAGCTGAAATAATTCAAGAACTATTAAGAGCTCATGAAGAAGGGAAAGATGTTAATCTTAACAGAATGAAAACAAGAATTGCTTCAAAATATGGTCTGGAAACTTCTCCTCGTCTAGTGGACATAATTGCAGCAGTTCCTGCCGAGCATAAGAAGATATTACTTCCCAAATTGAGGGCAAAACCTATTCGTACTGCCAGTGGTGTAAGTTAATTTCCAATCTAGTACTTTAAAATATATATTTTTTTTTTACTGTTCAATTTGTTTCATCTATTGGCATAAAAATTATGGTTTTTCTAATTAGCTTCAATATGTGAAATATGATATATTCAAATAAACTTAATAAATACATAGATAAGTAGAATTGATAATTATGTAGAAAGTTACTGTTTTTTGAACTAATTAATTTAGGTAATTGTGTCATACATTAATTTATTTATTGTTTTTCAAAATTGCTATTTCGTTCTATGAATGTTTCATCTACTATTTATACATAGTAGTTGGCCACAGTTGTCTAGTGTTTATGTTCCTTATGTCTGAGGGTTGTGGGTTCAAACCTGGCTGGGGTTGAATGAAAAATCTAAGGACAAGTCCTTTGGGAGGGACTTTAAGCCATGGGTCCTGAACTGTAACATTTATGACCTCAATAGTTAAAAAGCATTGTTAAATATAAAAAGTTATAATACATTTAAACTTTTGGTGGGAAATATCACAACTAGCTTGAAAATAATGAGTCAAGGTATTACATTTTTTCATAAATTAATTATGGGAAATAACATTGAGGCTTTCAAGTTATAAAATAATTAGTGAGTCGTGAAAACCTCACCTCATAAACTCCCGTGTTCTTCAAGCACTGAAATGCAGTTTCAGGAGGCATCTCTCCTGTAAAGATGGGAAGGATGCCTCCTAAAACTACACTTACGTACTTGAACACAGAGTTTATGAGGTGCGATTTTTTACAACTCACTAATTATTTATTAAAAAGGTATTAGATAATAAATAAGGTGAGTCTGTTGCATCTTACCCTATAAAAGTTATAAAAAACTTTGATGAGGTAATATGCAGCAGACTCACCTTATTTATTAAGAAGAACCTTATAATGTTACTTCCAATTCTAATGTTATATTCTTCAGACTTTTTGCCATTCTTCTCTGTTCAGTGCTGCACTTCTCCAATTCTTAATTCCACAGATCCTTACATCCTGTCTCACCCAATCGTCCACTTAATCTTCAATCTTTCAATTTTCCTACTTCCTTCTGCATTGCATTAATATCTTCCTTACTATTCTGTAATTATCAATGAGTATTACAAGGGCCTTCTAGGCCTGTCGTGCTTGGAGTTTTTATTACATGTTCTGTCATCACTCCAGCCTTCATCTTATAAATCTGATAATATTGGTTCGTTAAATGGGTTATACAATTAATAGGTTTTTAATATTTGCTCCTCAAATTTAGTTACCTATAAAATGTGAAGAAGTAATTCTTTTCATGCCCGATGTTGTATAACATTTTGAAGAAGGATTTGTGTCCCAAAAAGAATTACTGGTTCAGGTTAGGTTTAATTTTTGGTAGAGTTGGATTCTCTTCTTAGGGTCGGAAGTTGGTACACTGGATAGGAAAACACTTCAAAATTACTTATAAAATGTTTCTTGTAGAAATAATTGCATATTTATTCACTTCTTAATTTCTCAGCAGATTAAGTAAATGTAGGTGGTATTATTTTTCACCCTCAATTAAAAATAAATTCTCTTCTTTTCTTAAATCAATTATTCTTTTTTGTATTAAATATTACATTTTATCAGGAGATCTCTTCTTGCTTCTATCTTTGTTGAAAGTTGTATGCAGAACGACTAGAGTAATTCTTTTATAATTTTAAGACCATTATTACATCACATGATGTTAATTTTAAATTCTATTGGTCAATAGTCCTTTAAATATAAGGTTTAATTTGATTCGTTAAATAAAAAAGTTAATTGTTTTAACATCCAATCAGAGTTTAGTTTACTTTCATTTAAGAATGTGAAGTTAGGCAGGTGTTCTTATTACAGTTATATCAGAAAGCTTTATAATTTTGACAACAATGACGATTTTTAAAAGCATTATTTACAAAAACTGTATGTAATACAATTTCTTTAATTGTTACTGAGACAATTTTATTCAACAATAACTAACAATGAATTATTTAGATGATGTTATTTATTTAAGTTATATTTAAATATTAAAAGAATTTTAAAACACAAAATTATTAACTTTAACTTTCATATTTATTATAATATTAAAATTCTGCTATAAATGTAAACATTTTTCAAAATCTGCGGTTTTAAATATAATTTTGTACTTGTTTGAAGATTGCTGTGGTCGCCGTAATGTGCAAACCTCACCGCTGTCCACATATCAACATGACAGGAAATATATGTGTATACTGTCCAGGAGGTCCAGACTCTGATTTTGAATACTCCACTCAGTCATATACTGGATATGAACCTACGTCAATGAGAGCTATCCGTGCTCGATATAATCCTTATCTTCAGACAAGACACAGAGTGGAACAGGTAAAATCTTAATGTTATGAAATGTCATTTACTCTATGTATACCTGTATTGCATTTACATATATAATTTACAGTATTTTATATTTTATGGAGCCTAAATTTGTAATTTTTGTTTCAGTTAAAGCAGTTGGGTCATAGTGTTGATAAAGTTGAGTTTATTGTAATGGGAGGTACATTTATGTGTCTTCCTGAAGATTACCGTGATTACTTCATAAGAAACTTACACGATGCATTGTCTGGACATACTAGCAATAATGTCGATGAAGCTGTCAAGTAAGTTTTCTATAGAAATTTTTACATAAATTATTTTATATATACTTGTTGCCAAAACCAATAACCTAATTTCCAGAAAGTAGTTAGCAAACAAGGCAGCTCCATGGTGCAACTGGTTAGTCACCTGTCTCTCACCGCTGGGGTCTCGAGATCAAGTCTCGGTCACTCCATGTGGGTTTCGTGTGGATGAAACGGAGCTTGGGCAGGATTTTCTCCAGGTTTCTCATGTTTTCTCCTTCCATAAATTTCATTCCACCATTTCTCCATACTCATCTCATCCATTTTGTTTCATTTCATTCATCTGCCCCTGTGACAGTGAGCCAGGAGTGGTTGGCTAGCACCCTTGTCGTTCACAGACCTCTATAAATATAGGGACTTCATCTCATCTCATTCCTCAACCCTGAGTTGGACACAAATCGAGGATATATATTATAGTTAGCAAACAATTCCTGTCTACATCTACAATTGCATAATAGCCCAATGTTAAGTCTTAGCCTCCCCTTGTTTATGAATTATTAGACCAAGTTAATTTAGTTATTTTCCTAATGATGTCATGAATGGTATGCAGTCAACATACTGACCCAGTGAGACATCTAGTAGGCAACTAAGGTATTACTAGGATGAAGGAGATCAGTAAATTTTGCTTAGAGGCTTCTTTATTCAGGCTTATGGATTTTTTCATAAGTTAAATATGGGAAATAACATTATGGAGTTCTTGAGTTATAATATCGGCTAAGAATGAGAGGGACTCCTCTTGAAAACTGCAGTTCCCGTGTTAAAAAAACATATATATAAGGTAAGTTATGGATTTTTTATTTGTCTGAAAATCTTCAGACTCGGAACCCTCGGCTTAAAATCCCTCCTGGAGGACTTATTACTTGGATTTTTTCATCCTAAAAAATCCATCAACCCCAGCTGGGTTTGAACCCATGACTAGAGGCAAGTAACATAACTACTAGCACCATCAGGAGGACAGTTCACAACCTTTTTGGCTAGATAGCAATCAGCTTTGCCAATTTATTTCTGCAGGATATAGACAACACTTTTTTACCACTTTTGAGATCTAAACGGTGAATGCATGATCTATGTGAGTGAAGTTTCAGGGCGATATGTATCCAGGGCCAGCCTTGTCTATGTACCTCATGTCATAGAACGTTTCTAGAATTCCTTATTTATTGCACCAGCTTTTGAAAACTATGCTATACGGGAAAAAGGGATTGTACTGCAATAATGCCAGCCATTAGTAGCACGTAAGATAAATGACAATCTTCTCATGAATGCCAGATTAAGGACCCTTCTACTACTCTAACATGTAGCACTGCTTGCTATAAAACGTTAAAACTTATTGAAGGAGATTCCCTACTGAATCCAACTCAGTTTGTTAGTAAAGAACATTCAGTTAAAAACTAAAAAAAAAATATTCTATTGTTGTGCATGTGTGAAATGTATGTTCAGTTTAAAACTAAAAAAAGAAATTGTTTTGTTGTACATGTGTGAAAAATATGAAAAAAAAAATTGTAAATTTAATACAAAACATCCTAGGATGTGAATTATGTAAGTAAATGTGGTATTGAAATTCATTGAAGAACATTTTTTGACAACTCAACTCAAATTTTGTGTTTTTCACAAAACTGCAGTTTCAAACATAATCACGTCCATTTTCAGCCATAACTCCAACTGATGAAATTCTTTGGCCTCAACTCTTCTATTGTCACCATCTTCAGCGCTGCCATCTATGGTTGAATTTATGAACTTCAAATTGATCTATATTTGATATTCTTAATGAACAAAATTTGATTTTGAAGTTCATAAATTCAACTATAGATGGCAACGCTGAAGATGGTGACAATAGAAGAGTTGACAGAAGAAGAATTTCATCAGTTGGAGTTATGGCTGAAGATGGACATGATTATGTTTGAAACTGCAGTTTCATGAAAAACACAAAATTTATGAGTTGAGTAGTCAAAAAAATATTCTCCGATGAATTTCAACAATTATACCTCATATTGTTTACTTCCCAACATTAATTTAATATAAATATGGTATTCCTTAATTTCACATAGAAATTAATCTTCTTTTTCCAACTTTTTCTTTGTTTAATTAGAGCATGTTTTTCCTTGTTTAAAATTTTACTTGCTATTACACATTATTTTTTCCAGATATTCAGAAAAGAGCAAAGTTAAATGCATTGGAATTACAATTGAAACAAGGCCTGACTATTGTCTAAAACGACATCTATCGGATATGCTGAGATATGGATGTACTCGGCTGGAAATCGGTGTACAATCAGTATATGAAGATGTAGCTCGTGATACAAATCGAGGCCACACTGTAAAAGCTGTGTGTGAAAGTTTTCAATTAGCAAAAGATGCAGGATATAAAGTTGTTGCTCATATGATGCCAGATCTTCCTAACGTTGATCTTGAGAGAGATGTGGAACAGTTTATAGTAAGTTATTTTAAACATATTTCAATAATATGCCTCATAATACATTTATTAAAAGTGAAATTAGCCTATTAATAGACAATAGAAATCTGAATATTCATATTTTTAGTCCTGAGAAATTTTTACCTTGCTGATTCTAAAACTTTAAGAGAAACTATATTTGAAATATTCACTATGGTCTGTTGTACTGCGCCATAGATAAGCAGTTTAAGGCATAATGCCTCGGTGCAGAACTATGGAAATTTTGCTGGTTCAAGTCCCCATAAGGGAAGGAATTTTTATAATGGAATATCAGCCAATATGGGACCAGTGTCCACTCATCATGAGAAATCTAGATGGTTACAATAAGTAGTGACTCCAGATTGAAAAGACAAATTATAATGGCTGAGGGACTCAACATGCTGACCATGATTAACATGTGGGTGTGAGGCCAGCAACCAGCTGGTAGGACAAAGGCCATCTAGGTCTTCTGTTCATGGAGTTAAGATTTTAATTAAGTTCTGTTAAATGTCGACTGTTTGATGACATAACTTGGTGAATTTTAGAACCATTCATTCAGAATTTATATATTTCCAAATATGAATAGAAAGTTAATTATGGAATTTTATTTAAATCCAAATATTTTAATAATATGAAATTAATAATATACTATTATTTGAGATTTAATTACAGTGTAAATGTGTATTTTTTGTACATCTTACTTTACTGGCTAAGTGAAAGGTAAAACCTTGTAACCTTAACTCAGTCTGTTTAAATAAACATTTGACTTGACTTTTTTTAGGAATTAACACTATGCGATATTAATTAATAAAAACTGAGTTGTATCTCACCTCATATTTCATGTTATTCAAGCACGGAACCACGATGGGAGTGAAGGCATCTCTCCAAGGCGATGTGGATATGGTTTTGAAGATTGGGAGGGATGCCTACAGAAACTGCAGTTCCATGCTTAAACACGAAATATGAGGTGAGAAACAACTCAGTTTTTCAATGTATTATTTTTAGTCTGATCAGATGATCAGACTAAAAATAATATAATTAAAATAACCTCAAATATCACTTCCTAAAATTAAATATTAACTCAGTTTTTTTTATTATTAACTTGAAAACCTCGTAATATTATTTCCCATAATTATTTTATGACTATGAAGTATTAATTTAAGAAAAATTGTATCACCTCACTTCATATCATCCTTATTAATCATGACCGGTTTTGGGTCCTAATTGATTCCATCCTCAGTACTTTTGTTGTTTCGAAGAGCCGTCTCCCCCTCCCTCTGATGGTAGACTGAAGAACCTCGAAATCAAATCACTTTCCCTGGGAATCCATTAATTTCTCCTCTTTTTTTTTTAATGTAGATTTAAAGGATATGAAGTGAGGTGATACAATTTTTCTGAAATAAACATATTATTAAGAATCAAATGAATCATGAATTCTTCTTATCTCATACATCTATGTTTTTTTAAACACAGCACCGTAGTATCGGAGAACCATATTCGACTGTGAGTCGTGAAAACAGCGGACGATGGAGAAAGAAGATAGTTCTCCGATACTGTGGTGCTGTGTTTAAAAAAAACATAGATGTATGAGGTAAGAAGAATTCACGATTCATTTGTTCCTTATTAATAAAACCTCATAATGTTAAAATTCCCAAATTTATTATATTAAGTATAAAAAGCACATTATTATTATTATTATTACAGCCTTGAACATGGAATTTGACCAGCTAGGTCCCTTTTTGCAGTAGTTTCATGGAGCGGTTTACACACATGGAGTGAATATTTTCCACATATTTCCTGTAACTTATATCCTCTCTCTCTCTGTTGTGCTCATGTGTATCAGCTTCTCACATGTTAGAATTTTTAAAAAATTTACTCTCCAAGAGATCAGTCAAATTGCTTGTCTACATGTCTCATGTTTATGGAATGTAAACCCTAGAATTCTATTAATGTTGGCATGTTATCTTTTTTAAAGGAATTCTTTGAGAATCCAGCATTCAGAGCAGATGGATTAAAAATCTACCCCACATTAGTAATAAGAGGAACTGGTTTGTATGAACTGTGGAAGACTGGTAGATATAAAAGTTACCCTCCTAGTACACTGGTGGATTTGGTAGCACGTATTTTGGCTTTAGTCCCTCCATGGACACGAGTTTACAGAGTGCAGAGAGATATTCCTATGCCTTTGGTTAGGTAAGAATATACTTTTTTTTTTCATAAAACTTATGATACTTTTCTCTACATAGTAATTTATTTTCTGTTAATAAATTATAGTAACAAGTAACATTATGAGGTTCTTTTTAATAAATTAGGCGAGTCTGCTCATCTTTCATTGCTATTGAAACATAAATATTATAATGATATTGTGAAAAGAAAAATTAATGTCTGAACCAGGAATCAAACTGTGACCTCTAGTTCTCCAGACTAGTGTGCAGCCCACTACACCATTCGAGATGTGGCACAAACATTAACAATTCTTTTCATATATACAAATCTATAATTCTCGTTTCGTCTGCTGTTAGGTAGATGTCACTACCATTGCCAGCCGGCTTCGTTTAGAAGTATCTATATTTGAGAATTTTACACCACCACTTTTATAAGAAGTAAACAATGTTATTTAACATGTCCAAAAAGAACGCAACAGTTTATGAGGTAAGATGAACATACTCTCCTTATTTATTTTCTGCTTTGCAAGTATTTAATTTCAATGTGTGAAAGTTTTTTTTTTAATTCTCTAGCTCTGGTGTCGAGCATGGTAATTTACGTGAACTGGCATTAGCACGAATGAAAGACTTGGGAACAGATTGTCGTGATGTGAGGACAAGAGAAGTTGGAATACAGGAGATACATCACAAAGTTCGACCTTATGAGGTATTAAACAAAGCAACATATTAATAAAATTGAAGATTTTGCATGAATGCAATTTTGTCTACTTGAAACTGCTTCTCTCTGATAGTAACTGTTTACATGTAATTGAACGTATTACTTCTGAATCAGCAGACAATTCAGTTCCAGGATATATTTATTTACCTTTCTCCTTGACCCTTAAAATTAGGAGCGGTGTTGACAGGTATAAGGGAATCCTCTCCAAATGCATTTTGGATTAGAACACAGTAAATTAAACAAACTGAAATTTTCTTCCTGCAAATATATTAAGACTGAATCAGAACTGTAATTATGCATTGATTTTAATATAAGATTATTTTAATCAATGGTAAAGAGAAAAATGTATGCCTGAGTCGGGAATCAAACCTCAAACCTTCAGCTTTACTTCCTGATGCTCTAGACCACTAAACTAATTCAGGCTTCCCACTCATCCATGCACAAATTTTCCTTTTACCTTTACTCTCTTGATCTCACATCCAATGCAATGAACTATCATTCACAAATACATATTGATTAGTTTCTACATGAACTGTGACTACTGTTCATGAGGTCCCGGGTTTGATTCCTGCTCAAACCATAGGAATTTTCTCTTAAAGGGATTTATTCCTGTGGTTGCCCATGGTCTGGAATTTAAGTTAAGTTAGGTTAAGAACTCTCCTGGCACTTCATTATCATTTATCACCCCATCATATCATCGGGGGGGTAATGTAACTCCGCCTTCCAGGTGTCCCAGCTTAAGAAATGGATTACAATTCTGTCGATGTCAGGGGAGAAAACCAGAAATGTTATAAAAGACAACCTGGTACGATTAGGAAAAAAAAAAACATTAAGAACACATGATGGTATTCCACACAGCTGTAGTATTATTTATTAAATTAATATTAAGAAGCTAAAGTAATTACTATGATTGAAATAAGTAAATTAATATACATAACTAAACTATTGTAATCAATGGTAAAGAGAAACATTTTTTAGCTCATTCTGGTCCAGAGTATCAGCACATAAAGCTGAAGGTTCGGAGTTAAATTCCTGGTTCAGGGATAATTTTTTCTCTTTACCATTGATTACAATAGTTTAGTCGTATACATTAATTTCATCATCATCATCATCCTCTCATCGTGTCCTCCATTCGGAAGGTCGATTCCAAATATCCCTCCAACCATCTCTATCTTCCCATGCTTTGCTTCTTTTTAGTTCTTTCCAGTCGTATCCTCTCTCTTGTAGACTTTTCTTCACTTGATTAGTCCATCTTTTTCATGGCCTACCTCCGTGGTAATTTTCCTTGTAACTTGAGATTTAACAGTCTTTGTAGTAGTTTTTCCTTTTCCATTCTTTTTAGTCTACTTTTTTCTACACTTAATGTCTCCCTGATTTTGTCATTCCTTTTCTACCTCTCCTTGTTTTATGTACTATTCCACATAAAAATTTAATTTCTGTAGCTTGGATTCTGCTCAAGTCCTTCTTTGTATATGTCTAAGTCTCAGCTGCATATGTTAGAACTGGTTTGAAATAAGTTATTGTAAGAATTAAATTAATATTCTTATTACCTCACCTCATATCCTTTTTCTTCTAGACTGCAGTTTCGGAGCTATATCTCCATCATCAGTAGCCTCTCATCGACTGGTGTTATATCGTTTCTTGGCGGTTTTCTTCTTCCTTCTATCGTTGGGCCGATGAACCTCTCGATCAAATCAAAATTTGCAGGAGTTTCGAAATTCATGAGTTTATCTTTCTTGTTTTTTTTGGATGTGATTTTTTCCCAGACCGTGAGTTCTTTTTGTTTATCTGTGTGTTTGATTAGGCCAGCTTTCGTATCAATTAAATGTTTTTCAGACCAAAAAGCAAGAAAGATAAACTCATGAATTTTGAAACTCCCACAAATTTTGATTTGATCCAAAGGTTCATCGGTCCAGCAATAGAAGGAAGAAGAAAACTACCAAGAAACAACATAACACAGTCAATGAGTGGCTACTGATGATAGAGATACAGCTCCGAAACTGCAGTCTAGAAGAAAAAGGATATGAGGTGAGGTAATGATAATATTAATTTAATTCTTAAATTAAACCTCATAGTTATGTTTTTATTATTGATTTAACATTTCTCACTGAAAGATAAATTATATTTGAAGAGAAAAATTTTCGCCTAGACCGAGACTCGAACCCGGGACCCTTGGCTTTCCAGGCCAAGTGCTCTACCAACTGAGCTACCGAGGCGAGTTACGATCTAGACGCAAATTTTTCTCTTATATACGTTGTAATTCCCTATCGCCAAATGCTTTTGAAACCATTGCTTCTATCTTTGCAAATGACAGCTTCTTAGTTAAGAAGATATTTATTGGCGATAGGGAATTACAACGTATATAAGACAAAAATTTGCGTCTAGATCGTAACTCGCCTCGGTAGCTCAGTTGGTAGAGCACTTGGCCCGGAAAGCCAAGGGTCCCGGGTTCGAGTCTCGGTCTAGGCGAAAATTTTTCTCTTCAAATATAATTTATCTTTCAGTGAGAAATGTTAAATCAATAATAAAAACATAATTTGAAGCTTTACTAGCTTTATAAAGTAATGTTAAATTCCCAATAAATGTCTTCTTAACTAAGAAGCCGCCATTTGCAAAGATAGAAGCAATGGTTTCAAAAGCATTTGGCGATAGGGAATTACAACGTATATAAGAGAAAAATTTGCGTCTAGATCGTAACTTGCCTCGGTAGCTCAGTTGGTAGAGCACTTGGCCCGGAAAGCCAAGGGTCCCGGGTTCGAGTCTCGGTGTAGGCAAAAATTTTTCTCTTCAAATATAAACCTCATAGTGTTTTTTTCCTTATGACAGTTAAAGAAGTTTTATTGTTTCAATCATAATACTAGCTTCAGCTTCTTAATATTAATTTAATAAATAATGCTATAGCTGTGTGGAATCCCATAATGTCTTTTTAATGTAAGAGCCATTCAATGCATATTTGTGAATGTTAGTTCATTGCAATGGAAATGGTATCAAGAATAAAGGTAAAAATTGAATTTGTGCTTGGATGGGAGGGAAGCCTGAATAAGCTCATTGGTCTAGATCATCAGCACTTAAAGCCAAAGGTTCAGGCTTTGATTCCCAGTTCTGGCATAATTTTTTTCATTGATTACAATAGTTTAGTTGCATATATTAATTTATTTATGTTTTTATTATTGATTTAACATTTCTCACTGAAAGATAAACTATATTTGAAGAGAAAATTTTTTGCCTAGACCAAGACTTAAACCCGGGACCTTTGGCTTGCCGGGCCAAATGCTCTACCAACTGAGCTACCGAGTCGAGTTACGATCTAGATGCAAATTTTTCTCTTATATACGTTGTAATTCCCTCTCGCCAAATGCTTTTGAAACCATTGCTTCTATCTTTGCAAATGGCGGCTTCTTAGTTAAGAAGAGTCTCGGTCTAGGCGAAAATTTTTCTCTTCAAATATAATTTATCTTTCAGTGTGAAATGTTAAATCAATAATAAAAATGTCATTAGAAGCCTTACTAGCTTTATAAAGTAATGTTAAATTCCCAATAAAATTTGCGTCTAGATCGTAACTCGCCTCGGTAGCTCAGTTGGTAGAGCATTTGGCCCGGCAAGACAAAGGTCCCGGGTTCGAGTCTCGGTCTAGGCGAAAATTTTTCTCTTCAAATATTAATTTATTTACTTCAATCATAGTATTAGCTTTCACGTTTTAGTATTCATTTAATAAGACTAACTTTTCAGGTGGAATTAGTACGACGTGATTACACTGCTAATGGTGGATGGGAGACTTTCTTATCTTATGAAGATCCTGAACAAGATATATTAGTTGGTCTTCTGCGATTGAGAAAATGTTCTGATGAGACATTCAGGTATGTATTATATATTCATTTATTAAAACAGTAGAATTGTGAATTTCTGATGAGATATTTTTATGAAAAATCACATTGAACACAATAAGATTGAAGAAATTAAAATTAAGAAATTAAATTCCCAATTAATGTCTTCTTAATATTTAATTTTAGGAAGTTATATTTTGAGGTTATTTTAATTATATTATTTTTAGTCTGGACATCTTACCTCTCTTCAAATATAAATTTAAAATACTTCCAATATGGTATAACTTCATTTAGATTTATAATAGAATAGAGTGAAATGATTTGGTCACATTAAAAAGGTATCAAATTTAAAAATAAGTGAGATATTCTAAGCAAATGTATTAATCAACTTAAATATTATTAAACTCTTGATTTACAATGGGAAGAATGACGGAGACATAGGCTATGTCATTATCCCTATAAGAGGATAAGCTCTACTTTTATTTCTTTCGAACACAATTTTAGTATCATGAAAGTAAATTCTTAGGTTTAGTCGATCCTGGTAAACTAAACTCCTTTTGACTAAAGAATAATAAAGTAAAGTGAGCCCACTACAGGCCATAGAAGACCCTTGGGGTAGTATGAGGTTAAGGCTCCCACTTTTTGTAGACAATCGGCACTTAATGTCAGCTGGGTTGTCAGCTCTGCGTGACGGCTACCTTTACCCCTAGAACAAGTGTCTGGTACTCATTTCCATTGGAGGCTGAGTCGACCCCAGGGCTGTGGTGCACCAGAAAGTTTGGGTCAGTTAAAAATCTTGAACCCTCGACTTTCCGGTTTGTAGCACAATGCCTTAACCACTACGCTATGGCATACTCCCACTAAAGAATGGAGTATATGTAAATAAAAGCTATGTATTCTCGGATCTTTACGTTACATGTAGGTTTTATTTACATGTACTTTATTCTTGTCATGAATTTGAAAGCCAATAAAAAGCTACAAGATTAAATTATTCATCATTGAGATGTATGAAATGAATGCTAAAAATATATGGATTTTATATTTAATTAATGTTGGGAAGTAAACATTATGAGGTATAATCATTAAAAATCATCGGAGAACATATTGTTTAAATAACTCACCTCATAGGATTCATGCTTCCATGATATCGCGATTTCAAACATAATCATGTTCATCGTCAGCCATAACTCCGACTGTTGAAATTCTTCGGCCGTCAACTATTCTATTGTCGCCATCTTCAGTGCTGCTATCTATGGTTGAATTTATGAACTTTGAAATCAATGTAATTTCGTTAGGGATATCAAAATTCATTGATCTATTTTTGTTTTTCTGAATGTATATTTTTTTCCAAACTGTCAATTCCAAAGGTTTCTCTACTTGTTTTAAAAGTTTAGCTTCTCTTCCAATTTTATGATGTTCTAATAAACTATGTGCAGCAATTGCAGATTTTTCAATTTCACAATTTTTAATATTTCTGAAATGTTCTTTTGTCCGAATTTCCAAATTCCTTTTTGTTTTTCCTATATAAATAATATATCAAATAAATTGTGAAGATTGCAATAAAGTTTATATAGGAAAAACAAAAAGGAATTTGGAAATTCGGACAAAAGAACATTTCAGAAATATTAAAAATTGTGAAATTGAAAAATCTGCAATTGCTGCACATAGTTTATTAGAACATCATAAAATTGGAAGAGAAGCTAAACTTTTAAAACAAGTAGAGAAACCTTTGGAATTGACAGTTTGGGAAAAAATATACATTCAGAAAAACAAAAATAGATCAATGAATTTTGATATCCCTAACGAAATTACATTGATTTTGAAGTTCATAAATTCAACCATAGATAGCAGCACTAAAGATGGCGACAATAGAATAGTTGACGGCCGAAGAATTTCAACAGTCGGAGTTATGGCTGACGATGAACATGATTATGTTTGAAATCGCGATATCATGGAAGCATGAATCCTATGAGGTGAGTTATTTAAACAATATGTTCTCCGATGATTTTTAAATATATGGATTTTATTTATTTCTACTCTATTCTTTAGTCAAAAAAGTTAATTCTTGCCTCTTGTTCTGAGGTCCACAGTTTCAAACCGAACTAGAGTCAATGGAATGGATTTTTTTTTTAAGAGTGTAAAAATTTGGAGTATGGCTTTCTTTGGAAGGGAAGTAAGACCAGGGGTCCATCCTATATATTTATGGCATGTAAATGAACTTCAAGCCTGAAAAAAAAAAAAGAGGCCTCTGTGCAAAATTTATCAGCTGTTTCAGACCCAGATTTGAATTTTGATACTAATGATCTGAGAAGTTAAAAGAGTATCATAAAGTAAATATACTCTCATCATAAGAATTAAATGAATCGTGATTTCTTCTTACCTCATAGTTCTATGTTTTTTAAACACAGCACTGCAGTATCGGCGACCCATTGTCACCATCGTCAGGTGTTTTCACAATTGTCAATTTTTTCTTTTGCCGGTAATTATCCAAACTGCCATCTGATGTTCTTTTGAATGAATCATTTTCTAACTAAATCGTGAAAACAGCTGACGATGGTGACAATGGGTCGCCGATACTGCAGTGCTGTGTTTAAAAAACAGAAGTATGAGGTAAGAAGAAATCACGATTCATTTAATTCTTATTAATTGAACCTCATAATGCTAAAAATTCCCAAATTTAATATATAAATACTTTCATTATCATCATCATTTTTATTACAGTTGATATAATTTCCTGATTTTTATTCCCCTATGGTTCAAAATCCTACCAATCATTATCTTATAGGTTTCTATCTCACATGGTTGAATAAACACCATCACTCCAACTCTTCTAGAGCCTTCCTTTCTTCTATCTACTCAGGGGAGTCCAATTCCCTATTTGACCATACCATGATGAGGCCTCTTTGCCCTGTGTTTATGTACTGACTCTTTTTAAATTTAAAATTTGCAGACCAGAGCTAAAGGGTGGAGTATCAATTGTACGTGAACTACATGTTTATGGAAGCGTTGTACCTGTAAATGCTAGAGACCCCACAAAATTTCAACATCAGGGATTTGGAATGTTGCTTATGGAAGAAGCTGAGCGAATTGCAAAGGAAGAACATGGATCTGTGAAAATCTCTGTAATTTCAGGTACATTTTTTTATATGAAAAAGTTTGCACTATTTGAACAAACAAGAAATTGTAATAGTGGTATTATAATAGTGATATTCTTTTCCAGGTGTTGGTACTAGGAATTATTATAGGAAGATTGGATATGAACTCGATGGACCCTACATGTCAAAATCATTGAAGTGAATGACCACTAAATTATGTTTTATTGCTTAAGCATTACTAGCATTTTTATATTGGAATGAAGCATTTTCAAAGATCCATAGTAACTGTGAAAATATGTTTTTGGTTCTTCTCTTAAACAAGGATCAGAGGAAATATAAATCCATTGATTATTGCTTTTATCTAAATGCTTCGGAAACTTTGATATGTTTGGTCAATCTATAATTAAAGGCTCTCCTATGTATATATATTTTATGACAGTGAAAAATAAAGTGAATAAAGAAAACAATTTTAAGTGTAAATTCTAGCATTTTTTCTTAACCATTTCCCCCTCCCCCCTTTATGATCTAAAAGCTTTCTTTCTGACTAAATTCAGGACTAAATAGTTTGAGTCAGCTGCATAACGCAAGTGGTTAAACACATTATATGAGATCGTCAAGAACAAGTCAGTTGCTGCTACAAACAGTTGGAGTATACACAACAACAACGAGTAGCAGAAGCTCAACCTGCAGAAGATGGAAGATAACTTCCGAAAGCGCTCCAGTCAATTTTATATTTTAAGTGATCCCACAACAGGCCCGGAGGCCCTTGGGGTAGTAGGAGGTTAAGGCTCCCACTTTTTCTAGACAATCGGCACTTTATGTCAGCCGGGTTGTCAGCCCTGCGTGACGGCCGCCTTTACCCCCAGAACAAGCATCTGGTACTCATTTCCGTTAGAGGCTGAGTCGACCCCAGGGCCATAGTGCCGCCAGAGGGTTTGGGTGAGTTTAAAAATCCTGACCCCAATGGGACTTGAACCCTCGACCCTCCGGCTTGTAGCTCAGTGCCTTAACCACTACGCTACGGCGTGCCCCTTAATTTTATATACAATATTTTAACAAAGTTGAGGTTGACAGCACCTACCAACAGGTACAATTTAATTTTTTAACTTTCATCATACGACTTCACCTCAACAGAATTTGAAATGAATTTTACTAGTATTGATTAAGAAAACGTTTTACAGTGCCATTAACTACTATTTGCAATGTATACTCGGACCAATGGATCTGTACCCCTACAACACTGGCATCATTCTTAGAAAAGTACACAACAATACTCACACCATTTCACTGCACTCCCTTCCCACTACGTCAAACAGCAGCCACAGTAACTTATCGAGTAGGGATGTTGCCAAACTTCCCCCAGTGTCAAGGCTCTTGAATATTGAATAATGCAAGGTTGGAGTCAAGTTGACCACACTGGAGTGCAAGAGAGCAATAGGAATGCAGGGAGGGAAATGATTTGCCGAGGCAGAAAAGGAAGTAGGCTTTAGTTCGCATATCTTATGGGGGCACAGATCTGTTGGACAGGCAATAAAACTCAACTTGGGGAAAAAATTAATGTTACAGCCTTGTTCTGGATGACTATTCAATTGTATTTTTTAACAGAAAAAAATCTTAAGGCAAATTTTGATTTAAACAAAAAAAATTAATTAAAATCTTGATTTATTTGAGCATATCTTAATACAAAAGATATTAAGATCATTTCAACATTCTTTTCATCACAAAATACTAGGACAATATCCTCAGAATTCCTATTCTGATTCACATAAGATATTTTAATACTGAACACCTAACTTTTACAATCTATACTCTGCCATATACACATATTTAATAGCTGAGATCATATTTGACTGTAGACATAATCAGGGGCAGTCTACTCCCATGGCCATGTTTTTTGGAACGCAATATGCATATTAAAATATTTAATGAGTAAAAATTACTGTTGAATTGTATGTACAATTATTATTAACATCTAACTTATACATTTAAAGTCTTTAACTTACGCTATTAAATTAATAACCTTCAAATTATAGGTAAAGGAAATTCTTTGGATTCTGAAAACAACATATAGATCTACCTACATAACTTAATATAGATCGTACATATTAAATTTAACTGCTAATGACTTCAGTGTTAGATGCAGAACATTAGAAAACAACATATTAAATTTATCACTGAAAGATAAATTTTATTTGAATAGAAAAATATATTGATGTTTTTATTATTAATTTAACACTTCTCACTGAAGGATAAATTATATTTGAAGAGAAAAATTTTCGCCTAGACCGAGACTCGAACCCAGGACCTTTGGCTTTCCGGGCCAAATGCTCTACCAACTGAGCTACCGAGGTGAGTTGCGATCTAGATGCAAATTTTTCTCTTTATACGTTATAATTCCCTCGTGCCAAATGCTTTGAAACCGTTGCTTCTATCTTTGCATATGGCGGCCTCTTAGTTAAGAAGACTAATTGGGAATTTAATTTCTTCTTCTTCTTCCTTCCAAGTATTAGGCCAAGGCCTGTTACGATCCTATAGAAAATTTTCCCTCCCAGTGTTTCATAGGACGGCCCAGTGATCTTCGTCCTCTTGGTATATAATTATAAACAGCTTTGGGGATCCGATTTGAACTCATTCTTTCAAGATGGTGTTTCCAATTTAGTTGGTACTGTTTAATATATTCCAAAATTGGCGTAGTCTTCAATTCTTTTAAGATATCGGTGTTCCTTTTCCGATCCCATCTGGTGTAACCCGATGTTCTGCGCATGAATCTCATTTCACAAGCCGTTATTCTGCTTTCATGTTGTTTTCTTAGTGTCCATGCTTCACTACCATAGGTCAACACTGGTCTAGCCAAAGTGTTATATAAACGTAATCTGGTGTTTTTTTTGTACAAGGGATGGTTTCATAACTTGATTAATAATTCCTAAACTTTTACACTACTTTATAAAGCCAGTAGGGCTTAACTTCTTCACTAAGAGGCCACCATATGCAAAGATAGAAGCAATGGTTTCAAAGCATTTGGCACGAGGGAATTACAATGTAGAAAGAGAAAAATTTGCATCTAGATCACAACTTGCCTCGGTAGCTCAGTTGATAGAGCATTTGGACCGGAAAGCCAAAGGTCCTGGGTTCGAGTCTCGGTCTAGGCAAACATTTTTCTCTTCAAATATAAATCATGATTCAAGGGACATCAAGTTCAAATCTTTATTCAGGCATATATGTTTTTTTTTTTTTAATATTAGAAGGAAGTAACACTACGAGGTTTCTTATAATTATTATGAATTAAGGGTTTAAATTCACCTCATATTTTTTTTTATATTTCCTGCAGACTAGTTTCTTCATGATTATGTGATACTGTCAATGCCTTTCAACTGCCGAATTTGCGGTTGTTGATCCTTGAATTTTGAAATTCTTGGGGGAAAAAGAAAATTGATTTGTAAATTCGTCCGTAGCCAACAGAGGGAGCAGAAATCAACATACAGGATTGATAACCTCAAATTTGGCGGCAGTTGGGAGGCATTGACAATATCACATAAGTGTGAAGAAACTAGTCTGTAGGAAATGTTTAAAAAAAAAATTTAGGTGAGTCTAAAACCCTAACTCAATAATACATTTTTCTCTTCAAATAAAACATATAGATGCCTGTTTATTGGTTAATGCAGTATCACACCATGTGATCACTTTACAAGAGTTCATTTTTTTATAATCTGAAAGAATCATGATTGCAAATGGCAAATGACATGTCATTCTTTCTCTCTAAATTCATTCATAGCTACAAGATAAGATCCACTAAGCTCATTGGAGCTCTGTAGTATTTCCACAAAAAAAAATATTGCCTCAAGGGAAAATCTATGGTTTCTTTCTCACTCATGTGAGAGATCGTTATCAATTCCATATAATTTTCTTCAACCAATATGGTTTTAAATTAAAACTATGAACACTTTAAGAAAAATTATTTGTTGAAGAGAAGTTTTCTGATGCTTTTTACAATGATTGATAGAGAAGCATTGAGAAATGAATTGGGAATTTGGTATTTTTAGTCTAAATTTCCTCAAAACAACATAGGCCCTATGACTGTCTGAAAAATCATTTATTTTATTCACACTTTTTTTGGGGGGGGGTCTTGATTAAAACTGTTCTTTTTTCCTAGTAACTAAAAGAAAAAGGTAGTGACAGTGATCAATAATTACCTGTGAAACAGAGATAGTTATTTTCTATTTTCAAGATGATAATATTATATAACGCTGGAGGGAAAATTTTCTATAGGATCATAACAGGCCTTGGCCTGATACTTGGAAGGAAGATAAAATTATATTTTAGAAATATTGTGAGAGTTGACAACATTAAGGCCCCTGCCTAAATGAACTGGGTTTTCAAGACTGTTTTTAAATTAGCTTTAAATTAATTTAATAGTGTGCAAACAATTTTAAAATCTCAACAAACAAATGCCATAGGAATAAATTAACATCAATATTTTATTTTCTTCTTCTTCTTCCTTCCAAGTATTAGGCCAAGGCCTGTTACGATCCTATAGAAAATTTTCCCTTCTCCGGGAAAGGAAGTAATATTATGAGGTTCTTTTAATCAAGTTATTTTGAGTTGCTGCTCATGTTTGGTCTGAAAAACATAATATATAAATTTGAACACTAAATTATTAAAACAGTTAGAAAATACAAATGAGCTGACTACTTGGGAAAAAAATCTATATACAGAAGAACAAAAACAAAGTTATGAATTTTGAAATACCGACTGAATGTGACCTCTTTTGGAGGTTCTTTGGCCAACCGCAGGAGGGAGCTGACATCGACATCCAGGATTTACAACATAAATCCAACCAGTCTAGTCATGCTGAGGATGATTAGAAGACTAATCGAAACATGTCCAAGAACAAATCAACATTAATATTAAGGTAAGATATTACAGACTCAAAATAACTTGATAATTTAACATATTACTTCTCTCACCATAACTCAGAACATGGGACTTTTGAAGTGACTTGTATACTTGTAATAAGATAATAATAACCATCCATCCATAGTAATTCTGCCCGAGGGCAGGTCCTTCACTGCAATCCTAGCATTTTCATGCTATGCTTGCAGCTTTACTAGGGAATTGTAGGTGTGGTAGCTTCCCGTGAAGGATGATGATGATGGCCATATGATTTCGGGAACTGTTTAGGCCTTAAAGTTTTCCTGACATTTGTCTTACAGGTGAGGAAAAACCCCGATAAAGACCTCACCCAGAAAAACTGCCCCGACCAGGGATCAAACCCGGGCCCACTGTGTGACATGGCAGCATGCTACCTCGAGACCACAGCGGTGGACTTATATTAAATATGGTGCTTTAAAATGAATTTTAAAAGTGTTGATTGTATACTTGTGCTGGATATTCCACCAGTAACGAGGGACATGAAAATTAGCTATCTTTCCTCTTACCTCTAACATCTCTTCCAAGCCTAGAAACTGATTTCAGGGAGTTCATATAGAGAAAATGTATTTTGCATTTCTAAAGTGTACTTGCACAACATTTCTAAGTGAGAAATATATTGCTGATTCTAAATATTTGGTTATTTAATGAACTTGATAAAGAAGTATAATTACACTGCCATTACAACTATTTGCTATTTTTAATTGAATTTTTTTTGTAGTTCTGTGAAACATTGAACAAATGGGATGTGCTGCCCCTGGTTGAGATTGAGCAGTGTTATCTACTGAGAAACAAATATTGCCTATTTGAACAGATAATCCCTTGTAGGATATGCATGTAGCTACAATTTGATATTTTAACATATTTACACAGTCTATTTCATTAAATTAAAATCAATTGTCTATATCACTTTGTCCTTGTGGCAATCCTCTAATGAGGAAAGTTAATACTAATAAAAAAAAGGTACAATAGTGAGTAGCATTGGTGGATGTAATTCCACTACTATAAGTTATAAGTAGAGATCTGTGAAATTCGCGAGTTGCAATAATGCAAAATGCTCTAATTTTGTCATTTTATGTACCATTTCTTAATTCCACTTCCCATAACCTCAAAAAAAGTATTTATGAATTGCAAAATAATGTGAAATCCTATGATAATGCAAAATAGCACCAAAATTTAAAATTTTCAACGAATTCCGGAGATTTTTTGTTGTTTTTGTTTTAAAATACAATATGAAGTAACATTAAGAGGTTTGTTTAATAATTAAAACATTTTGTCTGCTCATTCTTACCTCTTAGAATTGTTTTTGTTGAACATGTTTCAGAGTTCTTAGCCCCATCGTCAGTCTTTAATCACTGAAGATGGGGCTAAGGAACTCTGAAACATGTTCGACAAAAACATATCTAAGAGGTAAGAATGAACAGACAAAATGTTTTAATTTTTTTTTTGTTGTATTCGCAAAATTTTAATAATGCATTTTTAAATGCTGTTTTCTGATTCCATCTTCTTTTTAACTGCCATATATACTTCCTCCATGCACTCTTGCAAAGGGAAATGGTTGCAACACAGTTCACAACATAGAGGTAATATTTTCTGTCCTTCTCGTGCTCAAATAAGGTCTCTCCATAGATTTTAAGTTCTATGGCCAATATGAATTCCAAGAAATCAAATTATATAAACGTTAAAATTCATCGGAGGACATAGTGTTTAAACAACTCACCTCATAGGATTCATGCTTCCATGATATCGCGATTTCAAACATAGTCATGTTCATCATCAGCCATTACTCCGACTGACGAAATTCTTCGGCCGTCAACTATTCTATTGTCGCCATCTTCAGTGCTGCCATCTATGGTTGAATTTATGAACTTCGAAATCAATGTAATTTCGTTAGGGATATCAAAATTCATTGATCTATTTTTGTTTTTCTGAATGTATATTTTTTCCCAAACTGTCAATTCCAAAGGTTTCTCTACTTGTTTTAAAAGTTTAGCTTCTCTTCCAATTTTATGATGTTCTAATAAACTATGTGCAGCAATTGCAGATTTTTCAATTTCACAATTTTTAATATTTCTGAAATGTTCTTTTGTCCGAATTTCCAAATTCCTTTTTGTTTTTCCTATATAAACTTTATTGCAATCTTCACAATTTATTTGATAAATTCCAGATTTCTTACTGTCTGGAACATTGACTTTTTTATTGGTACTTAGAAAATTACCCAGACTAAATTTATTTATTGGTGCCAAAGAAATGTTGTATTTGTCAAAAATTTTTTGAAATTTCCTATGCATTTCAGGATGGTACCGTAAAATGGGGTGAATAGCAACAGTGGGGTGAATAGAAACGAAACTTCTGAAAAAATTCAACATTATGTAATAGGGGGTTAAAGTAAAGCAGACAGGGATATTTTTTTTTATGAGATGGAAATAAGGTAAGATTTAAGGGAAACGTGATTTTGTGTGGTTGGCAATACTGAGATTCAGATTCAGTGGTGTGACAAAGCAACTTCTGTTTCAGCCGATTTACATCGTTTTCCAAACTTTACATGTAAGTACCATACCTCATCACCTCACATGTTTGAATTGTACTATTTTTTATACCTTGTATACCTGTAGAAGATATCACATTGTTTAATATAGTGTAAACAAAACCATTTCTTTGTTTCAATTTTTGTTTTAGGTTATGATCCATATTTTGAATCTGTGGGGTGAATAGAAACACATTATTTTGCTGTTTCTATTCACCCCACAAATCGTAAAGTTTTTATTTTGTGTTTATTTTCCAATGTCACAGCTGAAAGACAATTAAATATATAATATACAACCAATAGTTATCCAATTGAGGAATATTAGCTGGCACAAGCTATAATGTGACCGTTTTCTTTCAGCATGCCAAGGAGTTACAAACGATTAAAACCGAACAAAGTACAAGATCCAGAGGTTATTAAGGCAGCTGTTGAAGACATAACTAATGGCCTTAGCCTTCGAAACGCAGCGGCAAAATATGACATCCATTATAGTGTCCTCTACAGACATTTGAAAAAAGGTGATCAAATTAAGAAAAAAGGAGGGCAAACCGCTTTAACAGAAGAAGAGGAAAAAACTGTGGCGAGTAGACTTATTATTTGTGCTGACTGGGGCTACCCAATTGATTCGTGGACTCTGCGAATTTTGGTCAAAGAATCGCTTGACCGCCAAGGTAGAACCATAAAAAAATTCAAAGACAACTTTCCTGGCCGTGATTTTGTCTATTCTTTTTTGAATAGACATAAGGCTGACTTGTCACAAAGGTTATGCCAAAACATTAAACGGGTCAGAGCAGGTGTCTCCCCAGAAACGATCAATGAGTACTTTGACAGACTAGAAGCAGAGCTCAGAGACGTTCCTTCATCAAACATTATTAATTATGATGAAACGAACCTTTCTTATGATCCTGGAAAACATAAAGTAATAACTAAGCGTGGATGTAAGTACCCAGAAAGGGTGATGAACTCAACCAAATGCTCCATTTCTGTCATGTTTTCAGCTGCTGGTGATGGTCACCTCTTACCCCCATATGTAGTCTATAAATCTTTACACTTGTATGAAAGTTGGAGAGAAGGAGGCCCTGATGGGTCCAGATACAATAGGACCAAAAGTGGTTGGTTCGACAACTTTTGTTTTTTCTGATTATGTTGAAACCATAGCCCTTCCTTATCTTAGACGTTTACCTGGCAAAAAGTACATGATTGGAGACAACTTATCTAGCCACTTGTCCTTGGATCTCATTAAAAAATGTGCAGAAAATGATGTCCACTTTATATTTTTACCAGCAAACTCCACGCACCTCACTCAACCATTAGACGTGGCATTCTTTCGGCCTCTCAAAATGGCATGGCGTTCAATCCTTCTAGATTGGAAAAAAGGACCCGGCAAGAATGAAGCTACCATTCAAAAGAGCAAGTTTCCTAGTTTGCTAAAGAAACTGTGTGAATCATGCAAATCGGAAAATGTAATTTCTGGCTTTAGAAAATGTGGTATTGTGCCCCTAAATCGGAAGGAAGTACTAAAGATGCTACCCTCCTCAGATTTGTCTATTGAATCAACCCAATCCTCAAGAGCCACAACACCAGCACTATCTCCTGTTGCTGCTATTGATGCTTCCTTCAAGGAACTATTAACAGCTCTAAGACACACAGAAACAGTTCCAGCTCGAAAAAAGCGAGTGAAAGAAGTAGATGTTGGTCCAGGAAAAAGTGTTTCTGTGGCAGATTTTCCACCGGATCCAGATCAGACTGGACCTAGCACATCTGTTGCTGGTACAAGCACTGACAATGATAATTCCACAGGTACCAGAAAACAAAGTGTAAGTGCCAGGAAAAAGAAAAATAAAAAACTCGATTCAGAATCATCACCAGAAGATTCGGACTATTCTGTGCAAGACAGTGACTCAGATCTCACATTATCCGATTCTTCTGCAAATGCCGAGCTTTCAAAAGAACTTGACAGATTAATCCAACCTGACGATTTTGTAATCGTGAAGGTATATGGAAAAACTAAAAATGTATTTAGAATGTATGTCTCCAAAGTCACTGACTTTCAAGATGACGGTTATGTTGGACTGTTTTGCAAGAAAACCCTCAGCAGTAATATGTTTTCCTTGACTGATGAAGAATCATTTTTCTCCAAGGATGATGTAATTAAAAAATTGATGCCAGTTGTTCAAACCTCAAAGTCTGCTTCTCGCTGGAAAGACAAAATCTGTTTTCAGGATGACTTAAGTGCCTTCATAATTTATTAGACTAAACTTTGTATTCTCACTTTTGTTCTTTTTGTTTTTGGGTATCGGTTACGATATATTGTAATTAAATTTTTTGCTCTGATTACCACTCGTTTGTGTTTCTATCCATCCCTTAACAATGCTTACTGTTTCTATTGCCCCAACAAACTCTGAAATAGAAACAAACGTGAAAAACAATGCCTGTTTCTATTGACCCCGCTCGATGGGGTGTATAGAAACAGCATGTTTTCAATTTTTTTAAATTTTACCTTGCCATAAAAAGAAAATATGAAGCTGCAGGCTTGTAGAGGACGGGAAGACCCATAAACCGAGGTAGGTCTCAATTCAATATCTCTTATAGTACTTTTGATATTTAAACTTGAAGTTCAAAACTGTTGCTATTCACCCCATTCTACGGTAAGTAATTTTCTTGTATTTTTTCTTTTCTTTGCAATTTTGTAGAGTAGTATATTCATTAAGTCTTTTTTTGTGTTTGAATTTCTTCAACTTATTTATAATTAATTCTTTATCAAAACCATTTAATCTAGCAGTGTTTAAGATATGTTTAAACTCTTTATTGAAATTTTCTTCGTTTAATGGTACATTTGTCAATCTGTAAATTAAGCTATTGAATATTGCATGCTTATGAGCAATGTGATTGAAGCCAAATGATTTAATGTAATTATCTGTATGAGTTCCTTTTCTAAATATATCAAATTCAATTTTCAGTGTTTGATCATTCCTAATTATACATAAATCCAAAAAAGGAATTTTGTTTTCTTTTTCTAATTCAACGGTAAACTTTACTGATTCATCCTGAAGGTTCAATAATTTAAAAGCATCTTCAATATCTTTAGAATTTATTATTGCAAAAATATCATCCACATATCTGTACCAAGTCTTAAACATCCATGGGTATGCTTTAGTGATTTGACACTCCAAGTAACTCATGAACAAATCAGCTAAATTATATAAACGTGTAAGATAAGTTTTTTCCCCCTAAAGTTTTGCAGACATAATTATCAATTTTATATCAATCATTATTATGTGGTAAAAACTACTGCACAAAAGAGTCTTATGAAGCTGAAAAACTTGATTGTGTTAGACCCTTCAAAATTGGTGTTTGCAGCAATTAGTAAATTATTTGACCCCAGGACACTTAGTAACCAAATTCTCAGTGCTGACAGTGCCATGGTGGAATTGAAAAAATTGTCATATGCAGGTGCCATTGAATATTCTAAATTCTACGAAGGCTATGATGTTCTCCAAGGCTTCATAAAAGAAGAGTTGAAATGACCAGAGTGTACCCATGTAGACATTTGCAAAATGATTTGCTCTATAAGGGAAGAGTATATCGAGTTTGTCAGGACATCAGTGATTGAAGACAGAGATTGAAACCTGAGAATGCAGAGATACTCACCGTGGTTGCTTTTTCTTAAAAGGTAAATTTTGCTTAAAAATTAGAGACTACGATTAAAATTTTATGCATTTTAGTGTATTAAAATCAATATCAATTGTACAAGCTAAAAGTTGACCTTAAACTACTGGATATATCATTCTTATTCGGTTTAATATATGAAACTAGGATAAAAAAGACTCAAATTTGCATTTTTTTTAGAATAACACCGCCAAATTCCCTATAACATTGAAATCTTGAAATTTTAAAATGAATTTTTCCTAAAAATAAAACCACTTTCACGGATCTCTAGTTATAAGGTGTAACTTAATTTGCTAAGCAAGATTTGTCATTGTTTCAAATTTATTTTCATTTCTATGAATGAGCCCTCCCAGAATGAAATCCATAAAACTGCCCTAGGTATAACAGTATATAATTTAATTATATATATATATGTAGGAAATAACACTATGAGGTTTCTTTTAATTATTAATGAGTTGGTTATTTTGAATCACCTCATATTTCTTGATTTTTATGCAGACCAGTTTTGTCGCTTTTGCACTACATTTTTTATGCATTTCAACTGTTGTTTTGCAGTTATCCATCCTGTAAGTTGATTTCTGCTCCCTCCGCTGGCTGACCAATGAACTTCCAAATCAAATTTTTTTTCTCTTCCTCCGGGAATTTCAAAATTCAAGGTTTTTGTTTTTAAAAAGAAAGTCCATCCTGTAATATTAAAATGATATTGTGAAAAGAAAAATGAATGTCTGAACCAGGAATCGAACCGTGGACCTCTAGTTCTCCAGACTAGCATGCAGCCCACTACACCATTCTACACTTGGCACAAACTTACAATTCTTCCACATATACAAATCTATAATTCTCGTTTCATCCACTGTCAGGTAGGTGGCACTACCATCACCAACGGCCAGCTTTGTTTAGAAGTATCTATATTCAAGAATTTTACACCACCACTTTTATAAGCAGTAAACGATGTTATTTAACATTTTCCAATACTGTTATTTTAACACAGTTCCAATAATGGATCATATTATAATGATATTGTGAAAAGGAAAATTAATGTCTGAACCAGGAATCAAACCAGGACCTCTAGTTCTCCAGACTAGTATGCAGCCCACTACAACATTCTAGACTTGGCACAAACATTAACAATTCTTCCACATATACAAATTATAATTCTTGGATGAAACGAGAATTATAGATTTGTATATGTGGAAAGAATTGTTAATGTTTGTGCCAAGTCTAGAATGGTGTAGTGGGCTACATACTAGTCTGGAGAACTGGAGGTCCACAGTTCGATTCCTGGTTCAGACATTAATTTTTCTTTTCACAATGGGAAACCACCAAGTTACTAAAGAGTAAAAAGAGGGAATATTTGAGAGAGAAGATTAATGATCTTGAAATGAATGCAAAAAATAGGAACATTAGAGAATTATATCAGGGAATTAGTATAGAGAAGAAAGGGTTTCAGGCTAGAACAAACATAATTCGGAATGAAAATGGGGATATGATTGCAGATTCCAAGAGTATATTAAATAGATGGAAAAGTTATTTTAATCAGCTATTAAATGTACATACAGAACAGGACATTGAGGAGAATAACTTACAGACAGCAGAAATGCTAGTCGCAGAGCCAAGTGCATTAGAGGTTGAAATGGCAATTGAAAAATTGAAGATATATAAAGCATCAGGTTCAGATGAGATCCCAGCAGAACTGCTAAAATCAGGGGGAGAAAAATTGATGGACAAGATACGCTGGTTGCTTAGTATGATTTGGGAAAAAGAAGCTCTTCCAGATGAATGGAAGGAATCAATTATCGTACCAATTTATAAGAAAGGAGATAAAACTGATTGCAACAACTATAGGGGCATTGCATTACTTTCAACTTCGTACAAAATTCTAACAAATATATTAGTAAGCAGACTTACTCCCTATATTGATGACATTCTAGGAGATCATCAATGTGCATTTAGAAGAAACAGGTCTACAACAGATCAGATTTTTAGTATAAGACAGATTTTAGAAAAGAAATGGGAATATAATGGTACTGTACATCAACTATATGTAGACTTCAAAAAAGCATATGATTCAATTAAGAGGGAGAAGTTATATAGTATCCTGCTGGAGTTTGGAATTCCTAAAAAGTTAGTTAGACTTATACGAATGTGTCTAAATGGCTCAACGAGTAGGGTGCGTGTAGGCAAAACAGTTTTCAGACACTTTTGAAATCCAGAATGGGTTAAAGCAAGGAGATGCACTATCTCCTCTACTATTTAATTTTGTACTAGAGCATGCCATTAAATCTTTGGAGAATGAGGAAGGCTTACAACTCAATGGTATTAATAAGCTGTTAGTTTATGCTGATGATGTAGTACTACTGGCCGATAGCGAGGAGATACTAAAGGCCAACACGCACACCACTATTGCGTAACACTAAGCAATTAGGACTGGAAGTAAATATCATTAAAAACGAAATATATGGTCACACGTAGAAAATACATTATCTAATGGAAATGGACAGCTAATGGACAAGTGAGGGAAATGTAGAAGAGGAAGTGGCTAAATTAAAAAATACCTAGGAACAATTAATCACAAATAGGCATGAGATGCACAAAGAAATTAAAACATAGGCTCAATTCGGGAAAGGAATTGCTAGTATGCATTGCAGAGAATTTTGATGTCCAAACTCCTTTCAAAAAACGTTAAGCTGCAAATATATAAAACTATTGTTCTACCAGTTATATTATATGGGTGCGAAACATGGACTCTTACTTTAAGGGAGGAAAGGAGATTACGAGTATTTGAGAATAAAGTTCTTAGGAAAATTTTTGGACCAAAGAGAGATGAACAGACAGGTGAATGGAGAAGACTACATAACAATGAACTACATGGTCTTTATAGGAAGCCAGATATAATAAGAACAGTTAAGTCCCATAGACTGCGATGGGCAGGACATGTTGCGCGTATGGGGAATGAAAGACGTGCATGGAAACTTCTTGTAGGAAAGCCAGAAGGAAAATGCCCAGTTGGTAGACCAAAAATGAGGTGGGAGAACAACATTAACTATGATTTGAGGGAAGTAGATTATACAGGGAATGATTGGAAAGCATTAGCTCAGGATAGGGATGTATGGAGAGCTTATGTCCGTGCGGCCATGAACCTACGGGTTCGATAGTGCCAGTGAGTAAGTAAGTAAGTAAGTACAATATCATTACAATATTATAATATGATCCATTATTGGAACTGTGTTAAAATAACAGTATTGGAAAATGTTAAATTCCATCCTGTAAGTTGATTTCTGCTCCCTCTGCTGGCCTGATTTATTAACTTCCATTTTTTTTTTTCTCTCTGGGAATTTTCATTGGAATTGGAAGTTCAATGAAAATTCCAGGAGAAAGAAAAAAAAAATTGATTTGGAAGTTCATCAGTCAGCTAGCAGAGGGAGCAGAAATCAACTTACCTCATAGTGTTATTTCCTACCTAAATAATTTAATCAACTTACAGGATGGACAACTGCAAAACAACAGTTGGAATGCATCGAAAATGTCATGCAAAAGTGACAAAACCACTCTGCATAAAAAAATCAAGAAATATGAGGTGAGTCAAAATAACAAACTAATTAATAAGTATATAATTTTATAAGATGTGCAATGGTACTTTAGATTGATAAACAGCATATCACATGAGGAATAATGTAGTAAAATTAAGAAGCCATCATAAAAATATTTTTATAGATTTAAATTTATCAACACTGAAAATATATCAAAGATTCAACTTTGTTTATAATTCTGTCTTGTCACATACCTGTCATTGTTCCCATGATTGTACAGTGAAATAAAAAAAGAGAAATAATTGTAGTAACTCAAGCTATTGCATTTCCACTACCAAATATTAAAAACACAAAACATCCAAACATATTAATGGCAGCTGTTATTTGGAAAACTGCAGTCCAACTCTTTGTTGTTTCTAGTATGTAACCTGCCAAGTATACTCCCATGAAACCTGAAAATAAATATATCAATAAATAATTAATATCAATAATAGATTTAAATTAAAATTCTTTATACTCACCTCATATCCGTCTTCTAATTATACTGGTTTCAAAACCTAGGTGGTTCATCGGTCCACCAACAGAGAGAATGGGAGGCAGTTCTCCTGAATGATATAACATCAGTTGACGAGATATTACTGAAGATGAAACCACCTAGGTTTTGAAACCGGTATAATTAGAAGACTTGATATTAGGTGAGGTATAAAGTGAATTACATGGTCTTTACAGGAAGCCAGATATAATGAGAACAGTTAAGTCTCATAGACTGCGATGGGCAGGACATGTTGCACATATGGGGAATGAAAGACTTGCATGGAAGCTTCTTGTAGGAAAACCAGAGGGAAAACGCCCATTTGGTAGACCAAGAATGAGGTGGGAGAATAACATTAACTATGATTTGAGGGAAGTAGATTATACAGGATGATTGGAAAACATTGGCTCAGGATAGGGATATATGGAGAGCTTATACCTGTGCGGCCATGAGCCTATGGGTTCGAAAGTGCCAGTGAGTTAGTTATAAAGAATTTTAACTTAAATCTTACATTAAACCTCATATTGATTTTTCCTATAGAAGTTTAATATCAATAATAGATCATCATCATCCGTCATGAATTAGGCCTTTGTAGACCTGTTTCGGCCCCATCTATAAGTCATTTAAGAGGTCTTGCTGGTCAACAAAGTCCTTTGGGCTTATATTGCATCATAATTTTTGGGATTCTTGAATTATCTGTTCTTTTTTACATGGTCTAGCCGGTTTAATTTATATCTGCTGAGCTTTTCTTCTACTGATTTTACTTCTAATTGTTCTATAATTTTTTTTTTATCTAAAAGCATCAATAATAGATCACTATAAAAATTAACTTTAATATAAAGAATAATTATATTACAGTAATTTCTACTTAATAGAACTAATGGGCTTTTTTTCGGTCCAATAATATGGTTGGCTCCTATTAACTAGAAGCCATTACAGGTTATTTTATTTTGAGTCTATCTTACCTCAATATTAATGTTGATTTATTCTTGAACATGTTTCAATTGGATGCTGAAGATGATTGGGATCCAATTGAAACATGTTCAAGAACAAATCAACATTAATATTGAGGTAAGATGACCTGTCGCCATCTAGAAAACAAAATTAGAATATTTGAAAGAAAAATATTAAGGAAAATATTTGGCTCAATATGTGAGAGTGGAAACTGGCAAATTAGATATAATGATGAATTATATGAACTATATGGTGATGTAGACATCATTAAAACAATAAAGATGGCAAGAATTAGACGGCTGGGACATCTCTACAGGGAAGAGGAATCAGACATATGTCGTAGAGTCACATTGACAACTATAATTGGAAACCGAAGAGTTGGACGTCCTAATATTAGATGGCTGGACAGCGTTGAACAGGACCTGAGAACACTGGGTGTACGAGGATGGAGAGGGAAGGCGGAGAAGAGGGATAAATGGAGGCGCATTGTAGGGGCCGTCAAGGCCTGCAACGATCTGTAGAACCAATAATGATGATGATCGAGGTAAGATAAACAGCCTCAAAATAAAATAATTAAAAGAATCTCAAAATATTACTTCCTAAAATAAAACAGTCATTATAGGTGTTGTAAATTTACCCTGCTATGCATTTAACCAGAATTCACAAACAAAAGAATAGAAAAAATAAATTTTAAGAAAACAATCATATAAAAGCTGATCTAAAAATCTCATTACATTGGTACACATGATCTGAAAAATTCAAAGCCAGTAGATTTTAATATTTTATATAAGTCAGAAAAAACTTTTTTACATTTTTTCTAACTCTCATAAATTATTAATACCTCATAGTGTTAATTCTCATAGCAGAAGTTTTATTAGATTTTAATATTTCTAAAAATATACAGCAAAACCAAAGATACACCCCATAAAATGTGCTTCCATACAGTGCAACTTGTGATATGAGTTGAAGAGATTATAGTTCATTGCGACTTTTTTTTCTAGTAAAGTAATTATTAAAATGAAATTAAAACACTTAATGTTATCACATTTTATATCTTTCAGTAACTCTTTATGTACATAAAGTGATCCCATTACAGGTCATAAGAGACCCTTGGGGTAGTAGGAGGTTAAGGCTCCCACTTTTTCTAGACAATCGACACTTGATGTCAGCCGGGTTATCAGCCCTGCATGATGGCTGCCTTTACCCCAAGAACAGCATCTGGTACTCACTTCCATTAGAGGCTGAGTTGACGCCAGGGCCATGGTGCCACCAGAAAGTTTAGGTCAATTTAAAAATCCTGACTCCACCAGGACTTGAACCCTTGACTTCTGGTTTGTAACATATTGCCTTAACAACCTACACTATGGAATGCTTCAAAGTCATTACGTTTGTCTCCTGGCACAACAGGCCTAGTAGGTCCTTAGCCTACCATCCGGCTGCTGGCCTCACATCCACATGTGCAATCACAGAGGTAGATGATCATTCAGCCAGTTTAGGGGTGACATGTGGTCAGCACGTCGAGTCCCCCAAGCCGTTATAGCTGATTTTCTCAACCTGGAGCCACTACTTATTGTAACCACCCAAATGCCTCAAGATGCTGGGTGGGCACCGGTCCCATACTGGCCGAAATACCATGAAAAAATTTCTTCCCCCATGGAGACTCGAACCAGTGCAAGTCCCGTAACTCTGCACCAAGGCTTCCTGCCTTAACCACTCGACTACGGCACGGGATAAGTCATTATGTACAATAAACAATTTTCAATATGTCTCTATAGTTTAATGCAATACATAAACAAATGTACATAATTAATTGTATTATTTTTGGTCTGGACATCTTACCTCAATATTAATGTTGATTTGTTCTTGAACATGTTTCAAAACAATTCTGTTTTATCTTCAGCTTTCCCAGACTGGGGTAAGATGTCCAGACCAAAAATAATATAATTAAAATAACCTCAAAATATAACTTCCTAAAATTAAATATTAAATGTACATAATACTGATAAACTTTAAAAACTATAGTGTTCTGATTTTATTTGCAATTTTTATTATCCTTAATGATAATATTTGTTTTATGTCGATTCAGCCATTTCTGAGCTACAATTGCAAAATCTTGATGGTTTCACATTTTCTTTTATGCCAGAATTCATTCATTGGCATGTTATTGTTCTCTCCTCTGATAAGATCCTATTCATCCCTTTAGATTTCACTTCAGACAAATTATCATCATTACTTACTTATTTTAAGAATTCACACTGTGAGGTATATTCATTTAGGTAGAATTTTTTATCATTCATATTGTTCAATATGAGGTGAGTGATAAAAAAAATTCTACCTAAAACCATAATTAAAGGACATTTGATTTTCTTTAAATATAAAGGTTCAGGTATTCCCTGTTCCATAATAAGAAGGCCCATCAAATTTGAATATCCTATGTCTTCAGTGTATTTACATTTCAAGAACAATATTGGTTCTTATTTTATAGTTTATTTCATGGGTTTAATGGTGACTATTTCTGCTACAAAGCTAACTGTGATACCAGATGGTAAGCTGCTAAATATGAAATCAGTAATGGCTGGTGATAAATGTGCTACATATAACTACATTTCTGAGTTTTGTAAACACAGCTTTTCCCACCTTCTGCCTTTTTTGTTTACAATTAAATCAAATTGTAGGCTTCAAAAACTATATGCCTAGACTGGGGTTTGAACCCAGGACCTTTGACTCTCTATGTCAATGCTCTCCATCTGAGCTACCTAGGCCTCCAATCGCGTATTTTCTCTTATACAAAGTTAATTCCCTAACCCCAAATGCTACGAGCCGTTGCTACGATTTTTGCAAATGGCGGCTTCTTTATTAAGATGACTTTTATTGGAATTTAAACATTACTTATAAAGCCAGTAATGTTTAAATTCCCAATAAAAAGTCTTCTTAATAAAGAAGCCGCCATTTGCAAAAATCGTAGCAATGGCTCATAGCATTTGGGGTTAGGGAATTAACTTTGTATAAGAGAAAAATATGCGTTTAGATTGGAGGCCTACGTAGCTCAGATGGCAGAGCATTGACATAGAGAGTCAAAGGTCCTAGGTTCAAACTCCAGTCTAGGCGTATATTTTTCTTTTCAAATATAATTACTAGGGCATCTGTGTTAAAATGACATTTTGCTTATACAGAGAAGTGGTTTGTTTTCAGATAAATGACATCTAGTGGGCATGTTCTGTACAACATATTCTCACGTAAGTGAAATTACTTAAACCAATTTTCTATAAAAATAACTATAAGTTATGCAAATTATTTTTAGGAAGCAATTTAATATAGATCAGGGGTAGGATTTACATGTAAAAAAGTTAATATTGCAATACAAATAGTATATATTATTCAACTCTTTGTACGTAGAATAAGACAAAAGACAATTTCAGTCTTAATTCTCATTAAACTAAGTTGAAATCTTAACTTAAAAAAAACACTCATGGCGTGACAGGGCTAGAAGGCCCTAGGCCTAATAACTAGCTGCTGCCCTCACTTCTGCAAAAAATGAGTGTATTGCAAGAGGTGGAAGATTATCGAACAAGTGTAGGGATGAATTGTGGTCAGCATGTTGTTCCCCAGCCATTATAGCTGATTTCCTGAACCTGAAGCTGCTACTTTATTGTCTACCCAAATTCCACATATTGCTGGATGGACATCAGCCCATACTGGCCAAAATTTCATGAGAAAATTTCTTCCCCCATGGGGACTCAAACCAGTGTAGCTCTGCAACAAGGCATGATGTCTTAAACCGCTCGACTACGGCGCAGAACATTGTTATGTTTTCTCAAGCGTGACAGACTAGAAGGCCCTTGGCTTATCAGCCGGCTGCTGGTCTCATGTCCACATGTGTTAATCACAGAGGTAGACGATCATAAGCTAGTGTAGGGTGACATGGTCTTCTCAACCTGGAGTCACTACTTACTGTAACTACCCAAATGCCTCATGATGCTGGGTGGGCACTGGTCCCACACTGGCCGAAATTCCATGAGAAAATTTCTTCCCCCATGAGGACTTGAACCAGCATAAGTCCCTAGCTCTGTGCCAAGGCATCTTGCCTTAGCCACTCGGCTACGACGCGAGACATCTTAACTTTTGGTACATAAAAATCTTTGCCCAATAGATCACCAATAAACAAAAAATAAACTGTGGGCTATATCACAACATGTTAAGCCATCACTTTCTGGAACGTTTACCAGAGACTTGCTTTTTAATCACTTTAGTTATTCATACAATTTTTAAATGGAATAATTTCTAAGTTAGTTATTATAGCTAAGATCTGACCAAAAATTTATAAAAAGGAATAATAATGTCTACTTGCCTGGTACAGCACCCACAGTGTTCATAAGTCCAAATACACTTCCTGCGTGTTTTGGAGCAAGATCTTGTGGATTCACTAGAATAGCATTGTTATGAAAACCCGATGCTGCTATAGCAAATGTCATACACAATAGTGCCCAATGATAATCCACAATTTGAGCTGCAAAAAAAGTAAAATAATTTAAGAAATATAAAAAAACATACTATTTCTCTAAAGTTCCAAAACAATGACTTTATGAGAAATAGAGAATATAAAGCTAGTCACATATTGGAACAGACATTTTGCCTCAGATGAAAAAGATTTGTCTTGGACTTCGACAACTGACAACAGCATTGGACTCTTCAAAATTATTTTGAACTTTGTTATCATTCTTCAAAAATATTTTTACTAATATTATGCATAGTTAGAAAGAATGGGTTTCTTGCAAAAGTCCCATTTGTGCTGATTGTACATATACTTTAAACATGATTCAAAATTTATTTTACTATTTCTTAAATAGTTACGTAAATCTAACTTCAAATTCAGATTATTCTTATTGGTTGAATTATGTGCTGGTAACTCAACATATCGTCGCTTAAGAAACAATACCGCATAACTAACAAAATACAAATTTTACACGAGAAACAAAAGACTGTTCATTTTTCTCCTTAGTACCTACAGATTGAAACCATTGTATCTATAATTTTAGCGACGTCACGGTACAAAATTTCATCCTAATCTATGTTTGAACTGAGCGCACTTATTCAGTGATGCTAACAGTGTAAAAATGTCAAATTCACCAAAAGTGTCAGTTATACAGTATTGTTTCTTAAGCGACGATATGGAGTTATAATTTCATTTTCTATTCATTAAGGAAGCGATGACATTAACAGAGCTTGTTTTGCAAATAATATGATCATCTGGACATCATCTTCTCAACTAGCTAAATCCAAGGCATCAATGAAAACAGTTCTGAATATATTTTAAAATACAATAGGAAGTAACATTAGGAGGTTTGTTTAATAATTAAAACATTTGGTCTGTTCATTCTCACCATATGGGAAAAAATCTATATACAGAAGAACAAGGAAAGAATTATGAACTTTGAAATTCCTGCAGAAAGGAACCTCATTAGTAAATTCATTGGACCAGGGGCAAAGAGAGCAAGAATCAAGAATCAGGGCCGACAACATGAGAAAATTCAGTCTGTAATCGCTGACAATGGGGCTAAGAAGCGCTGAAACATATGTTCGACAAAAAACAACTCTAAGAGGTAAGAATGAACAGATCAAATGTTTTAGTTCTGAATATGTTAAAAAGAAAGGTGGAATGACAATAATCTGGTGACTGTTAACTGAAAAAAAGAAACTACATTCCTAATTTCTAGCCTGAAAGAAACAAATCCAAAAATAAATCTACAATGCAAGAAAATAAGTTCATTGGCCAATTAGAGTGCAGTTTAGACTTTACCATGGCCCTAGTTATTGTGTTGGGAATGATGAGGCCATGCTGAGGGGTCCTTCATCATCAATGGAATAATGAGGACTTAAGAGGAATTTTTGTAATTTTGGACTTAGAAAAATTCCGCAGGCCTTTGTACTTTTGAATGCTTAATCATATGATATTGTACATATATTGACAATTACAATTTTTTAAGCTATTAATAAAATTCATTATTTTTTCAAGCTGCATACAATTGTACAATTCTCTTAAGGTGGCCATAACTATTGTCTCCACCCTAATTTATGTTAATTCTTGAATGTCTTTTCTTATGTCCCAAGTAACCCCACCTGAGGAAGTAACTTCGGACAGCATTAAATATTAAGTTTTCTCAATACATTCAAAATCAAAGTCCCTGTTTTTTTTATCTAAATCATTGGTAGCTGTCATACTGTAAAATTGATGAAAAGATGTTACTTGTTAAATACATAAATCATTTTCATTAAAATTGTAAGTGTCCCAAGTATATCCAATTGATGGTATAATAATTCAAAGTCAGGCATAAAATTGCCAACAATTTTTTTTTCAAAGGTTTCTTATGAAGTTCCTTTTGTGCTAAGTCCAAGACACAGGACCCATGGTTTTACTTCATATCCAAAGGAAGCCATAATCAGGAATTTTACACCCTGAAAAAATCCATCTGTACCTGGTAATTTTGAATCTGTGAACTTCAGAACTAAAGGTAAGCATAGTAACCACTAGTCCAAGATCGACTCAAAAAATGATGTTTAGTTTCCCACAATATTCAAGAAAATTGTGTGTCATATCTTCAGTTTTAAATTCAAGATTAATTAGACATAAAAACAATCAAGATGTGTTAGATGGTGATGAATCTAAAGCAGAATTTATATAATTGTATATTCATGTCACCTATTTCTGCTCTGAAGCTAATGAAGATGTCATGGGCTGAATTCCTACACCTGTAAATTTTGGGAAATATTTGCCAGGGACATACTTTGCATACACAGGTATTATTTAATATGCCACTTCTTTGTGAAGTAGAAACAGTAGCCTTTAATTTCCTCTCCAAAGGAAGTTACATCCTCAAATTTTCCTCACTGAATAATTCCATCAATCTTGGTTGCAATTAAATCCATTATTTTAGATCAAAATATCCTAAGACCATAAAATCTGAAATGTTTTTCTCTTTTTTCATATTCGCACTGTATTATTTGGTAAAAATTTTCTCAAAAATAGATTGGTGAAGGTGAATGAATTTTTAAAAATGACTATTTAACTCCCCAAATGGAAGTCAATGACCTATTATATTTTAATGAATTTTGTTTTACAACCAATAACAGTCGTGTCTCACCTCGCTATTTATCTAATTCTGTTTACCAAAATAAAGAAAGATCCTCCTTTTTAAAACAGGTGAGAGCATTATTTTGCAGTGACTGAGTCTCCAACAAATATGTTGAACGTAGCAAATAATGAACAAATTACTTTGAACTACACATTTCATAATTGTGCATGTTCAATAATTATGTTTTTAAATAATGATTTTACTGAGTTGTTTCCTAAAAAAATTAATTAAAAACCTATAATGTTGGTTATAATATACAGTTTGATGTGTTTAATTTTTTCTCCACTAGGGTGCATTCTTACAATACTGTGATCCTATTTGGCATTAAATAATATGATCAAATATGGATAAACATAACTGCACATTTATGATTCGTTTTCAAACATTGCCATTTGCATTAAATATATAAATATTTTAAAATACTGGTAACTATATTAAATAGCGATTTTTTAGTAAACAGCTTAATTTTATTTGTTAAATAGTCCTAAGAAATGGCACTCTTGATTTCCAAATCCTCTAGATAAATTGGAAATCACTCGTGGCATTATTTATGATAAACTTCCTCCATTTAAACAAAATATGACAGAATATTGAATACGAATCTGGATTATGAATGATATGAATCAATCTTGGGATAAAGTTGAATATTTTTAATAGTTTGATGAAAAAGATTAATAAATTAACTGTGGGAAATAACATTATGAGGTTTTCAATTAATCATATTTCAAGAGAAAAATTATATGCTCAGACAGGGACTTCCATTTTAAATTAATAATTAATAAAAAAATGATTGTATCTCACCTCATACTTTACGTGTTTCAAGCATGGAAACTACAGTTTTCGAGAGGAATCCCTCCCATCTTCAGCCATTATTTGACAGTAGTAATGACGGCTGAAGAATGATGGTTGGTTGGTATCTAATGTTGAGCACTTGATAATGAAATCATTCGCTCTCTTGCACTCCAATATTTAGTAGAAAGGCTGGTCTCTTCTACAAAGCTGGACAATGGAGGAGAAGGCTGAAGAATGAAAGGGATTCCTTTTGAAAACTGCAGTTTCCGTGCTTGAAGAACACGATGTATGAGGTGAGATATAAACACATTTTATTTATTGTTAATAAAAAAGATGTTCGGGTAGGGATACAATACCAATAATCAGAATCTACCAAGTCAGATTTTTATCATTCATATACAATATTTAAAATAATCTGATATCTATGTAACATCTATTAAAAAAAAAGGAAAAAGTAAATGAAACCTCACCTATTAAAATAAGGCCCAAGGCTTGTGACCCCAAGCAAATTAGTTCAATGATTTTTCTTGTGTTTGTTACTGAATATCCCTTCTTAATAAGTTCTTCTGATAACCATTTTCCTAGAAATGTACTAGGTATACAAAATAGCCATGGCACCATGTTCACTACCCAACCCTACAAGAAAATTTAACTTTACATTTTTGACAATTTCAATAACGCAAATCTTACTTGTATCACAACAATCTAGTTAAAAACTACAAACATTTCTAGGCTTTTTGTCATGCTAATATTTTCTATAAATATCTTCTCTCCATGGCACGACAGGCTTAGAAGGTCCTTGGCCTACCAGCCGACTGCTAGCCTCACATCCACATGTGTTCATCACAGAGGTAGACGATCATCCAGCCAGTGTAGGGATAGCATGTGGTCAGCATGTCGGATCCCCCAGCCATTATAGCTGGTTTTCTGAACCCGGAGCCACTACTAATTGTAGCTACCCAAATGCCTCTCAATGCTGGGTGGGCACCAGTGGATGGGGCACAAATTCCATGAGAAAATTTCTTCTCCCATGGAGACTCGAACCAGCGCAAGTCTTGTAGCTCTGTGCCAAGACCTCCTACTTTAACCATTCGGCTATAGTGTGGGACTTCAATAAATATCACTAAAGCTAAATGTTTAAAAAAACTTAGAATATACCTTTGCAGCAGGAAAAGTGTCATGAAAATATGTAGGCAGCCAAGATAACAGAAGGAAGAAACAATTATTCTGACATGCATGGCATATAACACAAGACCTGAAATCAAAAGAGTTCAAATGCCATTGAATCAAAGACTGTTTAAATTTAACATCTACAACTATTTAAGAAATGACCCAGAAAGCCAAAGGTCATGGGTTCAAACCCTTGTCTGGGCATTTAATTTTTCTCTTCAAATATAAAATCAGACTACTATTCATTAGTATTTTATTTAATGATACTTTTTAACATCTCAGGTTATTTGTGTCTATTCAAATGTGGGCTTGAAAGGGCCAACAAATTTTGTTCAGAGATCACATACTTCATGTAAATCTACAACTCTTCTGAAGCTATCCATACTCAGGATTTGCATCATCATTATCATCAACAATCACGGATTAAACCCATGTGGCTGTTCCAATCTCATATATTCTCATTCAAAAAGTTGAATCCATGTCTTTTTTGGTCTCCAACATTCCTGTCTCCTTTTGGTTTGTAATTAAGTATAATTTTTGGTATGCATTCATCTTTCATTCTATGAACATTAAAGCAGGATTTTAATATTATAATAAATATGAAAGTTAAAGTTAATAATTTTGTATTTTAAAATTCTTTTAATATTTAGATATAACTTAAATAAATAAAAACATCTAAATAATTCATTGTTGTTTATTGTTGAATAAAAATATCTATGTAATAATTAAAGAAATTGTACTACATAACTGTTTTTGTAAAGAATGCTTTTAAAAATTGTTTTAAGGCATTGTCAAAATTTTAAATCCTTCTATTATAACTGTAATAAGAACACCTGCATAACTTCATATTCTTACATGAAAGTAAACTAAACACTGGTCGGATGTTAAAACAATTAACTTTCTTATTTAACAAATCAAATTAAGCCTTATATATAAAGAACTATTAACCAATAGAATTTAAAAATAACATCATGTGATGTAATAATGGTCTTAAAATTATAAAAGAATTACACTAGTCATTCTGCACACAACTTTCAACAAAGATAAAAGCAATAAGAGCTCTCAAGATAAAATGTAATATTTAATACAAGAAGAATAATTGAGTTAAGAAAAGAAAATAATTTAATTTTAATTGACGGTGAAGAATAATACCACCTACATTTACTTAATCTGTTGGGAACTTAAGAAGTGAATAAATTAGAAATTATTTCTACAAGAAACATTTTTTTTCAGTTTGAAGTATTTTCCTATCCAGTGTACAAACTTCTGACCCTAAGAAGAGAATCCGGCTCTACCGAAAATTAAACCCAACCTAAACCAATAATCCTTTTTGGGACACAAATACATCTTCAAAATGTTACCATCACATTGAGAACTTGCATGAAGAGGATTACTTCTTCAACATGTTCTTTACAGTTTTTTGTCAATGTACGGACATTCCTGTTTCCATTATCTATGAGACTTTTAGTAATAATAATATTTCCTCTGGGTATGTTACTGGCGTTCTGCAGAGTAAGATGTATGATGGGATTGCCATCTTAAAGTTAGACATCATAGCCCCCAGTTGTATGAACAGCCCTCAACTAACTACTACTACGCTTTGGCAAGTTTTCTAACCTACTAATTATTTTAGACTTCAAAGCAGCTATTGAATCAATGTTTTCTTGGCCCACCTGTGTCACAATTAATCCAAAACTACCACAAAATTGATCTTGTAGAAGATTTCCCGGCTGTTGAGACCACGGCCAACAGCCGGAAATCTTCTACAAGATCAACATAGTAACTCCGGCCGTGAAAGCCTAAGTCAATATGCCATAAAATTGTATATTTTTTTTTTGTATTGTAAGCCCATGTTTTCCCTTTACAGAGATTTAGGCGCTCTCTCCCTACAGGGAATAATTTGAACAATACTAATTTATTGTTTATTTTTTATTATTTCACTCACCTCATACTTCATAATTCATAGCAGACCCTGGGTTTCTTCACATAATTTGTGACATTGTCAATGCTGCGTCACGTTCACAACTGACGTCAGTTGTGAACGTGATGCAGCATTGACAATATCACAAATTATGTGAAGAAACCCAGGGTCTGCTATGAATTATGAAGTATGAGGTGAGTGAAATAATAAAAAATAAACAATATTAAAGAACCTCATAGTGTTATTTCCTATCTACATAACTTAATACTAATTTAGTTACACTTATTTTCATATAGATGTCTTTTGAGTGGTCCGTGGTCAGCGTTCCGCCCCATACTGACATCTAGGAAACCAAGGTAGTACTAGGACGGGAAAATTCGGTAAATTTTGTATAGAGGCCTTTTCATTCAGGCTTAAGGATTTTTTACGAGCCTGAAAATCTTCAGACTCAGGACCCACGGCTTAAAGTCCCTCCCGGAGGACTTGCTCCTTGGATTTTTCCGTCCTAAAAAATCCATCGACCCTGGCCGGGTTTGAACCTGCAACCCTCGGGACCAGAGGCAAGGAGTTTAACCACTAGTCCACCGCGGCCGACAAAATTGTAAAACAATTAAAAGTACAAACAAACTCATTCATCTACAATGGATTCTGGGTCACTGCCAAGTCTATGGCAATGAAAAGGAGACTTACTAGCTAAAAGAGGAACTATCGTACCCTTCCTTTCAATAGCTGTCATACCAGTTCTTCAAATTTTAAGCCAAAAAGAGAATCAAGGAATCATTCTCTGATGAATTGAAATGCAGAACGCTAAAAAATTGGAAGACCTCCTTAGCCAACATTCTAGCTCGGCAAGAATGTAAATAGTTGCAATCTTTTACTTGACTGCAGGAGATGACATCCTTGCTAAACACCTCTATTGGTTTGGTAACCTGTTGTCTCCAAAAATGCAAGCTGTGTGTCCTTGATGTTGAAGTAGATCGAACTCATCTTCCATCCTGCCCTACAAAAATTCACTGAGACGAGGCAATACTGGGAAGCTAAAAGATTGATGAGTGAATGTTAGTTTTAACAATGTGGTTGCCATTTGGGAAATAAATAAGAGTAAAGTGATGAAAATAGATGGGAAAAAAGTAGAAATATTGATAGAACGGCAAGGAAAGATAATGGCTCAAGTCACTATTTATGTATTTGTGCACTATGCAGATAGAGGATAAAAGAATAGAGGTTAATGGACGAGGAAGAAGGCAAATAATGTAAATTTATCAGTTAAATCAGTGTTTCCTAGGAAAGAAGAGAAAACCCCCCATAGTAATTCTGCCCGAAGGCTGGTTCTTCACAGCAATCATAGCATTTTCATGCTATGCTTGCAGCTTTACTAGGGATTTGAAGGTGTGGTAGCTTCTCGTTGCTTTCCACACCAGTGAAGGATGATGATGATGGCCACATGATTTCGGGGACCGTTTGGTATATTATACGGGTGTGAAACATGGACTCTTACTTTAAGGGGGGAAAGGAGATTACAAGTATTCGAGAATAAAGAAAATTTTTGGACCAAAGAGAGATGAACAGACAGGTGAAAGGAGAAGACTACATAACAATGAACTACATGGTCTTTATAGGAAGCCACATATAATAAGAACAGTTAAGTCTCGTAGACTGCGATGGGCAGGACATGTTGCACATATGGAGAATGAAAGACTTATATTTAAAGAGAAAAATTATACGCTCAGATCGGGACTTGAACCCGGGACCCTTGGTTTTCTAGTCCAAGTGCTCTACCATTTGAGCTACCTGAGCAAGTACCGATCTAAATGCAAATCTTTCTCTATATACGTTGAAATTCCCGCCCCAAATGCTTTGAAGCCTTTGCTTCTATCTTTGCAAATGGCGGCTCCTATATTAAGAAGACATATTTGGGAATTATACATTACATTATAAATGCCAGTACGGCTATTTTCGATGTTTTTATTATTAATTTCATACATCTCAATGATGGATAAATCATATTTAAAGAGAAAAATTATACGCTCAGACCGGGACTTGAACCCGGGACCCTTGGTTTTCTAGTCCAAGTGATCTACCATTTGAGCTACCTGAGCAAGTACCGATCTAAACGCAAATATTTCTCTATATACGTTGAAATTCCCGCCCCAAATGCTTTGAAGCCTTTGCTTCTATCTTTGCAAATGGCGGCTCCTATATTAAGAAGACATATTTGGGAATTATACATTACATTATAAATGCCAGTACGGCTATTTTCGATGTTTTTATTATTAATTTCATACATCTCAATGATGGATAAATCATATTTAAAGAGAAAAATTATAAACCAAGGATCCTGGGTTCAAGTCCCGGTCTGAGCGTATAATTTTTCTCTTTAAATATGATTTATCCATCATTGAGATGTATGAAATTAATAATAAAAACATCGAAAATAGCCGTACTGGCATTTATAATGTAATGTATAATTCCCAAATATGTCTTCTTAATATAGGAGCCGCCATTTGCAAAGATAGAAGCAAAGGCTTCAAAGCATTTGGGGCGGGAATTTCAACGTATATAGAGAAATATTTGCGTTTAGATCGGTACTTGCTCAGGTAGCTCAAATGGTAGAGCACTTGACTAGAAAACCAAGGGTCCCGGGTTCAAGTCCCGGTCTGAGCGTATAATTTTTCTCTTTAAATATGATTTATCCATCATTGAGATGTATGAAATTAATGATAAAAACATCGAAAATAGCCGTACTGGTATTTATAATGTAATGTATAATTCCCAAATATGTCTTCTTAATATAGGAGCCGCCATTTGCAAAGATAGAAGCAAAGGCTTCAAAGCATTTGGGGCGGGAATTTCAACGTATATAGAGAAAGATTTGCGTTTAGATCGGTACTTGCTCAGGTAGCTCAAATGGTAGAGCACTTGGACTAGAAACCAAGGGTCCCGGGTTCAAGTCCCGGTCTGAGCGTATAATTTTTCTCTTTAAATATGATTTATCCATCATTGAGATGTATGAAATTAATAATAAAAACAATGAAAGACTTGCATGGAAGCTTCTTGTAGGAAGGCCAGAGGGAAAGCGCCCAGTTGGTAGACCAAGAATGAGGTGGGAGAGTAATATTAACTATGATTTGAGGGAAATAGATTATATGGGAATGATTGGAAAGCATTAGCTCAGAATAGGGATATATGGAGAGCTTATGTCCATGCGGCCATGAACCTAAGGGTTTGATAGTGCCAGTGAGTAAGTAAGTAAGAGTAAGTAAGTTTGGGCCTTAAAGTTTTCCTGACATTTGTCTTACAGGTGAGGAAAAACCCCGATAAAAACATCACCCAGAAAAACTGCTCTGACCGGGGATCGAACCCAGGCCCGCTGCATGACAAGGCAGCACGCTACCTTGAGACCACAGCGGTGGAAGAAGAGAAAACCAAGATATAAATTTATAGATGGTATTCTTATCCACTCTTATCTATGGTGCAGAAACATGGACTAAGAATGAAGAAAATAGAGTGACTCCTTCAGATAAAAAAAAAAAGAACAAAACCAGATATAAATATGCATAAATTATATATTAAGGGTGAAATTCAGAGATTAGGGAAAATTTGTAGTAAGAATCTGCAAGCTTTAAGATGATATGGACACATTATAAAAATGAGTAAGGATAGGAAGACTAAGCAGATATTTGTGGCTGTATCCAAATACAAATAGTGTAAGAAGAGGATGTCCAAGGAATGAATGGATACTGAATATTAAATAGATGATACAAACTAAGGGAAACACTGTACAAGTCAGGAACCCCCATGGGTAATAGGAATAAGTACAGATACTGGTAAACTCAATGTTGAGAGACAAAAAGAGCAGTTAAACTAAATGATGATATATAATATATATAATAATAATAATAATAATAATAATAGCTTTATTTTACCTGGCAGAGTTAAGGCCTTAAGGCCTTGTCTACCACTCAACCAGGTTTAAAAAAATACAACAAAAAAATAGTCTTAAATCTAAATTACAATATATATATATATATATTATATATATATATATATATAAACGATTACAAGTTATGAATACAATACAATTAATATTTATAATGTATTTTGATTTACTCTAATTTAACGAATTAAATATATAATATGTACAATATATATAAAAAAACAGGAAAAGATTAATGACATAGTATAAAATTAAATAAATAGAGAAAAATTAATTATTAGACAACAGGTAACTGTATAAGCGTGACTTAAAGGTACCAAGTGTGCGGCAACCCCTGATATCTTGAGGAAGGAGATTCCAGGAGCGGGCAGAGGCTACTGTGAAGGAAGTAGAATAGGAGGAAGTGCTATGAAGAGGAATTGTTAGCAGACTGCTATCTTGTGATCTAGTGTCAATATTGTGGTAAGAGGATAACTTCTCAAATCTAGACGCCAGGTAAGTAGGGATGTAGGAATTCAGAAGCTTGAAAAGTAGTGAAAGAGAGTGCAATTTACGTCTGTCAGTAAGACGGAGCCAAGAGAGGTTATTAAAGTGGTCATAACGGCGGATATTGAAAATGAATCGAACGCAAGCATTATGAACACGCTGCAGTCTCTGCGACAAGTCATAGTTTAGATCATTATATATAATGTCACAATAATCGAAGTGTGGTAACACAAGATTCTGCACAAGGATTTGTTTTAACGAAACTGGGAGAAAATTCTTTAAACGTCTAAGATAATGTAAGATGGAGAAAGTCATAACTGCTGTTTTCTTAAACAATATTTAGATTGGTTGGTATAATAAAAATCTACATTTTTTAAAAAAACTTTTTGTTCAGCTTCATAATCATCATGAACTTTGTATGTTTAGGTTTTTTCTGAACCTGCTGTCCTAAGATTATTATTATCATTATTATACTATTATTCATTGTATGCAAAACTTACCAAAACTCTAATCTCTTGAATAGTTTTATCCATGGAACTGGTAATTTCTCTTTGGCATGGTATGTGGAATGAAGTTTGTTGGGTATGCAAGTGATCACAGTTTTTCTCCTTTCTAGAGCCAAAGCATTTTTACGAAGAAACAATGTCCAAATAATTCCAAGGAAACCTATATCAAAAACATACCTTACCTATGTTGTATAAGATAAGGTGCAGCTATTTCAAAGATATATGTCCAAAAATACATTTCAAATAAATATTCCAAAGGTTAATTAATGAAAATTAATTTAATGAGTCATATCTCGCCTCATACTTTGTGTTCTTGAAGCATGGAAACTGCAGTTTTCAAAAGGAATCCCTCCATCTTCAGCCATCATCATGCTGAAGATTGGATGGGTTCCTCTTGAAAACTGCAGTTTCCGTGCTTGAAGAACACTAAGTATGAGGTGAGATACGACTCATTTAATTAATTAAAAACCTCATAATGTTATTTCCCATAATTAATTCATGAATTTAAAGATTACATAGTCCTGTGCTGGAGCCAAGGAATCTAAGAAATCATGTCTGAGCAGAGACCTAATGAACAATGCTCTATTTCAAGTCTCCATGGGTGAAAGATATTTTATTATGCAATTATGCCAGTACGCGCCTGGTGCCCAACCAGTATTATGTGGAATTTTGACGACTACAATAAGTAGCAGCTTCAGGTTGAGAAAACCAGTTATAATGGCTGGGAACCCAACATGCTGACTACATGTCACTCCTATACTAGCTGTACGATCAACCACCTCTTAAAAGGCACATGTGGATGTGAGGACAGCAGTTGGCTGATAGGGCTACAGCCATCTAGCATGTCGAGCCATGGAATTAAAAGTTAAAAGATTATACTATGAATTCTTAACTTATACAACTATTTTATTAATGTTGGGAAGTAAACATTATGAGGTTATATCAATAATATTGAGTGCAGAACATATTTTTAATATATATATATATATATATATATATATATATATAGGGAAAATGAAAAGGAATTTGGAAACACATACTAAAGAACATTTTAGAAATATTGAAAATTGTGAAATTGAAAAATCAGCAATTGCTGCAAACAGTTTATTAGAACATCATAAAATTAATAGATATACACAACTTTTGAAACAATTGGATAAACCATTAGAATTAACGGTTTGGGAGAAGATATTTGTTCAAAAGAATAAATATTGATCAATGAACTTCGATATTCCTGTAGAAAAAAAATGTATTTCAAAATTTATAAACCCAACCAAAGATGGCAGGAGCACTAGAGGTAACCATGAAGAAATCAACAAACAGAGAATTTCAATAGTTGGAGTCATGACTGAAGATGAATGAAAAATTCATTCGAAACCAATGGTCTCAAATAAATTTGAAATTGTATGACGTGAGTTATTAAAAATATGTTCTCCACTCAATATTAATCATACAATTATTTTTATCATAAAATCATAGCTGTGACACCATAAAATCATAGCCTGTGACACTAAAGTTGGTGTCACAAAAATAAACTTACCAATAACATAAAATACTGTAGGCCAACCATATAGTCCAATAAATAAGATCCAAATGTTCCAGTAAATAATATTCCAACAGCTGATCCAGAAGTTAAAATACTAAAAAAAGAAGCTCGTTCTTTTTCAGCTAAATGATGACTAGTTAAACTGCTCATACTTGGAAAATGAACACCTGTAAACAAATACAGAAAAATATACAAATAATGATCAATGGGGAGCAGATTTTTATGTTCTAAAGTTAAGATTGCAACATAGTATAGTGATAAAATTAATGTAATAAGTCTTTATATCCTATCAACTTTTTTTAAATAATATTACTTACAAAAATGTTTCTTTCTTAATAATCTTTTGTGTGGAATCTAGTAATATTACATTTAATTATACATTTTACTTTTAAATTAAAAAGAAATAGTGTTCTATTTACATTATTTCTTTTTTAATTAAAAGATGTAGAATATAAATGTAATATTGCTAGATCCCACACAAAAATTATTGAGAAATGGTTTTGTAAGTTATATTATAAAATGAAATCAGTTGACTGGATATAAAGACTTATTAAATTAATTTTATCGCTATACTATGTTGCAATCTTAACTTTTAGAACATAAAAATCCGCTCCCTAATGATCAATATGTACTTAATAGATAAGCAGCATCAAATTAACTTAATGAATAAAAATAATGATTAATTAAAATGTTTCATACCTCTCCTCATATCCAGTCTTCTAAGTAGATCATTATTTCAAAGCCTTCATGGCTTCATCTTCAGTACTTCCTTGTCGACTGATGTTATGTCGATCAGAAGAACTACTTTTTCCCTCTGTTGGTGGACCGATAAACCTCCGGTTCCAATTAGAATTCGCAGGAATTTCGAATTTCATAAATTTTTCTTTTTTGTTTTTTAATGTGGATTTTTCCCAAATGGTGTGGAAAGCAACAGGAAGCTACCACACCTATAATTCCCTAGTAAAGCTGCAAAGCATAGCATGAAAATGCTATGATTGCAGTGAAGACCTGCCTTCGGGCAGAATTACTAAAGAATATAATAGATATTAATATAGATCATATTACTGTTAAATGATGGGCAGGACATGTGGCATAAATGGGGAATGAAAGACGTCCATGGAATCTTGTTGTGGGAAAACCAGAGGGAAATGCCCCAATTGGTAGACCAAGAATGAGGTGTTAGAATAACATTAACCATGATTTGAGGGAAGTAAATTATACAAGGAATCATTAGAAAACATTAGCTCAGAGTATGGATGTTTGGAGAGCTTATGTCTGTGCGGCCATGAACCTATGGGTTTGATAGTGCCAGTTAGTTATTGTTTAATAAAAGAGAATTTTTGTTCTGTGATGGATATCTTTAAATTTTAATTGGAAGTATTGCAAAAAAAAAATTCTATTAGCTACTTGAATTCTTCTTATCTCTATCATCAAATTGTTATTGGTAGTTACATATGTTTCCAAGTAAATACATTTTTCTATGAATTTAATTTGTTCACCTTCAATGGTAATTTGTTGAGTAATAAATGGGTTGATGTTCCTATGGCAAAATCTATTTTCCTTTGTTTAGTTGTCATTCCAATCCAAGGCTGAGCTTGGGTTTTTTTTTAACAATTGAGGTTTTACAATGATGGGTTGTTAGACTCATGAATAACCCTAGCAACTTGGAGGACCAATGTGTCTCTTTTTGTCTGGAACCTCACCCTTGACCTTTCTGGCATGGGAACCATAACAGTAGTTATGCTACAATTGGTAAAGATCTTGAAATTATTGGTATATGCAATCCCCATCATCACAACAAGGCAGAGACACCATGGGGAGAGTCTGCTGTAGTATGCCTACATAAATTGAAAATATCATCGGCTGGCAATCAAAACCTCATAACTCCATTCAAGATTAAAATTTGACGTTTTGCATTATTCGATAAGCAAAGGCATTATCTTTATTTAACTTTTATAGGAATTAATGACTATGAGGTTTAATTTATGGTGAAATTAAATGTTTCTTACCTCTCCTCATATAAATCTTCTAAGTAGATCGCGATTTCGAGACCATAACTGTCTCATCTTCAGTACTTTCTTGGCGACTGATGTTATGTCGATCGGAAGAAACTCTTCTTCTTCCCTCTGTTGGTGGACCGATGAACCTCTGGATCAGGAAAACTTATGAACTTCGAAATTCCTGCAAGTTTTGACAAAGGAAAACTTATGAACTTCGAAATTCCCGCAAGTTTTGACCTGATCCAGAGGTTCATCGGTCCACCAACAGAGGGAAGAAGAAGAGTTTCTTCCGATCGACATAACATCAGTCGCCAAGAAAGTACTGAAGATGAGACAGTTATGGTCTCAAAATCGCGATCTACTTAGAAGATTTATATGAGGAGAGGTAAGAAACATTTAATTTTACCATAAAGGCATTATCTGCTTTAAAATCTTGTATCTCCAAGATGATTTTGCTGCCACCTATTAACAATTGCATAAACCATGCATTTTCTCAGCGATTTACCTAGGGTCCAAAAACTCACATCTCCGGTGAGGAGGAATAGTGAGGTTTTGTCTGCTCTAATCTCAGACCCAAGAACTCACATCTCCTGTGTAACACTTTTCAGAACCAATTTAAAAATATAATAGAATTTGACTTAAAAATCTTAAAAATCAACCAGTTATAAGGTTTCTTCTTTCTCCTGAATTTTTTTTCAATTCAATTTTTGGAGTTTTGATTGCTGGCCAACGATATACTGGATAACAATTTGTAGAGAAATGTAATATCCCTAAATCAGATGACATAATAACATCAAAGAACAATTTTATTATGGTTATACCTTGGAATGCTCCATGAAGAACTCTCATAAGAACAATAAAATTAACAGATGTCTCTTGAGCTGAAAATAGTCTTATTATATCTGGCATCCAAAAAGTAAAAAGTGACCATCCCACAGCAGCTGTTAATATAACTTTATGTCCACCAATTCGGTCACTCAGATAACCACCTATAACTTGGGTTAAAGTATATCCCCAGAAGAAACTTGAAAGTATAGTGCCAGAATTGGTTTTGCTCCAATGCCTCTCCGAGGCAATTGCTGGAACTAAAAGTGGTACAGATGTTCTGCTAGCATATAGAGCTGATGTTCCTATGAAAAGTGTTATCAGCCATTTCCTCTTCTCAGTTCTGAAAAATTTATTTAAAAAATTCAGTCAAATTATCAAGAAGGACTTGCATATTTTAATACTCTATAATTTAAAACATTTTTCCAAATATCCTTTGTACAGTCCACCACTTTGGTCTCGAGGTAATGTGCTGCCTTGTCACGCAGCGGGCCCGGGTTCGATCCCGGTCGGGACAGTTTTTCTGGGTGAGGTTTTTATCGGGGTTTTTCCTCACCTGTAAGACAAATGTCAGAAAAACTTTAAGGCCCAAACGGTCCCTGAAATCATATGGCCATCGCAATCATCGTCATTCATATTCATCTTAGATTAAGCTTAAGATTAGGGACTCTCCAGGCGCACCACTATCATCCTCATCACCCATCAAATCATTGGGGCAACATAACCCTGCCTTCCAGGCGTCCCAACCTCAGAAGTGGGTTACAAGTACGCCATGTCAGGAGAGAACACCAGGGATGTCAAAAGACAACCTGGGCATTTGCAAAAAAAAAAATAAAAATATCCCTTGTATAGCTGGCAAAAAAAAATGGCTGCATTCTTTAACAGCGAATATATACAGGGCTATTCAGAAGGAAGGAACAGATTTCAAACATTTATTTCTTCCAAACTACAAAAATAGAAAAACAATTCCAATGTTCCTGGAAAGAGGAAAGTTCAAATTTCACTATTTTAAGCATTCAATATGAGCACTTAGTGTTACATGACAAATATCAAAACAGTGGCTCATTTTTTGTCAACACACAAATCAGCTGGACTCTAGTTATCAAATTCACAGCTTCAACAATTCGATGTTGCAGATTTACAAGAGTGTCAAGCATAGGAGGGACAAAAACACGGTCTTTTACATAACCCCATAGATAAAAATCACACGAGCTTAAGTCTGGTGACCTGGGAGGCTACTGGTGAGGAAGTTGATCTTCTGCTCCTCCTCTTCCAATCCAACAGCGCCAATGCGACCGTGATCGCAACTTCAAGCAACAGCGCCAATTGCAGCCATGATTGGAACTTCAAACTTTTCTCTTTCTAGAAATGTTGGAATTGTGTTTCTATTCTTTGTAGTTTGGAAGAAATAAATGTTTGAAATCTGTTCCTTCTTTCTGAATAGCCCTGTATTATGTTCCACTTCAAATTATTATGCTTTTACACAATGTAGATGCACAGTTGAAGTATTTTATGAACTATGATGTTTAATAAGGAGTCTTTCAACAAACTACCTTTTATAGAACAGTAGTAAAGCACCAGCTTGATGATTTGAAGGCTGCAAGTTTGAACCTTATTCAAGCTTTATTTTTTTTTATTCATTGGTGATATAAATAAAACAAATGTTAGTTTTTTTTTAACAATACAGCTATATAACACTAATTAGTTTTTTTCACATATTATTACATTATATAGGCCTATACTATCTTGTAACAAAAAAATGAAAATATGTAATGAGGATTTGAACCAGAGACACTGAAATTTAAATGACAATTTTCTTCCAACCTAATTATATGGCATTTATTCCATATTTACGCAATTTAAAGCATTTGTGAAAAGACTACAACTTTACAATAATTTATGTTATATTATGATTATTTAATAATGCTACAAAATATTTTATAACAATTCATCATTAATGTTTATAGCTGTAGTATCAGCAGCAGTAATAATATTAACTAAATTAACTAATTATTTTGTGGACACAATTACTCTCAATGCAGATCTCTAGAAAACAAATTATAGCTCTGAAATTAAGATTATACACTATTTTTTTAACATTTGAAATGTATATCTGTTATATGCTGTATGTATGTCAAACATGTAGAATTGCCTTTTCTGAGTAGTAGGAAAAACACTCAAACGAATCATAATTTTTAAGGCAACGACTACTTTCATTTTTGCCAGCAGTAAATGTATTAAATTGGTAAAATTGATAAAACTACATTTTAATGACTATTTAACTCATGCCCCAAATGGGAGTCAATGACCAATCACGTTTCAATGATTTCTGTTTTACAACCAATCAGAGTCGTGTTTCACCAAATATTTATCAGTTATAATTACCATATTAAAGAAAGCTCCTCCTTACAATATTGCGTTCCTTTGGCAATAAATAGTATGATCTGGTTGCAGTGATAAACAAAAGAAGCAGTAGAAGCGTACCTATCGTTTCTCATTTGTAAACATCGCCGTTTACATTAAATATATAAATAATTTTAAAATAACTATAGTTAAATAATGATTTGTGAGTAAACAGCTTAATTTTATTCGTTAAATAGTCCTAACAAATGCCACTCTTGATTTCCAAATTCTCTAGATAAATTCACTCCTCACTTCGTGAGTCGTGAATTTATCGATAATTTGGAAATCACTCGTGGCATTACTTATGATAATGATAATTAATCCTCATCTCAAGAAACAACTCGGCTATTATAGCACAAATGACTACATAACCATGTTACAATAGACTGCAGGTTCAAATTATGATAATCTTCAATTAAATATTCTATTACATCTCATGCTATAACAAGTTTTTCCTTCTATTATGACACCTACTGATATTCTTATTACGTCTGACATGCTGACCACATACCTCCCTATTTCGGATAGATGATTATCCACCTCTGTGATTTACAAATTTGGATGTGAGGCCAGTAGCTGATTGTTATGCCAAAGCCAGTAACACCATGTTTTTTCTTTCTTTCTTTAATCCTTAGATGGTGAAACTGTGTTCACAAGATTTCTGAGAAAACTACACTTAAACTAGCGTGAAATATTTTCAAAGTCCTGTAGAACAAAGGTGCGCATGTGCCAGAGTTTATAGAGCCAGCGATAACCCACAATCGAACCACTTATCGATTATCATCCTTGATTACTATCCATCGCTATGAAATTTAAATGACCAATATTTGAAACAAATCCCCAAATCTATGTTTAAAAAATATATTAATAACATTAAAATTACCAAACGTTTATTAAAAATGGGTGTACACTTACTTATCACTCCCTAACGCTATTCCAACCAGCGATAAACCAAAACAGCGATAAAAAATCATAGACTAAGTAATATACTCTGTGGAGAAAATAGCAATTAGCACACAATATTGTCTAACAGTGTCATAATATTGTGGTTTGCATATTTAAATAAATACTTCAAAATTGTCTAATAATGTTATAAAATTGCTTGAAAAATTTAAAATATTAAATAATGTTAGTAAATACAGAAGAAGAGCTATAGTTTACAACAATATAACTGAAAAATCAAGCGCTAGTAGAAGTGCAGTTGAGCCGATTTCTGCTCTAAGAATTCATTATGATGAGATTTCACTGCAGTGTCAGATATTTATGAACCTCATATTCAAACATGAATCACTTACGTTAGTCAATGACTACAGACAGCTTGTTTGGAAATACTGATTTCCATATAAGATTCACATTTATCTGGGAAGTTAGAATTACAGCAAACGAGTAAAAGTATCCCCATTCAGTCTGTGAAGGTTTTACTACTTAAGGGTATTAATAAATAATAATTTAAAAAAACTAAAACAACACGCTTTATTAGAAAATCAAATTAAAAAATGAGGAAAAACTGCACTTAAACTAGCATGAAATATTTTCGAAGTCCTATAGAATAACAGTGAGCATGCGCCAGAGTTTGTAGACACACCGATAACCCACTATCGAACCACATATTGATTATCATCCTCGATTACTATCTGTCGCTATGAAATTTAAATTACCAATATTTGAAATAAATCCCCAAATCTATGTTAAAAAGATATATTAATAATATTAAAATTACCAAACGTTTATTAAAAACGGATGTACACTTACTTATCACTCCCTAACGCTGATCCAACCAGTGATAACCCAAAACAGCGATAGAAAAATCATAGACTACGTAATATACTCTGTGGAGAAAATAGCAGTTAGCATCACAATATTTCTAACAGTGTCATAATATTGTGATTTGCATATTTAAATAAATACTTCAAAACTGTCTAATAATGTTATAAAAATTGTTTGAAAAAGTTTAAAATATTAAATAATGTTAGTAAATACAACAGAAGAGCTATAGTTTACAATAATATAATTGAAAAATCAAGCGCTAGTAAAAGTGCAGTTGAGCCAAAAATGAAAAATAATTTTAATTTCCAACATGCTTGAGATAAAATTAAAGTGGTCAACAAAAAAATCATCTCCATCCCATCTAGAATAAAACTACAGTTATCTTTAAAAAAATAATTTTACCATCAAAAGTATGGGGTGCTCCTTATCAATTAATACATTTGATAATAAATAGATATTGGTAAAGTAAAGCCTCTAAGAAGAAAACGTAAAAACCATAAAAAGCACCCTACGTTTTTGATGGTAAATTTTTTTTTTGTAGATAACTCTAGTTTTATTCTAGATGTGTTGGATATGATTTTTTTATTGATCATTTTAATTTTATCCCAAGCGTATTGGAAATTAAAATTATTTTTCATTTTCTAGTTCAGTTTTCTAATAAAGCGTGTTGTTTTAGATTTTTAAACTATTATTTATCTTTTATTTTTTAGTTTGGTTTTCTAATAAAGTGGGTTGTTTTAGTTTTTTTAAACTATTATTTATTTTTTAAATTTTTAGTTTGTCATAAACTGGAATCCCATGAAAATTTAATTGCTTACGATATTTTTAGTGTCAGGCAAGAATACAATTATATTTTTAAAATTATTATTATCTAACATTATTATATTTTTGAATATAGATGAATAGTTACAGTTAATAGTATCCTTCTCATATTTTTTGGATAAATTACATTGAGGTAAGTTTACAAAAATTGTCATTAATATTTTACAGAATAAGATAAAAATGTAAATATCTTTAAATTCAATACTATTGTAGTATGAGCTAAAAGTAATACTCTTCTAAAAAAAAATCCTCCGAGCCAGATTTGAACCAGCGACCTATGGATAACTGAAATTATATACCATTACAGTCCACCACTCTACCAACTGAACTAACAGAGGATATAATATTAATTTCTTACAACGATGGACTAAAATGTCGATAAGTCCGCAACCAATAACATTATTTATGAAATTATTGTATTGTCATTGGTCCTTTACAAGTATGCAAAGTTTCAAGTCGCTCCAATGTTTTTAAGTGGGTGAAAATCGTGTTGAGAGATTCCATTACATAGATAGACAGATACAGGTCAAGCTAATACAAAGCGTGTCAGTGGGAGAGTGTCAGTGCATAAAGCTGCAGATCTTGAGTTCAAATCCCAGCTCTGTGTAATTTTTCTCTCTACTTATATGAACTATATAGTCTAAAATAACGGTTGCTTTGGAAAAATTAATTTCCAAACGTAGGCAATACTCTTAATAATAAAATTCAGATATAAACAACACACCTAACTGTTTATAGTCCTGCGCCAAGCACAGTTCAGATCTCCATGAGGGAAGAGATTTTCTTATGAAATTTTGGTCAATATGGGACTGGTGCCCACCAAGCTTTGTGAGGAATTTGGGTAGCTACAATAAATGCAGCTCCAAGTTAAGAAAAGAAACTATACCGGCTGGGGAACCCGACATGCTGACCACAAGTCAGCCCCTACACTGCCTGGATGAACATCACCTCTGTGATTAACACGTGGATATGAGGCCAGCAGCCGGCTGGTAGGCCAAGGGCCTTTTAGGCCTATCACGCTGTGGAGTTGTAACCGTTCATTGTGAAAGAAACTAAAGTTCAGTAACGATTTAGCCTCATATCGAGTCTATTACACCCCAACCCTTAGAAGTCAATATAAGTAGTTTAGTTAGGGTGATTTATTTATTTTTAACTTTTAAGTACAGCCGAATGAACGATTAGGTTTCCTAAGTAATTACCAAGGAAAGTAACACCAAAATAGTGACTTGCCTTGTCCAAAAATTGATATCTTCATTATATGTGTCTTCGTGTTTTGATGACAGAAGAGAATACTTGTCATCTTCCTCCATGGCAGAATTCCCATTTACTTCACTATTTCAGTATATTGTAATATAATACAGCTACCACAGCGGTATAATCATTAAAAGTGGTATATTAATAATTGCATTAATGTGTCATTTCGTAAATCAATATTTGCTATTTCTTAACCTAAATTTCTGTCAGGTTTCAATTTTAAGAGCAGTGTCCACGTTCTCAGTTACACCCAGCGATAGCGATCATAGACAATCATAGAGAACGAGATAGCGATAACCCATTAACATGCAACATAACTGATAATACTGGCCGCATTCAGCGGCCAAAAGCGCTGCAGAAGCGCTTTAGCAAAAATGGCTGCCATTGCAGCGGAAATTTAAGAATTTTGTTGAATGGACAGTTGCATGCAGCGGAACCGCTAATTTCAATTTATTCATGGGCTTATTACTCACATTACTACGCGATGCTATTGAAAAATTAATAATTAACCATAATGCTAATAGGGATATATAGAATTTACGTTTTATTTTAATGGATTCAATTTATGAAATGGACGAATAGTTTAAAATAAAAAATTATTATAGCGAGAAAAATTATATTTTTTTATTATTAAAATATCAGGCGGCTCCGTGGCGCAAGCGATTAGACGCTCGCCTCTCACCGCTAGGGTCTCGAGAACCTTATTTATAATATTAGTTTATCTTATTAATTTGTGTTTTAGTAGTAGTAGTTTTTTTAACTTCATTAGAGTCTTGGTCACTGGATTTTGTAGTGGAGAAAACGGAGCTACGGCAGGTCCTCTCGGGGTTTCTTCCATTTTTTCCTATCACAATGTCATTCCACCTTTCCCCATACCATCTCATCCATTTCATTCATCAGATGTAGTCAGCCTGCACCCTTGTTATTCACATACCTCTATAAATATAGGGGCTTCATCTCTCGATCCGACCCTGAGTTGGACACAATTTCACATTATTTTATTATATTAAAATATCACTCTTGCAAATTCCCTATGTGATGTATATCTTACTCCTTCGTCATCACACAACATACATATTTCATAACCATACTAAAAGCATTGCCAGGTGGGCTGTAGGGCAAATTTTATTAAATGTTCAGCCATTTCTTACACAATATTCGACTCTTTATATTTAAATCTATGGGGATTAGGGGTTACATTAGAAAATACAGAAAATATAGGCATATGTGCAAAATCAACATAAGTAGTGCAAGACATGGTCTAAGTACAGCAACCAAACAATATTATATAAAAAGAAGCCATATCATATTTTTTCAACCTCAAACATACTTCATCTTTATTTTAAATTTGTTAAGGAGTAAGAATGAAAACAAAGAGGAATATTAATTTATAACAATTTAAATAGTTTTCTTAATAACTGATTAATTTTATTCTTTTGCATACCTGAAAATATTAATTACATAGGCCTGCAAAGATTTTGTGGCATGAGATATTTAATGAAATAAGTCAAGTCAAATGCCCTGATAACGGAACTGTTACTAATTTTTGCATATCACTTACAGATTTTGCACATTATATTTTTAACAATGAGAGTGTCGGTCCACCACTAGTATGCAGTATATACGTGCTGTATTACGATATGTAAACATCTAAAATATAATACAATTTTATAATATAATCACTGATTTTATTCATACTTGTTTGCCATTATGTTTAACTGAGAGTAAGTTCATCCTACAACCCTCTCCTGGTTTCATTATACAGTTTCCAGCAAAAAACTGTGGAAACAATAAGCTGCCAGCACATGGACCAGATGTTATAATTCCAATACTACCAACAACATTACAAGAGTGCAATACCAGCACTCCTTCCACCTCCAGCACAGATGATTTCAGTTTGTCCCCAGAATCAAAAGACAATCCGCATCCTGTCAATGAACCAAATTAAACAATTTGGTATGCGATTTGGGTCTTAGAAAAGAAAATAATGAACTTTTAGGTTCCGAGATTTAAAAAAGACAATATTTTAGCTCCTGGTACAACTTTTTATTGGCATAGACATAGTGAAAAAGTATACAAAAAATTATTTCGTAATGGGGGGGAAATAAAACTGTTGTTATATCCCTGGCTTGAATGGTCGCCTAGGAACAGTTTATCAACAGGCAGATTGTTGTATGCTTATTGATTCTAGCAAAATAAGCCTAAAGGACGTCCTTCTGCATAATAAATTAGTTTCAGTTCCAGTAGTTCGGTCAGTGTACATGAGAGGAACGTATACAAACATGTGAACTATTCTAGAAAAAATAAAATATAATGAACACAAGTGGTATGCATGCTGTGACCTTAAGTGTGTGGTATTATATTGGGGCAGCAAGGAGGGTACACAAAATTTCCATGTTTTTCATGCAAATGGGACTCTAGAGCCAGGGAAAGTTACAAATTGGCCAAACAACTGGTACCAGTAAAGTAAAGTAATCCCACTACAGGCCTCAGGAAGCCCTTGGGGCAGTAGGAGGTTAAGGCTCCCACTTTTTTCTAGACAATCGGCACTTGGTGTCAGCCCTGCATGACGGCCACCTTTACCCCCAGAACAAACGTCTGGTACTCATTTCTGTTAGAGGCTGAGTTGACCCCAGGGCCATAGTGCCGCCAGAAGGTTTGGGTCAGTTTAAAAATCCTGAAACAACTGGTACCAGGGACAAAAAATGTAATAAATCGCCCATTAATTGATTCTGAAAAAAAAAATTGCTCCTCAATTGCATATAAAACTGGAATTAATGAAGCAATTTGTTTAAGTTTTGGACAAAAGTCCCTTGTTACAATACATTGCTAAAAAATTGTTATTGTAAGAGGCAAAAGTGAAGAAAGATTTTTTGATGGCCAAAGATTCGTAAACTTATTAAAGAGTGTTATTTTAAAAAACTGCATGTCTGACATGGATCTACAAGCTTGGGAATCATACAAGGACATCATTAAGAAATTCCTGGGTAATGTTAAAGATGATCAAATTGTAAACTCCATGCTCGAAAAGTTCAGGGCACTGGGATGTAATATGAGCTTGAAGTTACACTTCCTCAACTCTCATCTTCAACATTTTAGGCGCACTAACTGAAGAACATGCTGAGCGATTCCATCAAGACATAAAAGAGATGGAAACAAGGTACCACGATGGGATGTCTTCAAGATATGTCTACTATCGTTGGTGTTCAGTAAGAGAAAATCCTTGGCAGGAGAACAAACGCCAATCAACTCACCGTTGATTTCTTGCTAAGCAAAGAAGAAAATAGAGATCTTAAGGTATATTAGCAGTTATTTATTTATTTTATATTGTTTTAAATGCACAATTTATATTGTATCGACCTCTATAGTTTTTACAGTAATTTAAAGGATTATGGCTATTATATATAATGCAAAAAGTAATAAAATTTTAATTTCAACAAGGCAAGAAAAAACCTTATGTGATGTGAAAATCTGTTAACATATTTGAATTCAGCACACGAAAATTATGTCTAAACCAATGTAAGTGGATTGTAGTGCAGGGGATTTGATACTGTAATTAAAAAAAAAGGCCTACTCTTGTAGAATGTATTAATAAATAAATATTTTTTTTTTTCAAATGCCCCAGGTTGTCTTTTTTGACATATCTGGTCTCTCTCTTGGCATGGCGTCTTGTAACCAACTTCTGAAGTTGGGGCACCTGGAAGGCAGGGTTATGCTGTCCTGATGATATGAGAGTTAATGATGATGGACTGATGTGCCAGGAGAGGCCTTAAACTAAACTTAAGCTAATTAGGCAAACTTGTCCCGACTGGGAATCAAACCCGGGTCCCGCTGCATGATAATAAATATATAAAATTTTATATTATTTTATTATTTTGCTGGTTGAGTGGAAGAGAAGGCTTTACGACCTAAATTCTGCCAACTTAAATAAAACTCAATTATTATTGTTTTTACCCTCACATACTGGTAATAGTTTTTGGTCATAAGAAAGTATAAAAATGGAGATAGATTAACCTATAAAGTGATATAAACAATATGGATATTGCAAAGATAGCTCATGAATTATGATTAGAACAGGAGCGCAAACTTAAATGAATGTTGGTTCATATCTGCTGGCCATGTTGGTTCAGACATCATCAGTGTTGTTTTGAATTTTACTAGGGTAAGAGATCTGAAACTTAAGGGGGGTGATGGGTGAAAAATTGACCATTTGAGATCAAAATGGCATTTTTTGTATTAAAAAAAGGCCTGTATTCTAATGTATATGTTGGCAAAGTTTCAGAGGCACTTCTAAGTGCCCTAAATTACGTAAGAGTTAAAAGGCTGCGCCAGTTAAATACTACCTGTGTGCAAATCTTTAAACATGTTTTTGTACACTTTTATTTTCACTGCATTTTTGTTGAATGGAATTCAGAAATTTTGTCATAGAAGGTTCAAATTTTTACTGCATGTCTTAAAAGCAATGGGCAACAAAGTAGTGCATTGGTTTCATGATTGAAGTAGTATTTTAAGAAACTAAAATTATGGCATTTCATGGGAAGGACCCCATACAAAGTAAAATCTGTCTCCAGAATAAAATTTTAGAGAGATCTAATCAATTTAAATATCTTGGATATTATCTCTCTATCTGGGATGAAAAGGATATCCCTGAAAAAGTTACTAGTTACAATAAAAGTTTAGGAATTATTAATCAAGTTATGAAACCATCCCTTGTACAAAAAAACACCAGATTACGTTTATATAACACTTTGGCTAGACCAGTGTTGACCTATGGTAGTGAAGCATGGACACTAAGAAAACAACATGAAAGCAGAATAACGGCTTGTGAAATGAGATTCATGCGCAGAACAGCGGGTTACACCAGATGGGATCGGAAAAGGAACACCGATATCTTAAAATAATTGAAGACTACGCCAATTTTGGAGTATATTAAACAGTACCAACTAAATTGGAAACACCATCTTGAAAGAATGAGTTCAAATCGGATCCCCAAAGCTGTTTATAATTATTTACCAAGAGGACGAAGATCACTGGGCCGTCCTATGAAACGCTGGAGGGAAAATTTTCTATAGGATCGTAACAGGCCTTGGCCTAATACTTGGAAGGAAGAAGAAAGAAGAAAGAGTATTTTAAGAAATAAAATATATGCATTTTTTTTTTTGTAATTCCACGCATAAGGTACATCCATTTTTTTCTCCCTTTGTATTCACATTATAAGAATTCTAATACATGATGTTTTTCTAAATATTTTAGGGGTCTTGTAAAGAAAACAGACATTTTACTAAAAAATTGTGGAACCCATTTAATTATAATATATGCAAATTTTTAAAAATATAATATTTAATAACTCATAAAATAAATGAAACTTAAACACATCATTATGTATCATGCAGTGAATATTTGTACAAAAACTCAAGTCTCTAGCTCAAAAAATGTAGAAAATAGAAATTTCACCCATTACCCCCCATAAAGTAACTTTTGTAATGTAATGTAACATAAGTTTTCCTAACTTAAGGTAACATAGCTATGTTACCAGTGTGGTAGACTGAATGTTAATTGCAAAAATAATTTAGCCCAAAAATAACGTGACCTAAAATGTAGGATTTAGTATTGATCTATGTTGGTAGATGTTGCAATATAAATAATAACATATTGGCAGAATGAGATATAATGGAAGGTAATTAATAAGAATTGAAATGATTTGTAGCATACAGCCTATTGTAACATACGTATTATTTGCACAACAATAGCCTTGATTTTTTTAAACTAATATCTTCCCTGCTGCTATAATTATTAAGTAATACAAACAGTTTATTGTTGCAGAATTCTGAAATCCATTCTGACCTTGACATACTCCCTAAAGCAGAGTCAAATGAAAAAAAGTCACAATACAAGACCTTGACATAGTAACCCAGTAAAGTGAATGTTACTGTTGCCCTTGCTTTATAATGTAAAATAAGTGTAGATGCGTTGATTCATAACCAAATTAATTTTTATTATGATATAAGAAATGGAAAATATAAATTTCAACAATGGAGAAGAACTAAAATCTAGTATTGAATGCACTTATTTAGGAACAAAATTAGACCATTCAGGCAATAACACAGTGGAAATTAAAAATAGAATTGCACAAACAAAACAAGCAATAAATGCTTTAAATTCTGTTTGGTGGAGCAAAAATATTACAAAAAATAGAAAATTACAAATATATCAAACCATAATACAGAGCATTTTAACATATGGTGCTGAAGTCTGGCAAATTCCTACCAGGGAGAATGAAAAGAATTTTAAGCACAGAAATGGATGTTTTAAGATCAGCTGGAAAATCTAGAAAGGACAGATTAAGAAATAAAGGAATAAGGGAAATTATGGGTGTAGAAGAGAAGGCGGACATCATAGAAAAGAAAATATTACCGTGGTATGGCCATGTCAAAAGAATGCCAGAACAAATATTGCCTAAAATTGTTATGGAATGGATCCCAATGGAAAGGAGGAAGACCGAAGAAAACTTGGATAGAAGGGGTACAAGCAGCTATGAATATCAGAGGAATGGAGGAAGATCAATGGATGGACAAAGAGGAATGGCATTTGGTTTCCGGAAGACGGCGGCAGCTGCCATGATACAGAATGATGATGATTATACCAAATCTGGATTTTTAAGTGAATTTATTTTTATTGACTATGGAAAGCTAATATAATGAACTCTGGGTTTGATGGTGCCACAGTTATTTTCTATTGAATTAACAAAAATTAACATTATTTGAAGACCTCCGATAAATAAGGGTATTACCAACAATTATTCGACATTCTTTTAGATGGAAAACTATGTATGATAAATAATACCACGCACTGTTACTTAGCAGTATTCCATTTATTTACTCCTGAAGTTAGGGTAGATTACATAAATAACAGGGAATATTATGCATTCATTAATCTGCCATGTTGGTTCAGATTCCTGACTAGCTGACCCAGATTTAATATCCGATGAAGTTGGAAATTTTAATTATAAAATTTTGAATCTCAGGACAAGAAGGATGGAGGTAGGCCTATACAATTTTTAATTACTAGATTATGTACCAGGTGTCTGCATTAAATTGCAACTTCTACAGAATACATGTTGAGAAGGCAAGTGATACCAATTTGTCAATTGGAAGGGGATGTTAAGCTTGGTTGGTCATCTTGGTGCTTTTTGACAGGAGTAGGCTATGTGTCAGCATTGGTTTCACCATCTTCCTTTTTTTTCATCCTTATCCCTCATACAACATGGATACACGCCACACAATTAACATACTGTAATCATATTTAATTTGTGTTGGGAAGTAAACATTATGAGGTATAATCATTAAAATTCATCGGAGAACATATTGTTTAAACAACTCACCTCATAGGATTCATGCTTCCATGATATCGCGATTTCAAACATAGTCATGTTCATCTTCAGCCATAACTCCGACTGACGAAATTCTTCGGCCGTCAACTATTCTATTGTCGCCATCTTCAGTGCTGCCATCTATGGTTGAATTTATGAACTTTGAAATCAATGTAATTTCGTTAGGGATATCAAAATTCATTGATCTATTTTTGTTTTTCTGAATGTATATTTTTCCCAAACTGTCAATTCCAAAGGTTTCTCTACTTGTTTAAAAGTTTAGCTTCTCTTCCAATTTTACGATGTTCTAATAAACTATGTGCAGCAATTGCAGATTTTTCAATTTCACAATTTTTAATATTTCTGAAATGTTCTTTTGTCCGAATTTCCAAATTCCTTTTTGTTTTTCCTATATAAACTTTATTGCAATCTTCACAATTTATTTTAAGTTTGCAATAAAGTTTATATAGGAAAAACAAAAAGGAATTTGGAAATTCGGACAAAAGAACATTTCAGAAATATTAAAAATTGGAAAAATTGAAAAATCTGCAATTGTTGCACATAGTTTATTAGAACATCATAAATTGGAAGAGAAGCTAAACTTTTAAAACAAGTAGAGAAACCTTTGGAATTGACAGTTTGGGAAAAAATATACATTCAGAAAAACAAAAATAGATCAATGAATTTTGATATCCCTAACGAAATTACATTGATTTCGAAGTTCATAAATTCAACCATAGATGGCAGCACTGAAGATGGCGACAATAGAATAGTTGACGGCCGAAGAATTTCGTCAGTCGGAGTTATGGCTGACGATGAACATGACTATGTTTGAAATCGCGATATCATGGAAGCATGAATCCTATGAGGTGAGTTGTTTAAACAATATGTTCTCCGATGAATTTTAATACTGTAATCAATGTGAAAAATGTATGCCTGAACTGGGAATCGAACCCAAACCTTCTGCTTTACATGTTGATGCTAGACCAATGGTTCCCAACCTTTTTCGACTTGTGAAACCCTTCCACAACAATCTGAGTTGTGTGAACCACTGACTTTTAAATAGACTACATATAAGTAGACTAACATAACATTTAATTTCAGGAAAAGGTTTAATAACCTAATATTAACTTAATCCTTAACGGTTAAAATCTAAAGTTACCCTACTTACGGCTTAAAAGTTACACAACATGTAGGCCTAGTTGCAATAATAAATACAAGTTTTCATTGTAATTACTTACCTCTTTCTTGGAATTCAGTGAGAAGGTTACGCCTGCTCTCCATGTCACACAGCTTTGAAGTCAGGAACCACAGAAGTTAAACAAAGCCTCAAATAACTTTCAGCACAAAGTCTGTTTCTGTATTTACTTTTTAAATAGGCATATGAAAAAGGCGACTTTTCACACAAATAGGGGTATATGTAGGCCTATGTAATAAGGGGCATTATCTTCTTGTAAGCCCATATTTCCCTTAACAGAGATTTAGGCACTCTCCCCCTACAGGGAAGAATTTGAACTATACTAATTTTTAGTTACACTTGTTTTTGTATAGATGTCATTTGAGTGGTTCGTGGTCAGCATTCTGCCTCATACTGACATCTAGGAAACCAATGTAGTACTAGGACGGGAAAATTCAGTAAATTTTGCTTAGAGGCCTTTTCATTCAGGCTTAAGGATCTTTTACAAGCCTGAAAATCTTCAGACTCAGGACCCATGGCTTAAAGTCCCTCCCGGAGGACTTGCTCCTTGGATTTTTCCATCCTAAAAAAAGCCATCAACCCCGGCATTATAGTGTTAACTTAAATTTAAAATCATAATAATTATTAATATTACGGCAATACCGCAGAAATGAAGGAAAGAATAATAAATAGGGCTAACATCGAAAATGGCAGAACGGCTGTGGAATAATTGACAAAAAAAGTTGGACAATCTGAATAGCTATCATGAGAATAAACATACAGAAATGGGCAGAGCATGTGATAAGATTTTGTGATCACTTGCCTTAAATTACTTACTGCAATTGTGGAAGGGAAAAGATCCAAAGAAGACCTAAATATAGGTAGAAAAATGGAATACTAACAAATAAATATATTGGATCTGCATTCATATTACGTTGCTTCTTATACATGTTTCAAAGCATCTTTGTTCCTTCTTCAGTTGGTAAGACACATGTCTCACAAGAAACAACAAAATATGAGGTGACATGTATGCAGACCCTTCTTCTTCTTCTTCCTTCCAAGTATTAGGCCAAGGCCTGTTACGATCCTATAGAAAATTTTCCCTCCAGCGTTTCATAGGACGGCTTAGAGATCTTCGTCTTCTTGGTATATAATTATAAACAGCTTTGGGGATCCGATTTGAACTCATTCTTTCAAGATGGTGTTTCCAATTTAGTTGGTACTGTTTAACATATTCCAAAATTGGCGTAGTCTTCAATTCTTTTAAGATATCGGTGTCCCTTCTCCGATCCCATCTGGTGTAACCCGCTGTTCTGCGCATGAATCTCATTTCACAAACCGTTATTCTGCTTTCATGTTGTCTTTTTAGTGTTCATGCTTCATTACCATAGGTCAACACTGGTCTAGCCAAAGTGTTATATAAACGTAATCTGGCGTTTTCCTATGGAAATGAAAATAATATTTTAAGTACAAATTCCATTCCTTTGTTCTCAAATTTTATGGAACATGTTTTTACAATAACAATTGTTAATCTTCTGTTGAGAAATGTGAGTAGAAGTAAATTCATTACCTTCTTGAAGGTTCAATCCCTCTAAGTTTGACAGAATTTTTTAGATGAAAAAAAGGAAGCTAAAAAGTAATCAGTTTTATGTCACAAAGGTGTGTCACACATTAAATGACTCTCAGATATAAAAAGGATATCCATAGATACCAGAGTTAGCCATAGCTGAAATAGTCAATGTTATATCCATTCGGCAAATACAATCTTAAGGTAGAATATTTTTATCATTCACCTCATATTGTTCTTCTTATTTGATTATAAACTAGTTTCGGAACATAGTTTCTGTTCCATCCTCAGTATCGTCACGACCATTGTTCTGTCATCTTGAAGAGCTGTCCTTCTCTCCTTCCATTGGCTGACTGAAAAACCTCGAAACCAGGTCATTCTCACAGGGAATTTCGAAGTTCATTAATTTCTTCTTTTCGCTCTTTTGAATGTAGATCTTTTCCCAAACAGTAAGTTCTTTAGGTTTTTCTATTTGTTTTAATAATTTAGCTTCTTTCTCAATAAGATGTTTTTCAGTGCACAAAGAAGGGAAGAAAAATGAGGCCGATAATTAACAACATAGGGTCTCCTACATATCATTTATATAAATGGTTATGGAAGGAATTTAATAAAATGAATGGATTTGAAAACTCTGCAATAGAAAACTCTTATGAATTGGTAGATAAACTAGAAAACATACAACTACAATCTTCAGGCAGATTAGTTTCATTTGATGTTGTTTCCTTATTTCCAAGCATTCCAAAAGACCAAACTATGGAAATTTTAGAGATTTGGATGAAAAATAATAAAATTGAAAAAGTAAAGATAGTCGAATATAAAACTTTAACGAAATTATGTATCAATAATATGTTTTTCACCTACAATGGAAGATTTTATAAACAAAATTCAGGACTTTCGATGGGAAACCCTTTATCTCCGTTCTTAGCTAATCTATTCATGGGGAATTTTGAACACAAGATAATTAATGGACATCGTTTAATTTTCAAGTTCTGGTGCAGATATGTGGATGACATAATTGCAATAGTTAATCATAAACAGATAGATGATGCATTAAAATTATTGAACATTCAAAGTCAAACTATAAAGTTCACTATGGAAAAGGAAATCAATGGAGAAATACCATTTTTAGATCTCAACTTAAAAAGGAACGAAGAAAATAAGATAGAATTTGGAATTTACAGAAAGAAGACACATATAGATAACTACATAAAAGCTTTAGGTTTCAATCACATAGCTCACAAAGAAGCAGTTTTCAATAGTTTGACACATAGATTAGTGAACATACCAATGAACAAAGAAAATTATGAAAAAGAACACATAATCAACGTAGCCACGGAAAATGTTTTGCAATAAAAATGATACTCAAAAAAATAAACAAGTTCAAAAGACAAAAATTTATTAATCAAAGCACTCTTCTAAAAGTAAAAGAAGATAATGTAAAATTTAGAAAATTCACATATCATCCATTAAAACACCACAAGTTTCAAAACTTTTTAAAGATTTCAACATAAGGTTAGCACCCAAATATGACTACAGCATCAGTAGACTGATTAGACCTAATAAGAATGAGAAAATTAAAGAAGAAAACAAATTAGGGATTTATCAAATTAAATGTGAAGAATGTGAGAAATTCTACATAGGAAAAACTAAAAGAAATTTGAAAACTAGAGTGAAAGAACATCTCAGGAATGTCAAGAAAGGGGAAGTAGAAAAATCTGCAGTGGCTGCCCATGCATGGTCTGAAAAACATCTTATCGAGAAAGAAGCTAAATTATTAAAACAAACTGATACTGAGGATGGAACAGAAACTAGTTTATAATCAAATAAGAAGAACAATATGAGGTGAGTGATAAAAATATTCTACCTTAATGAATATACCTCATAGTGAGAATTCCTAAAATAAGTAAATACAATCTTAATTATATTATTTTTGGTCTGGACATCTTACCTCAAAAAGCTGACGATAAAACATAATTGTTTTGAAACATGTCCAAGAACAAATCAACATTAATATTGAGGTAAGATGTCCAGACCAAAAATAATATAATTAAAATAACCTCAAAATATAACTTCCTAAAATTAAATATTAAATACAATCTTCTTTAATTATTAAACACCTCACTTCATAATTATAGATTTCTTGAGGACTAGTTTCGATACTTTTACAATTATGAGGAGACCAGTCTCATGGACTAATGGTCAGCATTCCTGACTACAGTTTATGAGGTCCCGGGTTTGATTTCCAGTCAGACTACAGGAATTTTTCTTTAAGGGAATTATTCCGGTGGTTGCCCATGGTCTGGAATTTAGGTTAAGGACTCTCCTGGTATTTCATTATCTTTTATCACCCATCATATCATTGGGGTAATGTAAACTCCGCCTTCCAGGTGCCCCACCCTAAGAAATGGATTACAATTTTGCCAATGCTAGGGGAGAAAGTCAGAAATATTCCTGGTGGCATCGAGAGGGGAAAAAAAGAAAAGAGACCTCTATTAGTATTTAAAATAAACCTCATAGTGTTACTTCTTTTAAATATTCATGAAAATAGACATTCTACTCTACTATTTGAAACAATAAACATTTTCAATTAATCATAAAGATATTGGAACCATGTACTTTCTTTGCATAAGATTTTTTGCTGAAATAGTGAACAAGTCAAAATAGATTAAATTTCTTGAATGAATGAGTCAGTTTTTATATCTTACCTCATAGTTTGTTTTTTTAAACATACGAACTGCAGTTTTCAAGAAGAAACATCCCTCCCATTTTCTATTTAACTATGAATAGATTAAATTTATTTAATAGAATATCTGAGTGTTGGCTGGTTGGTATCTAATGTCGAGCACTTGATAATGAAATCATTCACTCTCTTGCACTCAAATATTTAGTAGAAAGGCTGGTCTCTTCTACAAAAGCTGGACAACGGTGCAGCTGTTAGTAATCATGCTTATGCATGATGAACGAAAGGGAAGGGCTACTCACCAATAAGCACTGGTCAGCTTGGCGAGTTTTTTCTTTTTTTGACCGAATTGGTATTACTACTTCTTCCTATACCAATTCCCTCTTTCAAATTTTTCTATCCAGTCCCCCTTGACTGACCTCTTGTTTTTTTCGACCCTGATGGTATTAGAGTATTCGAGGCCTAGGGGTTTATTTCTCCTTCCTTCCTATACCTATTTTCTCTCTACGGGTGACATAACCACCACATGTGGTGCCTACTACTAAACGGTTACAACTAGTTTATTGTACTCCAATATCCGAGTGTGAATTACTTCCAATTTTATGTCGAAATGGAAACTTTATGTAGTAAAGAGCAGTCAAAGAGAATATTGGAAAATAACTATTTTCTCACCTTCATTGTAGCATTACGGATCATTCAGAAAGTGCTCAATATTTTTTTATGTGAACGCTGTTATTCTTCCAGCCGTTCAAGATACTGTATATTATGATCTATACTTTAAATGTGGACATATAAATAAGGACATGACTAAAAATAAAATATATAATGATACTTTTCCAAATCACAGCCTTTAATTGTATGTTTCTGTGTTTTTAATCATAAAACAAAAAATCAATAAACCTTTGGTATATGTGAACATAATTACTGTACAATATGAATGATGTTTTTGTTTTGTGAATGACAATCTTGCAATCAAATTCTTCTTCCTATTTGTTTATTCTTCCAATTCATTCTGTTGGATCTCTTATCTTAATACACTGTTCATAGACATAACATTTTTCCCCTTAACAAAAATGTCTTATGCAGCTTATAAACAAGTTCAATATTATAATAAAAGTTATTAAATCTTAACTTCGCTACAATTTCAAAAAATATTTTTAATGTACGGTGTTTTAACAAATGTCAATATTTATGTACATTGAAAAACTTAGAAAGCTTGAAAATTTATGTAAAATAAAATTTTAAGCAAATAATGAATTTCCTAACATATTTCAAATCATTTTTGAAAATGTTTCTGATTAAATACATATTCTGTAAAATAGCCCATTAAATTACAGTACGGCATCAATTTTGACAAGTTACAAGATGTATTTTCTATGTTATTTACAGTGATGGGTGGGTACTCAATACTGATGTGTATTTATCATTTAATACTAAACATATAACAAAAAATTAAGAATGTGATATTCTTAGATGTTTTGAAAATACAATAGGAAGTAACATTATGAAACACGCCATAGCCTGTCCCAAAGCCAGGTTGAAAAAGGGTGAGGGGGAGGAGTAACACCTCGTAAAAAAAACCTTGATTTAGCCTGTCCAGCTGATAATATCTTCAATACTAGTAAAATTCATATCAAATTCCGTTGAGGTGAAGTCATATGATGAAATATTTAACTTTTATAGGAATTAATCACTATGAGGTTTAATTTATGGTGAAATTAAATGTTTCTTACCTCTCCTCATAAATATTTTCTAAGTTGATCGCGATTTCGAGACTTATAACTGTCTCATCATCAGAACTTCGTTGGCGACAGGATGAGACAGTTGTAGTATCGAAATCACGATCAACTTAGAAAATTAAAATTCATCGGAGAACATATTGTTTAAACAACTCACCTCATAGGATTCATGCTTCTATGATATCGCGATTTCAAACATAATCATGTTCATCGTCAGCCATAACTCCCGACTGTCGGAGTTATGGCTGACGATGAACATGATTATGTTTGAAATTGCGATATCATGGAAGCATGAATCCTATGAGGTGAGTTGTTTAAACAATATGTTCTCCGATGAATTTTAATGATTATACCTCATAATGTTTACTTCCCAACATTAATTAAATATAACTTAGAAAATATTTATGAGGAGAGGTAAGAAACATTTAATTTCATCATATGATGAAAGTTAAAAATTCAATTGTACCTGTTGGTACAATATCTTGTGAGGGCTCCTTGCCTGGGTTACGGCGAAGACCTCAACGCAAATACAGCGGAGAAGGAGTCCTTCGGTACGGTGTAACTGGCAGAAGAGGCAACTAAAATATAGGGGTAGGTAGAACTCCTTGAGTCGTGGTGAAGACAATCAACCTAGGGGAAGGAGACCCTGAAAACAAAATCCCCTCCTGGTGGTTAAAGATTGTGCGGAGGGTTGGTACCTCTTCCATGTAAAACTTATATTACTCATAAGCTCCAAACAAGTAACATTATGAGGTTTTAATTAATAATAAGTTTTGTCTGTTTAATTCGTACCTCATATTGCTGTTTCTGTTGGACATATGTTTCAAGTATATTGAACTTTTATAGGAATAAATCACTATGATTTACATTTAACTATCTCGGATACCAAGTTACATACGAAGAGGAAAAAGATTTTAGTGAAAAAATTATAAAATTTAACAGAGTAACAGGAATTATAAATAATATTTTCAAGCCAAACACAGTACAGCAACACACACAAACTAGAATTTATAAACAGGCTAGAGCCATATTATGTTACGGCAGTGAAGCCTGAACAATTCGCAGTGTAGATGAACAAAGACTAACTGCGGCAGAAATGAAATTTATGAGACGTACTGCAGGTTACTCAAGAACAGACCATAAAAGGTATTCTGAGATTCTTGAAGAATTACAAACAGAATCAGTCAAGGAATATGTACAAAAATACAGAAACAACTGGAAATCTCATGTAAGAAGAATGAGCAGAACAAGAATACCACGTCAAATCTTAAATTACCAGCCACCAGGCAAGAGATATTTGGGCAGACCCTTCAAACGTTGGATTGAGACCGTAACAAACCACTAGGTCTATCACATGAAAGGAAGAAGAAGAAGAATCACTATGAGGTTTAATTTTATCTTATATGTTTCAAGGCTTGTTAGCTTCATCTTTAGTAGTTACAGACTGGTTTTTGTCAAGTTGTCAGCCCTGGATCTTGACTTCTCCTCCCCCTTTCTGTGGCCCAAAGAACTCACTAATTAGGTTCCTTTCCCTGGGAATTTCAAAATTCATAATTCTCTCCTCATTCTTCTGTAGGTAGATTCTTTCCCATATGGCGAGTTGTGGTTTTCTAACTGTTTTAATAATTTTGTGTTTTTCTGATCAAATGTGAGCAGCTACTGCAGATTTTTCTACTTTCCCTTTTTTTATATTTCTTATGTGTTCTTTGGTTCTAATGGTTAAGTGATAAGATATACATAGGGAAAACAAAGAGAAATTTGTGGAAGATATTTTAAATTATAAGGCTTCAATATGTGTAGATAAACTATGAGTAAAATTCTGCAAATAAAATGGAATATATTCACAAAGACAAAATACGAGACAACATTTTAAACATTAGCAATTATGTTTGGTATAAAAAAGAAGGCTAGTTGAAGCATTCAAATAATACAAATAAAAATCAATTGAAAATTAAATGTGAAAACTAAGAAAAGAATATTCTAATATAATAAATTTGGGAATTTTTAACATTATGAGGTTTTATTGATAAGAATCAAATGAATCGTAAATTCTTCTTACCTCATACAACTATGTTTTTTTAACCGCAGTATTGGCGACCATCGTCACCATCATCAACAGAGTCGTGAAAACAGCTGATGATGGTGACGATGGTCGCCGATACTGCGGTGCTGTGTTTAAAAAAAAATATAGAAGTATGAGGAAAGAAGAATTCACGATTCATTTGTTCTTAAAAAATATTATAATGAATTTATTACAAATTCCTATATCAGTAAAGTATTGAGCACCCATCTCTCGCATTAAATAATATCATGCAAATCACAATATTTCATTAACATTTTTACAAAATAATTCAACAGATAACAAGTCGAAACAGAAAAAAAAAAAGAAAAAAAAATTGACACCAATAATAATCATTTACATGTTGAGAAAACTAACTATAATGGTAGGGAGACCCAGCATAGTGACTATGTAACCCTTTTATGGATCGATGATCAACCACCTGTGATTAACACATGCAGAAGTATGGCCAGTAGCCGACTGGTAGGCCTGTCAAAGCCATTGAGTTTAGTTTAGCTTTAATGATCAATTTAATTATTAAAAATCATTTTTCTAGTAACTTTTGAGACATACACACATAACGTATATAGTACTGCCTCATTCGTTTTACTAATTACATTTTTCAACATTGTAATTATAATTTGATATTAAAAATAATCACCTCATCTCATAGTGTTACTTCCTAAGTTTAAATTGTAATTAAAATTTTACAAGAAACGAATAAATTCTTATAATAATTGAGTTTGTATTTTTTAAACATTCTTAGCTCATATGTTTGTTTTGTTGGACGATCGTTTCAAAGCTTATTGCTCCATCTTCAGCTTGTCACAAACTGGCAAACTGGTTTTTTTCTTTTCATCAAGTTCTCGGCCCTGGGTCTGTGTTTCAAAGAACTTGGTAATGAGGCTCCTTTCTCCCGGAATTTCAAAGTTAATAATTTTCTCCTTGTTCTTCTGTATATAGATTTTTTCCCATATTGTGAGTTCATTGGTATTTTCTAACTGTTTTAATAATTTTGTATTTGGATCTATTTTGTGTTTTTCTGTTTAAAACGTGAGCTGCTACTGCAGATTTTTCTACTTCTCTCTTTTTTAACATTTCTTATGTGTTCTTTAGTTCTAATGTTTAAATTTCTCTTTGTTACCAGTGCTCTAAAAACCAGAGACCTTGGTCAAATCCCAGTTTAGGCATAAATTGTTCTTAATATAATAAATTTGGGAATTTTTACTTTATGAGGTTTTTTAATAAGAATCAAATGAATAGTGAATCCTTCTTACCTCATACATCTGTTTTTTTAGCAGTATTGGGAAACATATCATTCCAATCTTTAGCTGTATTCACAACTGTCAATTTTTTCTTTTTGCCAGTATAATAAAAAAATTGACAGTCATGAAGACAGCTGAAGATGGGAATAATATGTTTCCCGATACTGCAGTTCTCTGTTAAAAACATAGATGTATGAGGTAGAAGAATTCACGATTCATTTGATAAATTTTTCTTTTCAAACCTTAATTTGTTCTTTAATGTAAGTGGCAAATTTAAAATAAAAACATCAAAAATATTAATTCACTATTTTATATTTTTCTAAAAGTTATTATTAAGGTATATTGCATATTTTTTATATCAGCAAACATATTTTACAATGGTGATTAATTCCTATAAAAGTTAAATATTTTTACATTAACTGTCACAAGTTTTCAGGCTTTCTATTTTTCAATTAAATAACAATAAACCGAACAATTAATGGTTTTGACCATATTATTAACATATATAACATTTGTTACAATTATTACATGTAATTAAAGTGGGGCTACCTGTTCAAGTCTTGGAATCGATGCTGCTGCTGACGATATCTGAAAAGAAAAGAAGACATGTTAGAAATAAAATTATTAAAATATGCTAATTTATCTGACCTTTCATGCTTGAAATTAAATAAAACATTAAATAAAAGAGTTGAAAAATTTAATTTTGCAAACATGAAATGGAAAACAAGTTACTTTTCACGACATTTATTAAAACAAAACTTGTATAATAACTACAAGACTCTACAGATTTTTTTTTTTCCTTTTTTTTTCCTTCTTAATAATAAAAATCTTGGCTGGAACGTAGAAATTATGCAGATACAGTTTCTACCATGGTCTTCTTTATTATTTCGCCAAAATTTTCATCACAATCACTAGTAGAAGCAGAACTCGAATTGTTTTCATTTTCACTTGTATGAGATTTATTTCTTTCATTTACATTTAAATTGTCCTGCCTTAATTCGGAAACACCTTCGCTAACAGACATCGGCCCCGTACTAACTCCATCACTATTGTAAGTAGCAGATGGACCTCTCATACTAGAGGTAGAATCTTCAAACGTAGAGCCAGGAGGATTTGTTCGCGCAGTAGTCATATATGAGTATCTTCCCTGAAGGAGATCAGAGAATGGCTCAAGTTTGTTACTCATGGGACAAACAGTGTGTAAGTTTGTATAGTGACTAAGAGGGATATTACTGGAATTAGATTTCGCAATGTGATCCTGACCTTCAAAACTCTCCCTTGGATCACCCTAGCATAGAAAATCCTTCATATGTATTGCTCCCAGTATTTATTATTGCCTGTGGTCTCTGATGAAATTCATTGGTTTGAGGTGTATTCAACATACTGTCTTTATAAGCGTCGCTACTACTTAATCCCTCTGTCGTTACCTTGTTTGAAAACTCATGACCATAAACACCACTATAATGTCCAAAGTTTTCTGTTGTTGAAGCTGCATGAGGGTTAGAAAATGTAGAGAAACCAGAAGAATACTGATATTTAGAACTTGTATCGTTTCCATAATTTGTATTTCCAGTGGGCAGAGCTTGTCGATAGGTGGATGTACCAGTGTCTGGAAATGTTGGAGCAGGTAAGAGTCCAGTTGCCAATGCACCAGGAAATGAACGTCCAGGTATCGTTACATTATTTGCTTGACTGAAATGAAAACCAGGAGTAGTTCTAAATTCTTGATGGTCATTAGAAATACTTTTCCTGCTTTGTGGTTGTACTGTCATTCCAGGATGATGATGATTCGTAAATCGATTGTGATCCATGCTGTTTGTATTGTCTAATTGATCAGCTGACAATTCATTGCTATTTTCTTCAGAGTAGCATTCATCTCTGAATGCGTAGAGATCCAGAGAATCTTCACGAGCCGGTAGATTTACCATGCCAGAGAATCCAGACGTATTTCCACCTGACATGTCTGAACCACTTACCATTCCACCAGGACCTTCTCCTGGAGCTCCGTAGTGGAGATTTGTAAAGCTGCCAGCATGAACGCAGGATTCCACTTCAACACCAGATCCTAGGCTTACGTCTCGCAGGAGGCTACCATTGAATTTTGGTGCTGAACTTGTCATATTGTTGCTTTGCTCCTGGTAGGATGGAGCAGGTGTGCCAGAGAGTCTGTCTTCCTCACCCCAATTGAGATGCCTATTTGATGGCTGGTCCTGTTTGGCTGATGCATTTCCTCCTCCTCCACCTCCATTGCCCCCACCTTCCTCTTCGCCCTCCTCCAGCTTTTGCTTTTTCTCCAGCTCCAGCCTCATCAGTGTGTGAATGAAATGAGTGCGAACTCGTACTGGATTGAATTCTATTCGACCACTCGAATTGGCACAACCATCTCGGGAACATCCACATGGGAAGTTCAGACGATCAACCTGTGAACATTACATTATTAAATTAACATTTACTAATAACTTTTAAAAATAATTTTGAATCACCACTTAAGTTACTAAATAAAAGGTTAAAAATACTAAATTGTACCTGATGTCTCAGGAACCATTTTATATTTTTAACCTTTTAACATTTATTAGCCTCAAAAGCAAGGCATTTAAGTTTAATGATATTATGCTATTATAAATATAGAAACTCCATGGCATGACAGGCATAGAAGACCCTTGGTCTACCATCCAGCTGCAGGCCTCACATCAACATGTGTTAATCACAGGGGTGGACGATCATCCAATCAGTATAGAGGTAACATGTGATCAACATGTCAGGTCCCTCAGCCATTATAGTTGGATCAAATTCAAGATATGGAACATTTTTTAGACAGCCTTAATATTTTAAAGAAATATCAGCATATTTTGCATGAGAAAGTAACATGACATCATTTTAATAATAGTAATAATAATGGATATCATAAAGTTCTAAGTGTTAGTTGTGTATGTTTAACAGACACTATAACTATCAATTGATTGCAGAGTTTATTTCAAGCAAGACGACTGATGTACTCCGTATCATTTGATGGTCAGTACATTGTTATTGTCACTAAATTAAAAATTGTCAATATTAAGAACATGAGCTAACTTTTTTTCCCCCCCGTTTAATACAGTCTTTCCACTTTACAGCAGTTTGCCCTTGATTCCTGCTTTCCAGAGATTCCTATCTTCCCATTGTCCTTCTTCCATATCCCTCTTCATCATGGCATCATATATTCCCTCATACCATGCTCTTCTACTTCTTCCCCTCTTCCTTCTGCCTGGTATCATCCAATCTAACACATGTTTAGGCCACTGGTCTTCCAAACATCCGTTGTACATGTCCATAACACTGTAAAGCTCTCTTTGTTATCCTTTCGATAACAGTTTCTTGTGCATCCATTTCTTGTCTGATATATGTATTTCGAATATGTTGTAGCCTGGATATTCTCATACTTCTCCGCAATCCATCCATTTCTGTCGCAAAGATTCTTTTCTGCATCCTTTCATTTATTGTCCAGCTTTCTGATCCATATGTAAGTATACTTTCTATTATTGTCTGTATAATCTTTTTTTTTGTTCTTCTGGTCAAATTTCTATTCCATAAAAGACCTTTTAGAGATCTAATCACCTTCCTTGCACATTTTACTCTGTTAATAATATCTTTTTCACAAGTACCAGATTTATCTATTATAGATCCAAGATATTTAAATTCTTCAACACGTTTAATTATCATATTATTTATTAATAATGAATGGAGAACATATTTTAATTGACTCACCTCATACATTTTCAAACTTCTTTGATACCGACGGTTTCAGACAATATCATGTCCTTCGTCAGTCATGGCGTCCATTGATGAAATTCCGTGATTGTTGATTTCTTTAGTGACATCACCTCTTGTGCTGCCATCTTTCGTTGGGATTATAAACTTTGTAATTAAATTTTTATTCACCGGAATATCGAAATTCATAGATCGATATTTATTCTTCTGAATGAATATCATTTCCCAAATTGTCAATTCGAACGGTTTATCCAACTGTTTTAAAAGTTTCGCTTCTTTTTCAATTTTATGAAAATTACTTACCATCCAATAGTACATGGGAAATTTCAAAAAATATTTGACAAATACAACATTACTTTGGCACCAATAAATAAATTTAGTCTGGAAAAACTTTTAAATACCAATAAAAATCAACATCCCAGACAGTAAGAAATCTGGAATTTATCAAATTAATTGTAATGATTGTAGCAAAAGTATACATAGGAAAAACAAAAAGGAATTTAGAAACACGCACTAAAGAACATTTTAGAAATATTAAAAATTGTGAAATTGAAAAATCAGCAATTGCTGCACATAGTTTACTAGAACATCACAAAATTGAAAAAGAAGCAAAACTTTTAAAACAGTTGGATAAACCGTTGGAATTGACAATTTGGGAAATGATATTCATTCAGAAGAATAAATATCGATCTATGAATTTCGATATTCCGGTGGATAAAAATTTAATTACAAAGTTTATAATCCCAACGAAAGATGGCAGCACAAGAGGTGATGTCACTAAAGAAATCAACAATCACGGAATTTCATCAATGGATGCCATGACTGATGAAGGACATGATATTGTCTTGAAACCGTCGGTATCAAAGAAGTTTGAAAATGTATGAGGTGAGGTCGATTAAAATATGTTCTCCATTCATTATTAATGATATAACCTCATAATGTTTACTTCCCGATATTAATTTAAATATATCATATTATTTATTTGTAGGTCTTCAGAATTTCCTCCGATTACCATATATTTTCTCTTCAAATATACCATATATTCTGTTTTGATATAATTTATCTTCAGTCCACCTACCTCAAATGCATCTACCAACTTTCTAATCATATATTCTATATCTTCTTTATCTTGTCCTATAATCTGGTCATCAGGGAATAATAAATTGTGCAGTAAATGGTCATTAATGTTGATTCCCATTCCCCTACATGACTTATTCCATTTCATTAATACATCTTCCAAGTATATCTCGAACAATGTTCGTGACATCCCACATCCTTATCTTAATCCTTTTGTTATATCAAATTCTGAGGATACTCTATTTCCAACCTTAATACTTGCTTTACAATCATACATTCTTTTTATAAAATGTATAAGAGATTTAGGTATTCCAAACTTTTCCATTGCCACCCGAAGCTTGTTGATGGGTAGAGAGTCATATGCCTTTTCCAGATCTATAAATGCCATATGAACTTCTTTTCCTTTAGCCAATATTTTTTCGGTAATCTGCCTAATCACAGATATATTACACTGGGGAACAAAAAAATATTTTTTTCTTGGTGCCTGAAATTTTTCACCTGATTCTGGGTATTTCGGCACTGCTGATTCCAAAAATGTCATCCATTTTGTTGCAGCAGCTCTAGTTTGCAAGATATTGATGATACTGCTCTTATGTACCACCATTGTAAATCGATTGTTTGCATAATACTAATTGATTTAATCCAAGTTATATTCATGTTGTTGTTGCCGTTTGCATATGTAATTTTACTAATTTGACAATTGTTTATCCTTTTTCTAGACTGACATGGCTTCAACACGAAGAAAATGTGTGAATAATCCTGATGTGTTTTGTTTCATCTGTGGGGAGTACACATTCACTCAACAAAGAGAAACCTATAACTGACTTTGTAAGAAGAGCTTATTTGGCCTATTTCAAAGTACAACTGGGAGATCAAGATAAGCCTTGGGCACCTCACATTGTATGTAAAACGTGCACAGAGCATCTACGACAATGGACAAATGGGAAACGGAAATGCTTGAAATTTGGGGGGAACCAATGATCTGGCGAGAACAAATTAACCATAGTGATGACTGCTATTTTTGTTCAGTCAATGTAAAGGGCATCAATAGCAAAAACCGGAATAGATGGGTATATCCCAATCTACGCTCCGCAAGACGCCCTGTTCCACATTCAGAGGAGATACCTGTTCCAATTTTTACCAGTCTTCCAGAGTCACCAGAAGAAGAGGATGATTCAACTGAAAGCTATTCTGAGGGAAATGACAGCGATTTCCCAGGACCCTTCATCAGTTTCATCCGGTTTTAGTCAAGCGGAACTGAACGACCTCATAAGGGATCTAAGTCTTCCAAAGAAGTCATCTGAGTTGTTAGCTTCCAGGCTGGCAGAGAAACAATGTCTGTTACCGGGAACAAAGGTCACAGTCTATCGCAAAAGAGAAACAGACTTCCTGCCATTCTTCACAGTAGAAAATCAATTTGTTTTTGTATGAATGTTGAAGGACTGTTAATGAAGCTGGGTGTAAGAAAATACACACCAAGTGAATGGCGGTTATTTATAGATAGCTCCAAACGCAGCCTAAAATGTGTTCTTTTGCATAATGGGAACATATACAGGTCAATCCCAATTGGTCACTCAGTTTCTATGCGTGAAAATCAACATACAATAGCTACAGTGCTAGAGAAGATCTCTTACCCGTGATCACCAATGGGTAATGTGTGTCGATCTCAAGATGGTGAATTTTCTTCTAGGACAACAAGGTGGGTACACCAAATACCCATGCTTTATATGTTTATGGGACTCTAGAGCCAAAGATCAACATTGGGTGAGAAGGCATTGGCCTCTTAGAGAAAGCATGACCGTTGGAGAAAAAAAACATCGTTGCAGAACCTTTGGTTGACAGAAACAACATCATCTTGCCACCACTGCATATTAAACTTGGTTTAATGAAACAGTTCATCAAGGCGTTGAATAGAGATGGAACATGTTTTGGCTACATATGTACAAAATTTCCTGCACTGAGTAAGGAAAAAAATAAAAGCAGGTATATTGGATGGACCACAAATCCGCCAACTTATTAATGACCATCAATTTCAAGACTCAATGAATGATACTGAAGCAGCCGCATGGTCTTCGTTCTGTATGGTAGTGAAGAATTTCCTTGGAAACTATAAGTCTCCTAATAGTGATGAACTAGTGGAGAATATGCTCACTGCTTTTTGTGCACTAGGTTGTAACATGAGCATCAAATTACACTACCTACACAGTCATTTGGATCGATTTCCAGACAATCTTGGAGATGTAAGTGAGGAACAGGGTGAGCGTTTTCACCAGGAATTAAGTACAATGGAAGAAAGGTATCGTGGACGGTGGGATATACATATGATGGCGGACTACTGTTGGAGCATCCACCGAGAATGTCCAAGATCATTGCATCGGAGGAAAATCACAGAAACGGGGATTCTGCGACCTGATGGAGGAAAATTAATGATTCTAACGAGACTAATGTGTAAATAAATTATGGTAGTTATATAGATACAGTTGTTTCATGAAAAAGAAAGTATTTGTTCTTTTGTATTTAATTGTATGCGAGTAATATAGTTGTATATGTGGACCAGTATTTTTGAACTGGTATATAATTTGAATAAACTCTATCTCAAAAACTAGAGCTGATAGGACGAAACTGAAATCATCTTTGGAATCAGTGACCCAAATATACCCATAAATAGGTGAAAACATTAAGGCACCAAAATCACTGTTCCCCAGTGTTATCAAGGCATGATTTACCTGCTGTAAAACCTGTTTGTTCTTCTGATATTTTATTTTGTATTAGTTCCTCCAATCTAATTTTAATAATCGTACTTAACATTCTACTAATTGCTGCCATAACACTGATCCCTCTATAATTTGCTGGATTTCTTTTATTCCCTTCATTTTTGTATATTGCACTATGTGTAATTTATTGTATGTGTGCAATTTTTTTTTGCTGAAATTGCAATTCCATTTTCATGACTTTGTTGAAATGGCAATTCCATTTTCATGATTTTATTGAATATATGCCAACATTTCATTCTCTTAATTCTGAGCAGTTCACTCTTTTCCCAAGTTTTGCATACATTCCTTTGGTCATATACTTTTATTTCCATTGGCAGAAGTCCAAAATGATTTTGTTGATCTATTGCTGTGTTGTTCAGCATATTACTCATTTTTAAAAGAGTGGCGTAAAAATGTCACTTTTTAAAACAAAATAAAAAATTAATGTTGGCTTACTCAAGGTTAAGTTATGTAGGAAGGAAATAGCACTAGCTATGAGGTTTATTTTAATTTTGTTGAGTTGTTTCTTGACTCTTGAGTTAAGAAGTATGAGGTGAGTCAAGAAACAACTCATCAAAATTACTCAAGGTTATTATTTTGAAAAGAAAAATTAATGTCTGAATTGGGATTTGAACCCGAGACCTCTAGCTCTGTATGCTAGTGTACTAATCATTACCCATACCATAATAATAATTGTCCATCATTGCAAATGTTAAAATTTAAATTAATACATCAAAATTACTCAAGGTTATTCAAAACTGAAATAACTGACTTGCTAATAAAACTCATCAAATTTTTACATAACTCTCACTTCTCTTTTCCTCTTACACATATATTGATTTTTAATGATATATCACGATACCCAAACACATTTTGCAAGATCTTGAAAAGGAAAAAGCTAGAGTGCAATTGGCTATGAAAAATAATTTTAAAAGAGCGGAAAGGCTACTGTCTTTAACAGAGAGGAGACCCATTAATTCCTTCCATCGAAGGCTTAAAGGAACCGACCTGGACAGTAACCTAGTGTCCAATCCCACACCTTCTCGTGGTGCAGCTGTTAGTAATCATGCTTATGCATGACGAACGAAAGGGAAGGGCTACTCACCAATAAGCACTGGTCAGCTTGGTGAGTTTTTTTCTTTTTTGACCGAATTGGTATTACTTCTTCTTCCCATACCAATTCCCTCTTTCAACTTTTCTATCCAGTCTCCCTTGACTAACCTCTTGTTTCTTTCGACCCTGATGGTATTAGAGTATTCTAGGCCTAGGGGTTCATTTCTCCTTCCTTTCTATACCAACTTTCTCTCTATGGGTGACGTAACCACCACATATGGTGCCTACTACTAAACGGTTACAACTAGTTCATTGTACTCCAATACAATTTAAATGAAGATATGGAAAGAAATCATCTCCTCCGTTGTTCAGCTTTTGTAGAAGAGACCAGCCTTTCTGCTAAATATTGGAGTGCAAGAGAGCGAATGATTTCATTATCAAGTGCTCGACATTAGATACCAACCAACCAACCATAATTTTAAAAGACACTTTTGGGTTTATCATTCTAATTATAATCTTAACATGGTAGTGAAGCATGGACACTAAAAAGACAACATGAAAGCAGAATAACAGCTTGTGAAATGAGATTCATGCGCAGAACAGCGGGTTACACCAGATGGGATCGGAAAAAGAACACCAGTATCTTAAAAGAATTGAAGACTATGCCAATTTTGGAATATATTAAACAGTACCAACTAATATTGTTTTTTTTTTTTTTTTTTTTTTTAATACCAACTAAATTGGAAACACCATCTTGAAAGAATGAGTTCAAATCGGATCCCCAAAGCTGTTTATAATTAATCAATTGAGTTGGGTGTTTACTTGATGAAAATAAATAAATATTGTTGCTTAGATCAGTTGGAACACAATTCATAATTTGTTAACATGTCTGAAGAAGGTACAGTGTACCGAAACAGCTGTCACTGAACTATATAATAAATATGAAAATCAAATAAAACGTTTTATTTTTGTTTATAATTATATAGCAAGAGGACGAAGATCACTGGGCCGTCCTATGAAACGCTGGAGGGAAAATTTTCTATAGGATCGTAACAGGTCTTGGCCTAATACTTGGAAGGAAGAAGAAGAAGAACAATGTTAGCATTAAAAGAACCATGTAGAGGTCAAAGCCTGCCTTCATTATATAAGGCATAACCAAATTTTAAGGCCTATTCTGAAGAAAAAAGTGTCCTATACACACAAAACAAAAATGTAAGTATCAATCTGTGCTTTGTTATGGAACTTTGTTTTGACTCTCAAGAATGTCTTTGGTTTTAGTATGATTTACCTCTTGTTTAGCTGAAACTAATCAAACCCCTTTTGATTTTGCTGTTCAAAGATATGGGAATGATCTTTATAATTCTTACAGTATATTACAATGTTAATAGTGATTTTTCCTTTAATTTTTTTAATCCCTTTATGTTTTATATCAAGTTATTGATTTGTTCAGTCAACAATAATAATAATAATAATAATAATAATAATAATATTAATTTTGAAGAGAAAAATTTTCGCCTAGACCGGGGACTTGAACCCGGGACCCTTGGCTTTCCGGGCCAAGTGCTCTACCAACTGAGCTACCGAGGCGAGTTACGATCTAGACGCAAATTTTTCTCTTATATACGTTGTAATTCCCTATCGCCAAATGCTTTTGAAACCATTGTTTCTATCTTTGCAAATGGCGGCTTCTTAGTTAAGAAGACATTTATTGGAAATTTAACATTACTTTAAAAGCCAGTAAGGCCTCTAATGATGTTTTTATTATTAATTTAACATTTCTCAATGAAAGATAAATTAATTTTGAAGAGAAAAATTTTCGCCTAGACCGGGACTCGAACCCGGGACCCTTGGCTTTCCGGGCCAAGTGCTCTACCAACTGAGCAAAGATAGAAACAATGGTTTCAAAAGCATTTGGCGATAGGGAATTACAACGTATATAAGAGAAAAATTTGCGTCTAGATCGTAACTCGCCTCGGTAGCTCAGTTGGTAGAGCACTTGGCCCGGAAAGCCAAGGGTCCCGGGTTCGAGTCCCGGTCTAGGCGAAAATTTTTCTCTTCAAAATTAATTTATCTTTCATTGAGAAATGTTAAATTAATAATAAAAACATCATTAATAATAATAATACTTTATTTATTCTGGCAGAGTTAAGGCCATAAGGCCCTCTCTTCCACTCAACCAGCACATATACAAATAAATATTCGACAAATATAGATATACACTATATTAATTATAAACAGTTAAAGATACAATAAATGTAGCAATGTAAATGTCATGTACAAACAACATTTTATAGGGTAATAACAATAATGATACGATAATAATAATAATAATATAAATATGATACATTATACGGGAAACACCAATTAATATATATATATATATATATATATATCTTACACTGGATAATAATGAAGTCGAGTTTAGAGCAAATATAAATTTAGATTTCTTTTAAAAGATGCCAATGTCCGGCAACCCCTTATTTCTTGTGGTAAGGAATTCCAGTTGCGAGAAGTGGAAATGGTATATGACATGGAGTGATGTGATGTCCTATGTTGCGGTATATTAAGTAAGAGACTATGTTGTGATCTTGTGTTTAAATTATGGTTTGAGGATAGATACTGGAAACGGGATGATAAATAATTGGGAATCGAGGTATGTAGGATCTTAAATAGGAGAATTAGACAGTGCGATTTTCTTCTCTCTTTTAGATGTAGCCATGACAATTCGTGGAATAATGGAGAAATGTGATCGTATTTTCGAACATTAAATATGAATCTGATACACATATTATGGGACACGCTGCAGTTTGTCCGACAATCCGTTACTTATGTCAGTTAGTAGAACGTCACAGTAGTCAAAATGCGGCATCACTAAAGTTTGGATTAAAATTCCTTTAAGAGTTGTAGGAAGAAAATGTTTAAGTCGCTTTAGGGAATGCATTATGGCGAAGATCCTTTTAGATGTTTGTTTTACTTGCCTCACTAAACATGGGCTCACAAGCCTTGAAACATATATTCAACTAAAACAACCATAAGAGGTAAGAACAACAGACCAGATATCTTAATTATTACTGAAGAGGAATGTTAAAATTATCATAAGAATTTAACAGTTAATTCTAAAAAATATATTTTCGGAGGACATTAATCGTCTCAGTTACCATTATAATTATTTTGTTAAATATTTGAAAGACAACATAATGAAGTAAAGTAATGAATAACTTACTTGGCATTTTATGCCAGCCTGAGAGCATGAACATGTATCAGGATCACAGTAGCCTTTGCAGGCACAACCACAGAATTCTCGTGAAGAACGAATGTCTCTGCATTCATCTTTCTCTATAGAGTCTATTTTCCTCACACCTGCAGCACGTAGCAGAGCCCTTCGCTGTCGAGTGGGAACTGGCTATATAAAAAAACAATCATTGCAAAATAAATTCTACATTCATAAGAACAATTGAGACCTTCAGAATCTAGTGATCTAAGTAACAAATAAAAAAAAGGAGATAAATATACAAAAAATTTATTTTTTAATTATTCATTTAACACTTCTCACTGAAGGATAAATTATATTTCAGGAGAAAAATTATATGCTCAGACTGGGGTTTGAACTCAGGAATTAACAATGTATAAGAGAAAAAGTCCACCGCTGTGGTCTCGAGGTAGCGTGTTGCCTTGTCACGCAGCGGGCCCGGGTTCGATCCCCAGTCGGGGCAGTTTTTCTGGGTGAGGTTTTTTATCGGGTTTTTCCTCGCCTGTAAGACAACTGTCAGGAAAACTTTAAGGCCCAAACGGTCCCCGAAATCATATGGCCATCATCATCATCATCATCCTTAACATTATCATCATCACCATTATCCTTCACCGGTGTGGAAAGCAACGGGAAGCTACCACACCTACAATTCCCTAGTAAAGCTGAAAATGCTATGATTGTAGTGAAGGACCTGCCTTCAGGCAGAATTACTATGGATGGATGGAAGAGAAAAATTTGCATTTAGATTGGAGTTTCTCAGGTAACTCAGCAGTAGAGCATTGGTCTAGTAAGCCAAAGGTCCTGGTTTCAAACCCCAGTCTGAGCGTATAATTTCTCTCTTCAAATATAATACAACAATTTATTCAGTTGGGCAATTTATTTAGTACCACAGAGATATAAGTCAAACTGGGATTAGAAATGAATGAACAAAAAACTATATGGTATATCAAAGAATTTCCATCTACAAAATAAGATAATAATAATTGTATTGTATTGTAAGCCCATGTTTACCCTTTACAGAGATTTAGGCATTCTCCCCCTACAGGGAAGAATTTGAACCATACTAATTTAGTTACACTTGTTTTCATATAGATGTCATTTTGAGTGGTCCGTGGTCAGCATTCCGCCTCATACTGACATCTAGGAAACCAAGGTAGTACAAGGACGGGAAAATTCGGTAAATTTTGCTTAGAGGCCTTTTCATTCATGCTTAAGGATTTTTTACGAGCCTGAAAATCTTCAGACACGGGACCCACAGCTTAAAGTCCCTCCCAGAGGACTTGCTCCTTGGATTTATCCATCCTAAAAAATCCATCGACCCCGGGCAGGTTTGAACCCGCAACCCTTGGGACCAGAGGCAAGGACCATAACCACTAGTCCACCACGGTCAATAGATAATAATAATAGATAAATACAGAATTTAAGAAAAAAAATTATCATTTCACCTCATATTCCATCTTCTATCTAGAACGATTTCAGAACCTAAGTAGTTCCATCTTCAGTATTTTCACAACTGTTTTTCTGTTATATTGATGAACTGCTTCTTGCTCCATCTGTTGGTAGAAGATTAACCTCCAAATCAAATCACATTCTCCAGGAATTTAAAAATTCCCCAAACAATGAGATATTTCCCCGAACAATGAGATCTTTGGTTTTTTCTATTTGTTTTATTTAATTCAGCCATTCTTTCGATTTGATGTTTTTCTGACCTAGCATGAGCTGCTACTGCAGATTTTTCTACTTCTTCATTTTTGACATTCCTAATATGTTCTTTAATTCTGGTTTCCAAATTTATTTTTGTTTTCCTTATTAAAGATTTTATAACAATCCCCACATTTTATCTGATAAATCCCTGATGTTTTCTTTTTCAATTTTTCTCATTTTAATTGTATCTGATAGGTCTACTGATCGGCCGCAGTGGACTAGTGGTTATCTGATAAATCCCTGATTCGTTTTCTTTTTCAATTTTCTCATTTTAATTGTATCTCATAGATCTACTGATTGGCCGCGGTGGACTAGTGGTTATGCTCCTTGCCTCTGGTCCCGAGGGTCGCAGGTTCAAACCCGGATGGGGTCGATGGATTTTTTTAGGATGGAAAAATCCAAGGAGCAATTCCTCCGGGAGGGACTTTAAGCCATGGGTCCCAAGTCTGAAGACTTTCAGGCTCGTAAAAAATCCTTAAGCCTGAATGAAAAGGCCTCTAAGCAAAATTTACTGAATTTTCCCGTCCTAGTACTACCTTGGTTTCCTAGATGTCAGTATGAGGCAGAACGCTGACCACGGACCACTCAAAATGACATCTATACGAAACAAGTGTAACTAAATTAGTATGGTTCAAATGCTTCCCTGTAGGGGAGAGTGGCTAAATCTCTGTAAAGGGAAATCATGGGCTTACAATACAATAGATCTACTGAGAATGAAACCATTTTTCAATTAAAATCTTATGCTGAACTTTTAAAAAAATGTATGGTGCTTCTATGGATGATACGTATATTTCTTAAATTCTATATACATATATTTTTTAGAAGTGTTTTTTCTTTGCTCAATGCCACCTGTTTGTCATTCGTCGACATTTGAGGTATTCTCTCCAAGGCAGCACGCTACCTTGAGACCACAGCGATGGACTTTTTAGAAGTGTACTTTCATTAATGGATCTTTGTCTTTTGAACTTATTTATTTTCTTGTATATCATATCATACTTTCTTCAAAAGATAAACATTTATTAATGAAAGAACACTTCAAAGGAAATAGCTGATAAATAGTGATTAATTCTCTCAGTGTTTATAAAAACTGTACCATGTGCACTATTATGTTTATTATTTCACTGTTGACTTGAGTTATTGCTGAGGCTCCAATCTGTGAGATGACCGAGGTTTATACTTATTTGTGACGTACATAAGAATTTAACAAAATTATTCACGATCATTTGATTTAGTTGCTCTTAAAATATTTATTATCACTATAGTATTTACCAGATTGACAAAATTATATCAGGATCATACTGATAAAAGTTATGTTTAATTTAGGTTGGTAATGGATATATTACATGTGATATGTACTGTATGTTCATGAAAAGAAATATTTGATGATATTCTGCACTTGAAAATAATAAAACGTCGTCGTTCTGGCAGATTTTACTAAGTACAAAATTGTTTTGAGATACAGCAATATTAAAATTTGATCACACATCAGAAGTCTGTTACGCCAGAAAATATTAAGTGTCTATAAATTAGAAATGGACAGGGATAGCACTTAGTGGCTTTTGCCAGACTGTGAAGAATCATTTTCGTAATATAGTAGTGTACATATCTCAAAACAGTAAATTTTGGATTAAGTGACTTCTGCTTGAACGCCGACAAAAAGTTCTTTGGTAAGGTCTTCATTGAATTATGGTTCTATGGTAAAATTTCAAGTACTAAAATCTCAAAACACTGGTTCTCATCACCTCAAATTATCTTACCATATTTTTAGTATATAAGACATTTCCTATGTATAAGAAGCATCCCAAGATATTTAATACAATTTTCTAGAGAAAAAAACCTTTACTTGTGTATCATGAAATAATAATACCATGACCTTTAAAATATTCTATATTACACTTAAAGGCTACTTTGACTGCTTGTGTATGAATGATTTTTGTCAAATGCTTGCTTCACACTTTTTTCAGGTTATGTGCGAAATTTGTAACTTGAAATACATAATAATTAAATGAATCGTGATTTTTTCTTACCTCATACATCTATGTTTCTTTAAACACAGCACTGCAGTATCGGCGACACTTTGTCGTCGTCAGCTGTTTTCACAACTGTCAATTTTTTCTCCTTTTTGCCGGTAATTATCTAGACTGCCATCTGGTGTTCTTTTTAAGGAATTCCTCTTCAAACTGCCATCTGGTGTTATTTTGAATGAATCATTTCCTAAACTGCTATCTGTTGTATTTTTGAAGAACTTTGTAATCAAGCTTGGTTCTTCCGGAATCTCAAAGTTCATAGTTCTAGTATGGTTTTTTTGAATATATATTTTTTTCCCAAACTGTTAAATCCAAAGGTTTAGATAGATGTTTTAAAAGTTTTGCTTCTTTTTCAATCCTATGATGCTCTAATAAACTATGTGCTGATATAGCTGATTTTTCAATTTCTCCATTCTTCATGTTTCTGAAATGCTCTTTTTTACGAGTTTCCAAGATGTATGAGGTAAGAAAAAATCACGATTCATTTAATTATAGATAATTACCGGCAAAAAGGAGAAAAAATTGACAGTCGTGAAAACAGCTGACGATGACGACAAAGTGTCGCCGATACTGCAGTGCTGTGTTTAAAGAAACATAGATGTATGAGGTAAGAAAAAATCACGATTCATTTAATTATTATTAATTGAACCTCATAATGTTAAAAATTCCCAAATTTAATATATAAATTGAAATACATATATGAATGTCACCTGCTTCTTTTCATCACTAAAACTATACGAAAATATCAAACCAAATCCATAATATTTCAACACATCAACTTAATATTGATAAACATAAGTATGAAACCTGAATAGGAAACCCTGTTTCAAGGCAGTGATTTGCTGTAAGTCATACGAAAGTCATTACATCATTAAAAGTATACAAAGATCCTGGAAGATAAAGAGAGTGGGGTACGACTTTGAAAAGAGGAGGACAATCTCTACCTTCATTAAGTAAGACAGCACCCCATTATAGTTCACTGTATATACTGGAAAGTACAGTATTTACTAAAATAATTTACATTTTTGTATATTTTTAATCTGTCCAAACTATTTTACTGAATATGTAGTGTAAGATAGTGAATGAAAGACATGAAAATCATTACAACTAGCAGTATTTTATTCAGATTTATTTGATACCAAAAGATAGGAAATATAACCTTACAAATAATAAAAATAATAAGTAATGAAAAGAGTGATAATAAAAGAATCTTATTTACACCTTGTTTGCTTATACTAAAGCTTGCAAACTTAACTTTTGAGAATAGATTATTTTGGATAACTCAATTTAAAGATAATTAATTTAATTTAAATACATTTATTTTTGACAGCTTTGTACCATCTTTCAGTTACATTAGTTACTTGTTAATCAAAACCCATAATAGTAAAATTATATAGCAGAGTGTTAAAATTTTTTGGAAAATAGCTATAATGGGTACAAATTGGGAGTGAAAGAGTGGCAAGGGAACTTCTGGTAGAAAATACAGAGGAAAAGCACCCAGTTGGTAGGCAAAGAATGAATTGGAAGAATAGAATCAAACATAACATGAATTACACAGGGAATGGTTGCAAAATATTAACTGAGGATAGGGATGTACGGAAAACTTATGTCCATACAGCTGTGAAACTCTGGGATTGAAAGTGATAGTGAGTTGGCTGCTTGTATTTCTAACATTTATAAATTTATAACCTTCAGCAATTAAGAAATGATTTCTTAAGAACTGGATTAATGTCAATACTAATAAAATTAAAAAACAAGTCAGTTGTTGCTACAAACAGTTGGAGTATACATCATCATAAACAATGAGTAGCAGAAGCTCAACTTGCCGAGGATGGAAGTTAACTTCCGTAAAAGCTCCAGTTAATTTTATATACACCATTTTAACAAAGTTGAGGATGACGGCACCTGCCAACAGGTACATTTTAATTTTTAACTTTTATCTTATTGATTAATGTAGAATGAAAATAATAATAACAATAAAATAAATATCTTCAACTCATGTCCAACTCAGGGTTGGTTGAGATGAGATGAACCCCTACATATAAAGGTCTGTGAATGACAAGGGTGCTGGCTTGCCATGCCTGTGCGCCATCACAGGGGTAGATGAACGAAATAAAATGAAATGGACGAGATGAGCATGAAGAAATTGTGGCAGGGGAAAACGGAAGAAAACCCCGAGAAAAACCTGCCCATCCACCACGAAACCCACATGGAGTGACCAAGACTCGATCTTGGGACCCCAGTGATGAGAGGCAAGCATCTAACCGCTTGCGCCATGGAGCTGCAAAAAAAAAAAAAGAGAAAAAAAAAAGATTTATTTTGCCTAATGACTATTATAATAAAAAGTTACATACCTGTAAGAAATAATAGCTATCGAGGTCAAGTTCAGATTCAGAAGCATCGCTCTGTTCTTCCTCACTTTCGGAATCATCACTGGATGATGCTGGGGCACCTTGCGCATTTAACCTTTCACTGCGTAGTTGAAGCAGCACCTGTTCAAAGAATTGTGCAACTACTGTATTAAGTATTCCAGGCCTTTGAAAAGAAGACTATGAGCTTATCCAAAACCTCAAGGCATTTGAAACAAGTGTTTCAATTGGTGATCAGTTAAAATTTCTTCTCACAACTAAAACACTGAACCAAATTATACTACTTATACTGAGTATTCAAACATTTTTGGATCCTAAATTAATTTTTACATATTGACAGAGTCACTGAGAAATCAAGTACGTAAATAATGACATTATTGAAAAAAATCACTATGAGGTTTAATTTAAGATTAAATTAAAATGTTTGATACCTCACCTCATATCCAGTCTTCTAACATATCCATTCTGTGAAATTATGTGATACAGCAGCAGCAATACAATTATAAATTTATTAAATTAAGGTTAAAAACCGTAAAGAAAATCTAATTTTTCTTTAATAAGTCACATTTCAAAAAAAAAAATGTATGAGAATAAAATATTAAAATTTAAAATTAGTACCCCATAAATAAGTTGTCCTTAACTAAAATGAAGTTCTGATATAAAACTTTGTCAAGTACTTAAAATATAAAGGCCTTTCAAAATAATGTTTCATCCAACTGGTACCAGTTGAAATGCAGAAGATGTAACATTGTTTTGAAAGGCCTTCATATTTTAACTACTTGACAAAATTATATTATTTTTAGTCTGTTCATCTTACCTCAATATTAATGTTGATTTGTTCTTGAATATGTTTCGATTATGAATGAAAGTAAATGTGCAAATTGTTAGTAAATTTAGTCTAAGCAAAACTTGTTAAACGATAATTGTCTTTCTGCACTCTTCTCGACGTGATATCGTTCACATGGATTGGTGCACAGTTTGCATATGCATTCATTCTTGGTTTGGCTCATGGAATCTCTTTGTGCTGCAAACCTTGTGGTGAAAGCCATGGATTGCATACCGTGTTAGGATGTGCCTCATCTCGTAGTTTGGTCGTGTCCATTCTCTCATACACATAGCCTCTGTTGTGTAGAATTCGCTGCAGATATCATTCCTCTTCTCCTGTAGTCCTTGCATTGTTGTCTCATATGCGCAGGTGTTCGGTAGGAATAGCTGCCGTCTAATGTCTTCAGTGAAGAAGGTTTCTTTCATTAAGACGTACATTATTCTTGAACGTGCTGTTTTTCCAACTCCCAGAACTCTTTTCATGAAGCGTGCTTTTACTGTTTCTATTTGTGTCAAGTCTCTGTTTGTGAGTTTGTCCCATATTATGTTAATTCCATATGTTGTTATGGGAGTTATGACTGTCTTGAAGAGCGTCATTGATGTTTCTGTTGATAATTGGTGGAGATTTTTGATGCTGTATATCGCTCTGATTGCAGATGAAACCTTCTGTTGCACATGTATTCTGTAGGATTTAATGGTTGTTTGTAGGGTGATGCCTAGGTAGGTGAACTGCGATACAACGTCTAGTGGCTCACCAAGGAGCATTAGCCTGTCATTTTCAGTAGGTTTTCCTCCTTTTCTGAAGGTCTTCTGTTTAGTTTTCTGATGGTTTATTTGCAGGCAGTTTTCATTTGCCCATTTTTCGAGTCTATTTAATGTGCATTGTAGTTCATCTTTGTTTGATGATCCCAATACCATGTCATCAGCGCACATTATGATCGATGTCGCACTATCTTTGGTGATATCCACAATATCAGCTGTCATTTTATGGATGATGATTATGATATAATCCAAACATGTTCAAGAACAAATCAACATTAATATTGAGGTAAGACGAACAGACTAAAAATATAATTAAATTTACAGTGGGAGGAAACACTATGAGGTATTTAAATTAAACATCTCACCTCACAAAGTTACGTGTCTTCACGATACCGGTTTCAAAAGTATAGTATTACTTTCATCTTCAGTCAAATTTCAACAGTTGGAATTTGACTGAAGATGGAAGTAATACTATACTTTTGAAACCAGTATCGTGAAGACACGTAACTTTGTGAGGTGAGATGTTAAAACATTTTCTCCAACTCATTTATTAAGACTAAAAATAATTTAATTAAAATAACCTCGAAATACAATATTACTTGACGAAGTTTTATAATAGAACTTTATTTTAGTTGAGGATGACTGATTATTTATCGGTACTAATTATATATTTTATTACATAACCTCAACAGTGCTTTAAAATCAATTTTAGAAGTATTGAATGTATGAGACAATTATGTAGGCAAGATTTTTCAAATAATGTTTTTAATTTTTTTAAATATTTAAAGGAAGTGACACTAAACTTAAACCATAATAATTGTATGGAAGAAAAAATTGTATGCAATTAAAACTTCAGTTTTTCTCCGAGTTTGAGGTTCTGTATAATTCCATTTTTTTTTTAAATTGAAATTTATGATTTCCATTCTTGAATTAGTGCAATTTCATCAATTTTTACCAACATATAGTTACACCAGAGTTAAACCTTATGTGAAGGTTTTATTTTCTATAATGTCCAATTGTTTATCCTATATTGAGAAACAACATAATGGAAAGTATGAAATTAAAATTCGATATGATATTGTTCATTTTATAAACAATAGTCAATAATATTATCAATGTACATGTTTCCGATAAAGTTTTATTTGAATGTAGACATCATACTGCATTTAATGAATTAAGCATAAGACCTTGAAACAACTGGTGAGGCAACTTTTTAGGTTGCATGTTCCTTAAATATATCAATATAAAATTTATATTTAATAGAGCCTGGATTTATGGTAAAATTTTCTCCCGCCCCTTTTTTTATTAATGACCATCAGAAAAAATTAAATATACAGATCTGATTATATTTGAAGAGAAAAATATAATGTATCCATCATTGAGATGTATGAAATGACTAATAAAAAAATACATACATGAACATAATGATCTATAAAAAATTATGAGAAGGATTTATTTTTGCCTTTTTGTACTTTACTGCTAGTTTTTACTATTGTTTTTTTTTTCTTCTTTTGCAATTTTTATGTTATAGTAATTTAATGTCTGCAATTAGAATTGTTTGTCCCAATGCAGCAGTTGTCTTATAGTGGATTTCACTTTATAACTATTCAGGTGAAGCTCTACTGCACATGTTTTATAAATATTCCATCGGTATAATGCATTAGTTTATAACATTTACAGCGGATCCATAATTTTTCTTGGTATTTATGAAGTTTTCTGGAGGAAAAAAGGAAAAAAATGGGCATACCAATCCAAAATATGCATGTATAATCACTCAATTTTGCAGATGACCAGGTATTAATAGCACAATATCATGATGACATAGAATATATGGCAAGAAAACTGAAAGAATATGAAAAATGGGGACTTTATATAAATATAGAGAAAACTAAAAATGTGTAGGCCTATACAAGAAGAAAGGGAAAATATAAATTTCAACAATTAAGAAGAACTAAAACTTAGTATTGAATGCACTTATTTAGGAACAAAATTAGACCATTCAGGTGATAACACAGTGGAAATTAAAAATAGAATCGCGCAAACAAAACAAGCAATAAATGTTTTAAACTCTGTTTGGTGGAGCAAAAATATTACAAAAAATAGAAAATTAAAAATATATCAAACCATAGCTGAAGTTTGGCAAATTCCTACCAGGGAAATGAAAAGAATTTTAAGTACAGAAATGGATGTTTTAAGAAGATCAACTGGAAAATCTAGAATGGATAGAATACGAATAAAGAAATATGGAAAATTATGGGTGTACAAGAGGAGCCAGACATCACAGACATTATAGAAAAGAAAAGATTACAGTGGTATGGCCATACCAAAAGAATGCCAAAGCAAAGATTGCCTAAACTTATTATGGAATGGATCCCAATGGAAAGAAGGAAGAAAAGAAGGCCAAAGAAAATCTGGATAGAAGGTATGCAAGTGGATATGATTTTATCAGAGGATTGGAGAAAGATCAATGGATGGACAGAGAGGAATGGTGTTTGGTTTCCGGAAGACGGCAGCAGCTGTCATGATACCAGATGATGATGATTTATAAAGTTTTATTCTTGCTTGAATTATTTACTTTGAAAAAAAAAACTTTTAAATTTGTATTTTTACTTACTGATTTTTATCTTATATTGCATTTTGTTCATTATATTTTGCACATTCATATTTCTATGCATTGCCTGTGTTTGGTATGAAGTGCTGGACATAAAATACTTGGAGTGGGAGTATGAAGAACATGGATAGTTAAAGATGAAGCTATAATTTTTTGCCTGGAATACAGCTGCAATGTATACATCGATTACCAAGGCAGCACAGAGAAAGCCAGGATCAACGAAGGTCTTTCTGCAAGGCTATAAGAAGTTGTCCAAAGCATGGCATTCCATAGCATCAATCATGGTTTCAACCCTCATTTTTACTTATTCATCTAGTACAAACACAATTTTTAAAGAAAGTTCTGTAAAGTACAAGGAAAAGGGGTTGTAACATTCCTCAGATGTAGATTTTTTCCCTCTATTATTCGCTTCAATATGTAAAATAACTGTCAGTAGAATGGTCGTAGTATTATATTGTGTTGCTATTTAATAATTTTAAAAATCCATTATTATAATTATAAAAATATGTCATTATGATAGGTGAATGAGTGGAGTAGAAATTATATGGACATGCTGTCTAGTTTACTTTCACTCATTTTTACGAAAACTTTTTAGGGAAATATAAAGTACAATAAAAGAGATTCATTAATAACTTAGGTCATGACTGCCACTGCTTTATAAAGGAAATGCATCAACAATATGTTTGAATTAAGGTAGAATTTTTTATCACTCACCTCATATTGTTTTTATTTGACTATAAACTAGTTTTGGAACATAGTTTCTGTTCCATCCTCAGTATCGTCACAACCATTGTTCTGTTGTCTTGAAGAGCTGTCCTTCGCTCCTTCAATTGGCTGACTGAAAAACCTCGAAACCAGGTCATTCTCACCGGGAATTTCAAAGTTCATCAATTCTTCTTTTCGCTCTTTTGAATGTAATATTTTCCCAAACAGTAAGTTCTTTTGGTTTTTCTATTTGTTTTAATAATTTAGCTTATTTCTCAATGTTTTTCAGACCATGCATGGGCAGCCACTGCAGATTTTTTTATTTCCCCTTTCTTGACAGGTTTTTCAGTCAGCCAATGGAAGGAGCAAAGGACAGCTCTTCAAGATGACAGAACAACGGTCGTGACGATACTGAGGATGGAATAGAAACTATGTTCCGAAACTAGTTTATAGCCAAATAAGAAGAACAATATGAGGTGAGTGATAAAAAATTCTACCTTAATGAATATACCTCATAGTGAGAATTCCTAAAATAAGTAATATGTTTGAATTTAGTTTGCTACTAAATTATCATTAATTTTCAATGAAATGCTGATTCAAAACACCGAGGATTTTCTGGCAGCATCCATTATTGCATTCAACAATAGATAGGCTCAGATTTTGCAATATGCTCATTGTTAATACAAAAATATTGAGAAGAAAGTAAGTAATTTCTTTAGTAAATATCTCAGTTACATTTCAATTCACGATTTGACGCCATACTGAAGATAAGTGAACATTTAAGTACAAAGCTGAACAAATTTGTTAAAGAGTTTGGAGGAACTATTTTTTCAACAGATGGAATAATTTCATTCTATAAGTGTGCAAAAAGTCTGTAAACCATAAAAAGAAATATTTTGTAACACAACATATTGAAAGAACTAAAGTTTCTGTTGTAGCAAACATGGTTGACCAGAAGAAAGTATGTATTCGCTGGCATTAATAGATTTTTCAATGGATTTGTGGAAAGCAATCAGAGATGCAAATATGGAAATTACATAACAAATCTTTGAAGGAAGTATATTAAACAATCCATATCAAATAAATCACACCACATTAGGACCAGCACCATCCAGGGAGCAAGTTCTCTGGGAGGGACTTTAAGCCATCAACCACCACATCAAATAATGTAGTAAAGAAAGATCTGCTGAAGATGGAATGGATGTTCTGAAAGGCCTTCAGACAAAAAGAATACATATTTTATAAGTTGAGGACGACGGATCTGACCTAAGAAGGTACATTTTAACTTATTTTATTTTATGACTATCCACCTCAATGGTTTTAACAATGAATTTTATTAGTATTGTCACCAATAGCAAAATAATGAAATGTAGACACTGTGGCCGCACCAATTGAAGACAATATACTAAACCAAAACACCCTAAATTATTGTCTACCATAGATCCAATTTAACCGTTTCGTTAAAATGTACACCAACTCTTCACTCCCCAGCGAGAATTTTAAAAGTCTGGAGCATAGAGAACCCGTCTGGATATGCTGAATATCAGTTGACATTACAGTTGCCATAGCAACTGCAAACTTTTTTTTCCAAAGTTGTTAAGTGTCAAAGATATAACCCACTAAATTTTAATTCAGTTCACTGTGGTAGGAATGCTCTAACGGACACAATGTGAACTATAAGCAGCCATTGTCCTCAAGAAGCTGACATCAGAGAAAGATAATAATAAATAAATAATAAAATAATTGTACTGTTATATAATTAGAATATATAGGTGAAGTGGCACTTCACCTGAAAAGCTGCTATTAGTTTCTACTGTTCAGCTGTGGTTGTTTGTCTATGTCAACACCATGATCTGCAAGAACAGCTAGTTCTTTGTCTCTGTGGTGCAGATAATTCAATCACCATTAATTACAAAGATATAGAATTCATATTACCTCTTTATATTATTTTAATTTTTAAGCTATGTTTAGCATGGCCTATTGCAGTTTTAAAGGTATTAATATATATGATGAATGATGCTTATGTTTTGATTATATTATATTTATGTGAATCAATTATTTAATACTGTACCCTCAGGGGTCCCCATCTAGGGGATATGTGGATGGCGACTACAAGGTGCCGAAGCTGAGCAAAACATTACTTCCATTTACTTGTGTTTTTTGATCTTTACTTTCATCTTTAACCAATCTGGTATTTCTTCCTTTTCTAGTACCAGATCCCTATTTTTACTTTCCTATCCAGTCTCCCTTGCCTGACCTCTTGTTTTTTTCTTCGACCCTGATGATATTAGAGTATTCGAGGCCGAAGGGTTCATTTCTGTCTTTCCTATATATCTTTCTTTTAACCTCTTGGACACTCACCTTGAATGCCCACATAAGCTGCATGTTCAAATGCAGCCCCATTGCAACTTATAGCATAAGTATACAATGGATTCATGTCATCAGCTATGGCTGGATACACATAATGAAGTATAATTATTTAATAATCAATTGAGTTGGTGTTTACTTGATGAAAATCCATATTTATTAATAAATATTATTTAATTAATAAATAATTATTTAATATTGTAAAAGTTAATACTATTAAACTTTACTAATTAGAGAGTGTTGCAATATATTCTGTTAACGAAATAATTGATTTAATTGCAATTACCATCACATTTGGCTATTCAAGTGAACATTATTACACTATACAAATTTATCTCCGTATTGATTCAACAAATCAATGGGAATCATTAATAGAGTTTTAAAACCTTCATTAGTGCAAAAATCAACTCATACTCGTCTTTATCAAATAATGGCTCGACCAGTCCTATGTTATGGGAGTGAAGTGTGGACTATAAGGACGAGAGATGAAAGCAGACTAACAGCTTGTGAGATGAGATTTATGCACCGAACAGCTGGTTACGCCAAATGGGTTCGAAAGAAAAATGTAGAAATCCTTCAAGAACTTAATATGTCAACAATACTGGACTACATCTGCAGATATCAGCTAAACTGGAAGGAACATGTCTCAAGAATGGCTACATCCAGGATCCCCAAGGTAATAATGAACTACTGTCCAAATGGGAAACGGTCACTTAGTCGACCTATGAAAAGATGGCATGAAAACCCCTTTTTCTCAGGCCGTAACAGTTCTTCTAGGACTAATACCTGGCAGGATGATGATCTCTGTATTGTATTGGTCCCTCTGACTGCTTCAGCTTTGGGTTAATGCTTTTTGTTTTCTCTCCTGGCGTAACTGCAGTTTTCATACATTTTAACTCAAGTGTTTTAGAAATTGCTGTTAAGTACCCTCTTATTTGCAATTCCTATATTTGTTGTCTATACATTCTCAGTCACCATATACTTGAGATTTAATAATCAAACACTTTTGGAGGGATCCCTACAGAACTTTATAAACTAGTTGGAAATTTTTAATAGGGGCCTTCATGTTTGCAACTTTTCACCCCCTCAGAAATTAAATTAATTAATACATTAATGTTTCTGGTTACATTTAGACATTTTTATACATTTATGATGCATATTTACTAATTTTGGAGTATGCATTTCTATGTCAATATATTAATCTCCACTTTGTGAATTACTAATGAAGAGGGTTGTTTGATAGTCTTATGTGGAATACGACATCTAAAGACATTTCTTGAACTTGTAAAGATAAGAGATCAACAAAATATCTGTTGCATTTCGCCAATTAACATGTGCTCCATATATTCATTTTTGGTCATATTTAGCTATTTGTAAACTCACTTTACTCTGAAGAAAACCTATTCACATGTGTTTTTAATGATTATCTACTAAAAAAAAAAGAATTAGGCTTTCTTAACTCAGGGTTAATATATTACAAACATTAATAGTGAGTGGAGAACATATTTTAATCGACTCACCTCATACATTTTCAAACTTCTTTGATACCGACGGTTTCAGACAAAATCGTCCTTCTTCAGTCATGACATGATTTTGTCAGAAAACGTCGGTATCAAAGAAGTTTGAAAATGTAAGAGGTGAGTCGATTAAAATATGTTCTCCACTCACTATTAATGATATAACCTCATAATGTTTACTTCCCAATATTAATTTAAATATTACAAACATATTCAGAATTTTATTTTATTAACATTTATATCAAGCAGAGGAATAAGGCTTTCCTTTCACTTCTTTGTTATACTCTGTAGTAATGAACTATTCACTAATGTCACCCACTAATAAAAACACACATACCAACACAAGTATTGTAGCCTCACTATGATGGTTGTCAGGCGGTTCACTTTGTTTTCCTGCAGCTGTTATAAAATAATAATCATAACTTATAATTGCGCCTTTGCATTGTAAAATATTTTATCAAAACTACGCTTTTGTTAGAAACTAGTAGGTAATATATAATTAAATACAAAGATGCCGACTACCGCTACGTGAATTTTAGTCATTGTTAAGCATTGTCGCGGCACCCACTGATATATAAACGGACAACCATCATAATGAGGCGATAATACAAGACAAATACCTCCCAATAATGCACTTACTCTCCAATTTCACTTACACCATGACTACTTATAGTGGTGATCAACAATATATTAGACATTAAACATCCAAATGATGAAAAATAAATCATGCAAACAGAATTTGCTGCAAGTCATATACATAAAACAGCCCATGTCTATAAATAAACAAAAGTATGCTGTTTATCATGATTTATGATTAAGGAGGAAGTAAAAAGTGATAATAGAGCGAGGATTTTTATGAAATTTCAGGTTTTAAACTATTAGTCAGAGAGCACTGAGACAAAGTATCTTTACATTTTATGATGTGTATAATCTAATAAAACCAATATATTTTTTCATATTTCATAATATTTTGGCAAAATGTTCATATTTTAGTAAACATTTAATATTCCTTCATATTTTTCAACTTTCAATTCTTTATAATAAAATTTCTGATAATTGGTTAAAAACATTTTTGAAGTGACTGTAGTTTTGAAATTGTTTGACAATGTAATATGGTAGACAAGTGACAATTCCTCAGTATGCCATCCAGAACATCATAAACAGATTTGATGGAAGAAAATAATTGAATAAAGAAACGTGGAATGTCCAAGTGGAGGCTTCTGTCCGAAACTGCATAAGAAAGAAGAGGGGTCTACATGAATAAGTAGAATAACCATGTTATAATAATAATCACCTAACATTCACTATCAGGTAGCAGCCAGTTATTTATTGCTACCTAAGGGCACTCCTTATTTTGCGAATGAATTACAGTATTTAAATGTGATGAAGACTGCTGCTACTAAACTTGAAGCTATGAAGGAAAATAAGGTTTTATTCCATATTTTATGAAAATAATACATTTTTGTAGGTAAGGCCGATATTATTCTCACATCAAAATATCAAATATAGTGCGGTACATGTTTGCTTCCATAACATCATATGGTACGGAGCATACCTTTTTGATCGTATGAAACAATTCTGACAGACAGGGGTTAAAAAAAATGATAAAATGTAAAAAAAGCTCCTAATTGTGTATTATGAACAGAATTGATAATTGGATTGTTCAAAGTACAGGCTAGATAATGCTCGGCCAATTTAATGAAAATACTAATGTTAAAATAATTCTAATTACATATCACTATGTTCATATGTGTAGTGTATAGGATTAACCCATTCGCCTCAAAAGACGAGGTAGACTCGCCGGCAGTTAAAATTACCTTCAACTGAGAAGACGAGGTACACTCGCCTAACTCTGCTGTTATATATTTTGTACATTCCTTGGCAGAGTAATCTTTTGTTAATATTTATGAATAGTAGAGAAATGTGTTTTGGCTTCACCCTTATTGTGATCACAAGTACCACCGATATATTTTGGCCTGTTTTGAATGTCTGAAATAGATAATATAATTTACGATAACTCAAATTCGGTTTCTGGGGAAATTCATTGAGCATTAAGCCTGAAGCGAATGGGTTAAGGGCCATATGCAAATACATTAGTCTCTACTCAAATTACTTCCGTGAGCAAGTGCAAAGATCGAATTAGCTACCCACTAACTGGTCATGCATGAAAGTCGTCATTTTCGTAATATTGGCAAGAAATTACCCACAATTCTCAGCGATAAAACTACTTCCATTATTTTCGTCTGCAAGAGGAACGCATTTACGCTTGTGTCCCGCAGATAATATCGTATACGATGTCTACATCGCGCAATATTATGTCGATTTTCCCATTCTTCCAGTTGAATTCTTTGGTAGACTATCAAATTCCTCTTCTCTCCGCATATACCAAAAAAAAGATCAAAGTCTTCAAGGTCCGACATCTTGGATAAAGCAGCAAAGTTTCAAAGTACATCAGTTACCATCGGGATTCTCAACGATTCGTTTCTCTCCTAAGTCACCTCGCCAGGTAGCTAAGGAATTTCAACAATTATAATTGCATGAACAGATTTTTGAGTACGCAAAAACATATTTGGATGCAACTTTCTCAGCAGAGTACAGGCAGACAATGACTTTTACGGTCTAATGCGTTCATAGATTCGAGCCTAAATCTAACTGTAATTGCAAAGAGAGTTTTGAAATAATCCTTAGACATACTTGACTTGGTCTACTTGTGTTCTGATTCATCCAATTTAATACTGTTACATTTACATATATTGGAGTTCAATATCTTTATGCAAGGTAAATAGCAGTCATCCAAACTGTATCCACTCTAAATTTTGTCAGTGGTATATTCAATAGAAGCATGTTTGTTTCGGTTACTATGTTTTTGTTTATGTATGGATTTCATAATTAAATATCATTGGATAAATTAATTGATCGTGTTTATATATACTCCCACTATTAATTATTAAAAGAAAGTGTCAAACTACAGGCTTGGAAGGCCCTTGGGGTATGTGGACATTGAGACTTGCAACATTTCTAGATAATCGTCATAGGAAGTCCACTGGGTCGTCAGCCTTGCATGACGACTGCCTTTGTCCTCAGAATATGTGTCTGGCACTCATTTACATTAAGAGCTGAGTAGACCCTAGGGCCAAGATGCTGGCAGAAGGTTTGGTCCAGCTAAAAACTATGATCCTATTGAGACTCAAACTCACGACCTTCTGGCTTGTAGCGTGATCCTTCTAACAACTACACTACAACATGAGCCATTAAAATTGCTTCAAATCATGAACATGATATTTTATATTGGGTCAGAATTAATGAAAAATTAATTAAAATGGAAATACAGTGAAACTCCTGATTTCTTGAGCTACAAAAAGGTGATTGCAAAGATTGCAACAAGATATATATAGGAAAAACAAAAAGGAACTTGGAAACTTGTAAAAAAGAGCACTTCAGAAACATGAAGAATGGAGAAATTGAAAAATCAGCTATAGCAGCACATAGTTTAGAGCATCATAGGATTGAAAAAGAAGCAAAACTTTTAAAACATCTATCTAAACCTTTGGATTTAACAGTTTGGGAAAAAATATATATTCAAAAAACCATACTAGAACTATGAACTTTGAGATTCCGGAAGAACCAAGCTTGATTACAAAGTTCTTCAAAAATACAACAGATAGCAGTTTAGGAAATGATTCATTCAAAATAACACCAGATGGCAGTTTGAAGAGGAATTCCTTCAAAAGAACACCAGATGGCAGTCTAGATAATTACTGGCAAAAAGGAGAAAAAATTGACAGTCGTGAAAACAGCTGACGATGACGACAAAGTGTCGCCGATACTGCAGTGCTGTGTTTAAAGAAACATAGATGTATGAGGTAAGAAAAAATCACGATTCATTTAATTATTATTACAAAAAGGTCTTCTTGCCTCATATGTGTGCTGGTATGTATACCCATAAATTATACAGGGCTTGTGTGTATAAATATATGTAAAAAGTTAGAAAAATAGCAGCTTCATAATATTTTGTGTGTCATAATTTTCATATTTTGCTACAATTTTCTTCATATAATTCCTCGCTCTAGTGATAAGGATGTCACTAATGGCAAATTAGAAGTAAAACTAATGTAATGCCATAATGCTATAGCAAAAACACTTCTAAGTGAACTGTGATACTGATCTGAAAAGAGAGACATCACCATGAATTAATTTTTTAAGAAATTTATAAGTAAAATAACTTACCTGTCGATGTAGTCGCCTTTGTTCAACAGCATGTTCCAATATGGAGAACTGCTGAACATGAGCATGCTGAGATGCCATGCCCAAAGTAGAACCACCTTGTGAAGGGACGCAAGTGAAGCCTTGTGCACGCGGGAAGTAGTACACCGTCACCTTATCGAAGCTGATACATCTTTTCTTCTTGGTCCGTGGACCATCCTGGTCTTCATAAGAAAGACGTCTCTTCAAATTGCTACGCACTGCTGCTTCGCTGACAGAAGATGGTGCTCCATCCAGGATAGAACCAAGGTCAGCATCTTCTTCTGCTGAAGACTGAGGTGAAGAATAGTTCATACCCATGGTACGTTGCTGAACTCCTGACGAACTAATATTTGGCAACTCAAAGAAACTTTCAGATGATTCACCCTCTGTTTTCTTTTTCAGATTCCCTTGTTCGTTTTTATTACAACTATATGAAACATCAGAATGTTCAAAATTGTTCAATTCATGATCTGATGAAACTTGCTGGTCACCATTAGAAGTCCCGATAACATCCGAATTTGTATCTAGTACTTCACCTGGTATTTCTAATGGATTTACAGATCTTGCAAGATCTTTTGTAGATTCTACCAGATCATCCTGGATTCTGTGCAGAAAATGAGTTTCGCTGTCGCTACCGCTGCTAACAACACATTCTTCATTGTCTGCCTGGCCACTGGCTATAGTGCTTCCTGATTCGTCTGCTGATCCCGATGACAAACAGTCACCAGGAACACCTCTCTCCTCTGCTAAGTCAGAACCCAAACCAGAATCACTACCATCTGAACGGTCATTTGATTCAAGTATCTCCTCTTGACTCGTTGAATTTGCTGACACTTCACACAAAGAACTCCCTACTATTGAATCGTCTTCTTCCTGTGAAATGTCTGCCAGTTTTGTCAAACTCGGCAGAAAATCTTTATTCTTTTGAGTCTCTGAAATACTTGTAGTAAGTTCATCATTTTCTACGGGATTCACTGTGTCTTTAGAATGAGGGGAAAGTATTATGTCTGCTATTTGCTGCTTTGAAGTAATGGCACATGGTTTCTGCTTTTTTTCATCAGTATCAAGTTGAGCATTGCAGTTATTTTCACTTGCAAAATTAGATTTTGTTTGTGTATTAACTACAACAGCATTTGAAACCGTTTCTTCACAAACATCACTTGAATTTGATAATATATTAGGGTACGTAATGTCCATACCGTGGGTGTTCTGCATTCCTGTGCACTATGAAATGCCTCCTTCCTATAAGAACAATCAAAATGCTTTTATTTTATAAATTATTAAATGTAAATAAATATTTTTATGGAGAGGAAAGCATTGAAGGAGGTGAAGTTGTCGCAAAATGGAACATTACGGATATAAAGGAGAGATGAAATGTCAATAAGATGGGAGAAAAAAAATTTAATTAGTTAAAATTTTAGTACAGTAAAACTTGTTCAAAGCGGAATTGCATGGGAGCAATTTTTTTTTCCACATTAAACAACATTCTGCATTATAAAAAAAAAAATATAATAATAATGATTTATTTATTCTGGCAGAGTTAAGGCCATAAGGCCTTCTCTTCCACTCAACCAGCACAAATACAAATAAATATTTGACAAATATAGATATACACTATACTAATTATAAACAGTTAAAGATACATTAAATGTAGCAATGTAAATTTCATGTACAAACAACATTTTATAGGATAATAACAATAATAATACTTATGATAATAATAACAATATCTATCTATCTTCGGGTTTTTACAGCTGCTGCCGTCTTCCCGTGCCAAACCTCCAAAGCCTACGGTCTTGGGCATCTTCGATGCTTAGCCCTCTAGCTTGCATTACTGTCTTCATGTTTTCCTTCCATGTTAACCTTGGTCTTCCTCTTTTCTTCTTTCTGTTAGGATGCCATTCATATAGTTGCTTTGGCCATCGCTCATCTTCCATTCTTAAAACATGTCCTAACCACTTTAATTCCTTTTCCTCAATTCTTTCAATTATGCTTTCTTCTGCTTCCATTTTGTTTCTAATTTCCTTATTTGTGACACGTTCTAATTTAGACTTTCTGGAACTTCTTCGTAAATAATCCATTTCTAGAGCTATTAGTCTATTCTTGTAGTACTTATTGATTGTCCATACCTCACTTCCGTACATTGCAACAGATTCCACCAATGTTTTACCAATATATTTTTTTGTGTCTTTCCAAATATGCTTATCCCACCATATGGAATTTAATTGATGATATTATTTTGCTACTCAATTCAATTCTATGTTTTATGTTCTCTTTGCCTATACCTTCGATGTTATCCATAATCATTCCCAAATATTTAGTTTGTTTCACTTGCTTTATTTGGATTCCATCTTCCAATACTAAGTTTTCTCTTTCATTGCTATTTATTGCCAGATATTCTGTTTTTTGTAAATTTACTGTGAGACCCCATGATTCATATGTGCTTTTCAACCTTTTTATCATGAATTCCATATCAAAATTGTCTTGCGCTAAAACCAGTTGATCATCGGCAAATTGTAATGTCAGCAAAAATCTATTGCCTATTGGGATCCCCATACCTTTGCAGCTTTGTTTCCATTCCGTTAATATAAATTCTACATAAATATTAAATAAAATTGGTGTGATAGACTGCACCCTTGTTTCAATCCCTTTGAGGTGTTTATAGGATTAGACATTATATTTCCCATTTTAACATAAGCGGAGTTATCTTTATAGGTTTGTTTAATAATTTCTATTAGGTTTCTGTCAATATTGTATTTCTCCAATACTTCCCATAATTTGTTCCTCGGAATTGAGTCATAAGCTTTCTCTAAATCTATCATTGTCAAATGGGTTTCTTCTCCAACTGCAGTCCGTTTTTCAATTAACTGTTGTATTGCAAATATATTGTCAACACATGACCTTCCTGGTCTGAATCCATTTTGATCTTCTCCTAATTTGTCTTTAACATCTTTTTGTAACTTTGTTTTTAATAATAATAATAATAATATAATATAATAATTAATAATAATAATAATATAATTATGATAAATTGTACAAGAAACACCAATTAATATATATACCTTATACTGGGTAATAATGAAGTCGAGGTTAGAGCAAATGTAAATTTAGATTTCTTTTAAAAGATGCCAATGTCCGGCAGCCCCTTATTTCTTGTGGTAGGGAATTCCAGTTGCGAGAAGTGAAGATGGTATATGACATGGAGTGATGTAATGTCCTATGTTGCGGTATATTAAGCAAGAGACTATGTTGTGATCTTGTGTTTAAGTTATGGTTTGAGGATTGATACTGGAAACGGGATGATAAATAAATGGGAATCGAGGTATGTAGGATCTTAAATAAGAGAATTATACCAAATTCCAGATGTCTTCGGAGCAAAGCAATAAGCTAGCCATCCCCTTCATTTAAAATGCTGGCGCATCATTGGTTGCGTTGCAAGTGTCTGGTGGGGAAATCCCACATCAGCATTATTCACAATATAACGATATAACTCAGAGACTCTTGTCGTCCCAACTCCTTTCAAAAAAACGTAAAAATGAAAATATATAAAACTATTATTCTACCAGTTACATTTTATGGATCCGATAGGAACGTCAAAATTCTTTCTACTTTTACAGTTCTTCATCTGAAGAAAAATTATGTTCGAACCGAGAGTCGAACCACGGACCTCTGACTCTGTACATCAGTGCGGTAACCGTTATGCCATTCAAACTCCGATAGGAACGTCAAATTTCTTTCTACTTTTACAGTTAATTCTCCTTTCATCCAAAGGCCGATAACTATCGCTATCAACAATGCCAACTGACGACTTCTTTTCGAAGTATTTTTATAGAAAATTTAAACATTAATTTTTAAGCGGTTAAGGCTGCTATTTTTGATGTTATATTTTAAATTAACATGTTCCAGAATTGGATATAGTTTCATTTTAGAAAGAAAACTATATCCAATTCTGGAACATGTTAATTTAAAATTAGTTTCATTTTAGAAAGAAAACTATATCCAATTCTAGAACATGTTAATTAAAAATATAACATCAAACAAGTACATTACCTTTCTCTTCATTTTCCACGGTATATTCTCGTATTATCTGTCTAACAGATCCATGCCCCTGTAAGATATGTGAACTACAACCTACTTCCTTTTCTGCCTCGGCAAATCATTTCCCTCCCTGCATTCCTATCTCTCTCTTGCACTTGCACTCCAGTGTTGTCAACTCAACTCCAACCTTGCATTATTCTATATTCAAGAGCCATGACAGTGGGGAAAGTTTGGCAACATCCCTACTAGATAAATTACTGCGGCTGCTGTTTGACATAGTGGGAGGGGAGGCGGTGAAATGGTGTGAGTATAGACATGTACTTTTCTAAAAACGATGTCAGCGCTATAGGGGCACAGATCCGTTGGTACGAGTAGAATACTGTTACTCTACATACTTCTGTCTTTACTAACATTTTGTAATATTTTAAACATTTCTCAACGATACTTATAACATTCCTTTACAATTTTTACATATTTATTCATTTACGAGAAACACGGTAACATTACGACATTTTTAAGCAATACTGCAATACTCGCTAGCTATTTCCCTCCACTTTCAATGTTGCCACTATCAACAACTCAATTACACTATTTTTGTTAGGTTAGTGTACTTCAGATTAGTGTACACTTCAGGAAATAATATGCATGTAAATTAATTTTTGGTAGAAATAAATTAGAAATGAATTAGGAATTAACACTATGAGGTTATTTATTTATGTAATTTTTTTGTTAGATTAGGAAGGGAGAAGTTACTGCACATCCATTTCTAATAAATGTTTGGGAATTTATTTTGAAGGTTGGTCATACTGCACATGCTGCCATCTAGCAACAGCTCTATAAACTCATGCGCACGCGCACTGTTATTCTGTAGGACTTAGAAAATATATTGAGAAAGGTAAACTATTGTTTTTCCACATACTTGACCATTTGTAATAATTGGTTCCTGAACAAAAAGGGGATTGAGTAGTTTCTTCTTGTGCATTTATTACATTATGTGAATGTATAAGCAGTTTAAAACTGCAAATAGATATGCGCAGATGAGCCATAATCTTGGTAAATACAGATGCTCCACTGCCAACATTGTTCATGTGAAACACCAAGTTATCTATCATTATTACGGGCTGACGTCTAATATTTGTCAATCACAATTTTCCATACATCTTATGCCACTGTTGCACTACACACTTTTACCATTTGTAATAACGTTTTTCACTATTTTAAACATTTTTTAAAAATTTATATAATTATGCGGATATTGTGAATCGAGTTATACAGATGTGCAAATGCTTAATGTAACTTCAACTAGATGACTCTCAAGTTGGTGCTACTAACCTTCGCAATTAATTTCAAACCTTATTTCAAGAAATTAACTTCATTTTGTTAGGTTCCGATGGGTACATAAGATTAATTTATAGTTTATTAAATAGTATGCAAGTAACTAGTTTTGTTAGGTTAGGAAATTTGAAGTTTGTTTACGTCCAATTATATAAACGTTTGGGAATTTATTCCGAAAGTGGTAACTCCAATTTGAGAGCCAACTAACAGAAGTTATATTAAGCATTAGAGCAACTCATGCACGCGCACTGCGATTCTGTAGAACTTATAAGAATTCATGGAGTGAGCGATTGACAAATAGTGGACTTTTTCCTTATTATGTATCGAACTATACCTTTGGTAGCGTTCTGACGTAAAATTCAGAGAGACAGTTTGAACCCTGAAACCTCCAGGTTATATTAATAGATAACTTTCCTCACTTGTATCGGAACGAAAATGTGCTGCCTAGTAATGACATTTCATACTATTTTAAACATTTTGCAATGATTCTTAAAACATATTTTACAATTATTAAATATTGGAAAAACTGCACTTAAACCAGCGTGAAATATTTTCAAAGTCCTATAAAACAACAGTGCGCATGCACCAGAGTTTATAAAGCCAGCGATAACCCACAATCAAACCACATATCGATTATCATCCTCGATTACTATCCGTCGCTCTGAAATTTAAAGGACCAATATTTGCAATAAATCCCCAAATCTATGTTAATCATAATATTGTGATTTGCATATTTAAATAAATACTTCAAAATTGTCTAATAATGTTATAAAAATTGTTTGAAAAGTTAAAAATATTAAATAATGTTAGTAAATACAGAAAAATAGCTATAGTTTACAACAATATAACTGAAAAATCAAGCGCTAGTAGAAGTACAGTTGAGCCTTAAATATTTATGTTTACAAATTGTGCTATTTATCTCTCAGGTTCTGCAGAATTGCAGCGCAAATGCCTAATGTAACTTCCACTAGATGGCAAGACATAGCTGTGAAATTGGTGTGACCAACATTCGTAATTAACTCCAAACATATTTCAAGAAATTAACTTCATTTTGTTAGGTTCAGATGGGACAAACTAATGTACACCAGATTAATTTATTAAATAATATCCATGTAATTAATTTTGGCTGAGGTTCAGTTTGCCTAACACGATTTTTCATACAACATCCTTACGGAACTGTTACACTATACACTTTTAAATACATTTCATACTATTTTAAACCATTTTATAAACATTTCTTATGATTTTTAAACATTGAAAATATTTATATAATTACGCGAATACTGTGAATCACATTCTACGGACGCGCAAATGCTTAATGTAACATCCACTAGATGGCTCTCAAATCAATGTTACCAACATTTGCAAAATATTTCCAAACCATATTTCAAGAAATTAACTTAATTTTGTTAGATTCCGATGGCACAAGTTAATGTACATAAAATTAGTTTATAGTTTATTAAATAATATGCATGTAATTTGTTTTGTTAGGTTAGGAAATGGGAAGTTAGTTTACATCCATTTTTTTTTTAGAATTTGGGAATTTATTCCAAAAGTTGGTAATGCCAATTTCAGAGCCATCTACCAGAAGCTGCATTAACCATTACAGCAACTCGCGCATGCACACTGCGATTCTGTAAAACTTAGAAGAATTCATGTGAGGCAAAGAGTACACTTTATCCTTAATTTTGTTAGGTTAGGAAGTTGATGTACATCCATATCTTATAAACATGTTTGGGAATTTATTGCGAAGGTTGGTCATACTGATTTCACACATATATATATATATATATCCAGCCACCGGATAGCAGTTATATTAAGTGTTCGCACATGTGCACTGCAATTCTCTAGAACTTTGAATAATTCACTGAGTAAGTTAACATCTAATACGAAAGTTTTTCCAAATATATCACCGTAATTTCATTTCTGCAAAATAACACCATAACCTTAATGTTATATATAGTTTAAATTGAACATCAAACTTATTAGAACTTAACTTACCTAAATATGACTGGCACAATATCACTCTCCTAGCAATGCTACTGAGTATCTGAATCCCAATACTTCATCTTTCTGAAACAAAAGTACAATTTATCACTGTATCAGTTATAAATATTGGACAATACAAGTTTATATTATTAAAATGTTATTAAATATCTCAGTATATTGTCATTTTAGTTCTTTCTTCTATAAGTCTGCTGAATAAATGTTATTCTTGGAAAGTCTTATTCTTTATTAAAAGTTATGGTAGTGGTTTTGGTATCAATGTGAAATTTGGAATCATCACTTTATTATTATGTTTGTAACACTTCTTCAGATATTATTTTACATAAACTAGACTAATAATAAGATTTTATATTAGATGTGCTGTTATTCTGAACTATTTTATAGAGTACTTACATTCAAAAATACATATCTATGTAATATTGAAATTAAAATGTAAGCAGTTTATCGTTTGAATTGGAATTGCCCGGGCTAAATTATGGGAGTAGACAAACGGTCTTACTAAAACAAACAGAATTCTATCGTAAAAGTGAAGGCTTTCATATCAAATAAGTATAATACATAGAAAATCAGCAACCTGTTACACAATTTTTCAAACTTACATTAACTTTACGTATAAATAATTTTTCCACAAATGACAACCCAACCAGTTCAACGCACCTGCACTGGATAGTAGCAGTATTCTCCTAGCCTCTATCCAGGGGACTGCACATGCGCAGACTTCGACGAATATGACGTACGATCTAGGCATTACGGAATTTTCCCTCTTTGGCTGGAAACAGATAAAACAAACAAAACTTAAGAATCAAGTTTATCACAGAATTTCAATGTAAATAAAATGTCATTATTAAATTATCCAAAATAAATGGTAACCTTTATCAGTAAATAAAATGAGCGTAATTAAGAACTATTTTTCCATACAGTTACCATAGATGTTAAATAATTTTTATCAACCCTGTTTGAGGTTAGACGGCAAAATTCTTCCTCATTGTATAAAAAATTAGTGTGCCGCTATAATAAAATGTAATCATTTTATTTTAATGTAATTGAAAATATTTGGTATTACATTATTCACATTACATATTATTATAGAAAACAAGGAACAAATTCTGCTTGCCGGATGATCAATACAGTAAAACAAACAAAATTTTACAAATTTGAGCCTCATTATTCTCATACCAACAAAGTCACCTTACTATTGGTAGCACCAACCACAGTCATATTAAAAACCATATTAAAATATATTATTAAATCAGCTTTTAAAAGTTAATAAATATCAGTCTTATAGGATTCTAATTTCTGAACCTAATAAGGATAAACGAAATTAATCTGTCTAGTTTATGAGTCACATTTAGCGTGTTCTTTATCTCATCTGCCTGTTCAGCATCTATTTTGTCGTGCCGACAGTACCTTTTGGATGTTTTGGACAAACTCGGTAAAATACTCGTGGGCGGCCTACAATATGAAAGTTTAGGAGGGGAATAAGGGGAGGAAGGTTGGTGGCGGCGGTACAGCCTCTCGTCGATATACGTACAGCTCACCGCCAGCCGTGACGTCATTATATCTCGCTATTCTTAGGTGCACTGTTGCTTGCTGTCCGACTCAGCACACAAAGTTGCCCTAACCAAGGACAAAATATGCTAAGACTTAATAGGAATGCTAAGTTATGATTTTTAAATGTTATACATGTTTTCAAATCAAATTATTAAATATAAACGTTTAAAATCACTCAAAAACAGCCCACTTCTGTAGTAAAATGAAAGTAAAATTTATTAAAATTATCTGGGATATGCTGTCTATTTATTAGACAAATTCATTAAACTAGATAAAATATACTGTAAGAGATATTTTGGATAAAAGCCCCTTTGACTTGCTGGCCTCATCGATCGTATGGAGATAGCGAGGCACGGCCAATTCTATATCCATTGCCGCTCCGATACATGTACACAAGGCCTCCTTCCCTTTATAGTGAAGTTACGTAACATGGGAGTGACTGTTATAAAATATGATAATATCACAGGTTAGACCCCAACCTTTAAATTTGCGAAGATCCTCAGCAAACAGAGTCGCCCATTAGCAATTTAATTTAAGAATACGTTTTATGACATTCTCCTCCCCCATCAAATGCAATGCCTATATTGTTCTCATGAGAAAACATAAGATTACTATATATATATATTTTTTTTTTTGAAAACAAAGAAAAAAAGGACATGTGCCCCCTGGATACACCTTTATTTCGAATCCAATTCCCTCATCTATTGATGTGTTCGTTCGTGCATAGTCGGTAGTGTTCGTCACCATTCGTACTGGTATATTGATCCCTTAATATTATCTCCCCAACCCCTACCCCGAAAAAAAAAGAGAGAAAAAAGCTTTTGAAATTGAGATTTGGGTTGGTGTGGGGAGAAGGGATTGTTGGGAAAGGAGAGACAGAAAATTAACGCAAAAGAGAAGCATAGACTGAACCTTGTTTGTCACCATGGAGACCGTTGCCATGACAACTGGCACATTGATTTGGATAAGAGGCGGAGCATTGTCAATGTAAAATATCAGGAAAATCTAACTTAAAAAACAAATTTCTGGGGTTTTAATGTAAATTATAATAATGACAATCTATGAATACTTCAACATTACAAACACATTTTAAAAATAAATATTTTACTTTGAAAAAATCATTATATATATCATAAATTAATTTTTGTAAGGCTAGAGTGCAATGTAGGTGCATAAAGAACGTATACCGTACCACTTGTATGTATGCGAATCTAAGATGTATAAATGTAAAAATGTAAATATCTTATATTTATATGATGAACACTTTGAAATAAGATATGCATTTTTAACATTTTAATATGACATATCAGAGAGAATAAAAAAAAATTAAGTGAGTAATATGACAGTAACTTCCATGGAACAAAGGTTACAGAAATCAACTGCGTTCAATCTCTCAAATCTCCCGCCATATAAGAAGTACGTTTCAATTTATCCGTAAGTTTTGCTACACTTTTTAAATTAATTATTTATTTAAAAAATAACATAATATAATGTATTTATGTAATACATTTAACCACTTTTATTAAAAATGTTAAAAGTATATTAAATAATATTTATTCTTACTAATGACATTGAAAATTCAGAATTCTTTAATATTTCTTACATATGCTTATGATTCGAAAACTTACCTTATTTATTCTTGTCGTATTAAAAAACCATGCTTCGATTCAGCGAACATAACCTACCAATACCATTCATGATAAGAGTAATTATTGCTCATATCGTAATCGTCACCCTCCTTATTACCCTAAATGACGTCAAAGAGAATAATGATAATCTAGCCCCCTTGTTCTACTTTCAAATGTTTGCTAACCTACTTCTACGCATGCAAACTACAGTATAGGGACATGTATATTATTTTTACATAAATATAGCATTCAGGAGTAATTTTATATATTTTGTATATGGATTGGCACTGATAAGAGAAGTTTTTTTTTTTTAAATTGTCTCTTACCACAGTTCCGTTTGTCACTCCTCTCTCGCCTGGAACTAAGCCTGACAACTCAGTCGCTGGTTTCCCCACATTCGCAAAGCGCCCCACTACTTTGAACAAATCCTCGTAATAGTTACATACTGTTGGCGTTAGTGTTCGTACTGGCACTGCCATCTCTTGTTGAAATGAGAAGTATGTTGTAAAATTGTACAGTTTATCAATATAATTTTACACTACCAAATAAATAAATAAATAAATAACGGTAATTCTAGATTATCAACCATAATTTCCACGAACTATTATTTCTAAATAAATTAGATTTTTTGATGTTTGACATTACAACATTATCATAGGTATAACATAAAGAAATGAATGTATTCCTCTACAAAAAAATAAGCAAAAATAAGTTATATTCAATAAATACCGAAATATGCTCAAGCAATTATGGGAATTAACATACCTACATTGAGTGGTGACTAATCCAGATTATCACCATATACTGAATAACCTGATGAAATTGCGCTTTCGAGAATTGACAACCAAACTTCCGTCCTGTTTACTTTTTTACTTCTATGATTAATATTTATTTTAATTTATTTAAATGTCCAATAACAGAAACATATATGTTACTGAAAACATTTGTTAAACTGTATTTAACAACGTTTTTCACTAAATTTTACACTACACGATCTTATCGCGTTAAAACAGTTACGGTTGTTTTTTCAATTAGACTTACTAAACACGAATTTTATTCATTTCACTGAATATTTCCTACGAACAAGATGCCTTTAAATATAGACCACTAGCTTCGTAACATTCATTTTCCACTCCTTTATTTTTTATTATAAATTCTGACATAAAATATGACAATATAGGCCTTATGAATAATGCACTACATTTTTATTTTATTTTCTTAGATTATATTTTTAGTTGCTTAAATCCACATTTCGAGAAAAAAAAAATTCAATCATAAACTGATATAGTCTAATTTTTATGCATTTTTGTGCTCACGAAAAAAATATGAATATGATGTTATTTATTTACTGTACAAAAGTGATAAATTAAAACTTCATGTAATTAAATTACGAAACTGATTATCCATTATAATTAGGTGACACACATAACTGAAACTTAATACAGAATTAATAATACGTGCATTTATGTTAAAAAAATATTGAATAATAAAATAATAAATATACCCTCATCCATATATTGTCCTTAAATAATAAACAAATGTGATCTATTGGTCCATTTATCCAGATGGCATTCACTATAAACTCGTTATTATGCATCTTACAACAACTTTGTAGATTTTTCTTCTTGTGTACGATAAGGGAGATAATGATTGTTGACGAAAACGATTTGACCCTTGAACCTCTCAGCTATTAATGTCTAACTTATTTTGTATCACATTTCTCGCTTTTCAGTAAACCTTGAAATTTGTTGCTGACAAAAAAAAAACTTCGGGAAATATTGTTATAAATACAGACAAGACTGTTAAAATATGCCAAGTTTAACACTTTTTAATATGGATAAAAACGATGAAAATGTTAAGCCTGAAACTTAGTTTAAATGGTAAACATAAACTTTCTCTATAAATTATAGTTGTAGATATATATTTCGTGTTAACTAACTATGTCAGCATTTCATACAGAATGTTAAAAAAAAAGTCAAAAGCGCGCAGCACGGCAAGTGATACATTTAAGAGGAGAAACGTCCAAAAAGTGCCTGGTTTGGCTGAAAGTTGACTGTCAAAGTATTCTAAGTTTTTTTTTTAAAGTACATGGGATTAACTACAAAACCAGCAATAAATCTGCAGCAATTAAACAAATGTATGAAATCATAGCTAAAATAATATACTGATGCCTTTACTTATCTGCGCTGAACTTTACATCACTGATGCATGTTTTTTTTATATTTTTTGTGTAATTCAAGATATCACGTGCTTATTGGCTTGTTGGGTGTTTCTTATTGATTAATTTTGGAGTTCTGTTTTTTAGAATACTCTGATGCCCCACAGCGGCCAAACCACGCATTTTGGGACATGGGTTCCTTTCGTAAATTTACCAGTTTTTTTGTATCACTTACTGTGTGAAGGCAATGTTTTTTTAATATAAATACAAATATGCTGAATATGAAATTATCTTAAAAATAATTTATGAGTTATTTGCAGTGAATCCATAAAATTTAAAGCATAAGCCATTATTATTATTTTATCATATCAAATTATCTTTATAATTGAATACTTTGTATATCGTGCGACATTATAATTATCTTAATTTGGAATAAAGTATATGGTTTAATAATTATTATTCAATCTGTAGAATTTACATGATTTAAGATTTCCTAAAAAGTCGTCGAGTTTCTAAAAGTTTTATTAATCCGTATTATAGAAAACTAGTTCAGTAACTTACTTCACTAAAACCTTAATTTTGCAGATTTTACAATTTTATTCTCATTATGTATATTTAATTATTTTTTTGTCCATATTCATTCTTTTAAGCCTTCTATAGGGACCTACAGTCAAAAGTAAATTTCCTTTCTTTTGTTTTTTAGAAGCGCTTCATTTAATACAGGGTGGACCGCTCGAATGGACCTAATTTCAATTGCTTGTTACTGGCAAACGGTTGAAGATAGAAACTTAAAACAACGTTCATAGTACAGAAAAACTCACCAAGTTTCGAATCCTGTCGGTAGATGGCACAAAGATACGTTTCTCGTTCTTAGATTTAATTAATTGTGAAAATGGCGACTCCGCAGATGAAAGAGCAAGCTGGACCTAATTTCAATTGCTTGTTACTGGCAAACGGTTGAAGATAGAAACTTAAAACAACGTTCATAGTACAGAAAAACTCACCAAGTTTCGAATCCTGTCGGTAGATGGCACAAAGATACGTTTCTCGTTCTTAGATTTAATTGTTTGTGAAAATGGCGACTCCGCAGATGAAAGCGCAAGCTGTTTGTGGTATGCGGAGTTTAAATCAATCATTAGAGTTCAAAGGGAGTTCCGGCGTGTGTTTAACCGTGATGCTCCAACTGCTAGAAGCATAAAGAAGTGGCGTGATACATTATTAGCTACAGGATCTGTGTTGAAGAAGCATGGTGGTGGTCGCAGAGCATCCGATGAAATGGTAGCAAATGTTCAAGCCGCATTTGAGCGAAGCCCCGGAAGTCATTAAGAAGAGCTTCGCGGGAACTTCAAATACCAAAATCGACATTACAACGGATTGTCCACAAACGCCTCAAACTGCACGCATATAAAGTGCAGTTAGTGCAACGTCTGGAGCCGAATGACATGCCGAAACGAGTGGAATTCGCCAATACGATGCTGGACCGTCTCGGCGCTGATCCTGACTTCATGACCAAGATTTTCTTCTCGGACGAAGCCACTTTCCATTTGTCAGGCAAGGTAAACCGGCATAATGTGCGGATCTGGGGATCGGAGAATCCTCACGCTATTCAAGAGCATGTTCGTGATAGTCCGAAGATGAATGTTTGGTGCAGTTTGTCACATAATAAGGTCATTGGACCGTTTTTCTTCGCCGAGAAAACTGTTCGTGGTACCACATATCTTGACATGCTGGAGCAGTTCTTCTTTCCACAAATTGAACAACTGCAGCCTAACATCGTTTTCCAGCAAGATGGTGCTCCTCCCCACTGGTCCAATGAAGTTCGTACGACTTTGGACAACATTTTCCCTGGCCGTTGGATTGGTAGGGGAGGACCAATCGCGTGGCCCCCGAGATCTCCCGATTTAACACCACTGGATTTCTTTCTCTGGGGCTATGTCAAAGATAAAGTTTACACCACCCCAGTCAAAGACCTTCGTGATCTTCGTGAGCGCATCATAGAGGCTATTGAGAACATTCCAGAAGACATACTCCAACGTACTTGGCAAGAAATTGTTCATCGCTTTGATATCGTCACAGTGACTGCTGGGGCTCATATAGAGATGTGGTGATCTGGATATCAAAACTTGGTGAGTTTTTCTGTAATATGAACGTTGTTTTAAGTTTCTATCTTCAACCGTTTGCCAGTAACAAGCAATTGAAATTAGGTCCATTCGAGCGGTCCACCCTGTATTATCTATAGAACATTCAAATTGTATTTCTTTTCTTATTTTGTGAAATATGTGAAATAAACTAGTCATGATAATATATATAGTTTCGCGATAAGGAAGCAGGCACAACGAAAAGAGTTCTAGAAAATAGTCCACTATTTGTTATTTTACAAAATCTGCCTGAAATTCCATTATTTTTATATCATTCTAATTTATTGACACGTAAATATCAAAGTTATATCGCTTTTGAAATATTTAATTGTATCCAGAAGGCTGAGTATGTTTTTTGTTATATTCTAATAGGTTTTAGAAGATTTACTGATTTATTTATTTTTTAAATTATACTATGAAATGGTGATTTAGTAATACAATTATAAACCCAGCGTATTGGATTTGAAGCCGAGACATTCTGAATATGATTCTCAATCGATACTATCTACGCTTTCTCATTTTAATATCATATTAATTATTAATTTAAGATCTAAACACATAAAAACGCTAATTTAAAAAGAAAACATAAATATATAGCATATAAGTTTGTCATACCATATATTTATGAAATTTTAGATCATAAAGTATATACTAATAAAATTCACCTAAAATTATATTAAGGTATTTGTCGCAATATGTATCCGAAACATTGACTCGAAAAGATTACGATTATTTGAGAATAAAAGTTTTTACGAACATTTTTAGACCAAAGAGAGATAAACAGACAATCGACGGAGAAGAATACATAACAATGAGCTACATGATCTTTATAGGAAACCAGATATAATAAAAACAATTAAGTCTCGTAGACTGCGATAGGTAGCACATAACACCCAAAAATTACAATGAGGAAGGAACTGGTCCCGAAAGAACTACAGTGTCTTAAATGTCTCATCAGTTGAGGAGACTGTAATTACTAGGCACTTATTTCTATAATTTTATATTATAATTTTACATACAGTACATATATATAGGCATAAAAATCCTAGCCTTTACGAATACTGCATTGCGCAGTGTTTCTTGTTTACAGTTTCTTGATCATTATTGTACATATGACATCATGAAAGTCTTATCTCTAAGCAAGTCAGAATTACAAACTGTAGATAATATAGGGGAAAAGCTACCGGTTGGGTCTCGCACGTTACATCAATTAACTTGATACCAAAAAAATAATAAAAACTTTTATTACAATCTGTGTTAAAATCTATGCTACATTGTTTTTTGAAGGTCACATTTTTTTACCAGCTATAAATAATAATGTTCGGATTGTTCAAATTTAAAAAAGTGTTACTCAAATTGTGTAAGGTAATTAAATAGATTATTCATTGTACGAAAAATAACATTTTGTTCATATATACTATATAATGGATTCCTTATCTACATCTTTAGTGATTAAATAAAATAAAACTGATAATTTTTTATACGTCTTTCATATTTATTTTAATAAAAATTCGTTACAGCTGTTTCAGTACTTTGTACCTTCTTCAGTATTCGATTTTCTTATTTATTCTAATACAAATTCATTACAGCTGTTTCAGTATTTTGTACTTTTTTCAGTATCTTTCGTCTGAAGAAGGTATAAAGTACTGAAACAGCTGTAACGAATTTGTATTAAAATAAATATGAAACTTGTATAAAACTTTTAAGTTTTATTTTATTTAATCACTAAAAATAATAGATTTTCATCAAGTAAACATTAAATCAATTGATTGTCTGTATCTGTGTATCCCCACGTGGGAAAAATGTTGCGCATTGCGGAAGTTAGCTAACCAAGCTAATTTAGTTACGCTTGTTTACCTACAGATGTCATCGAGTACAAGTGGTTAGCTCATCGTCTCAAAGATAAATATAACAGGCAAATAAGGCATTACTTAGATTGGAAAGACCGATTAAATTTTGCTCAGAAAAACTCTAATTGTGGCTTAAGGTTCTTTTACAAGCCCGAAAATCTTCAGACCCGGAATACACGGCTTAAACTTTAAAGTCTCTCTCTCTCTCTCGCAGGACTTGTCCCTTGGATTTTTCCATCCTAAAAACAGCCATTGACCTCGGTTGGATTTGAATCCGCGACCCTCGGGACCAGAAGGAAAGAACTCAACCCCTAGACCACAGATGTTGGTATGGTCTCCCTTGTACCGAAGTCACCTTTTCGGTACGTAACAACTATTACACATCCAAGTTAACTGTTCACGGGCGGAGGGGAAGAGTTTTAGCGCTAGTGTCGCCGTTCTACTGAATCTGTGGAAGGGATGTAGGAGAAAACTGTACATCCGATCACGAAATTTTTCAACTTCAAATGTGGGGGAGAATCCCTAAACACGTGTGAAAGATCTTAACACGGTTGTCAAATTAGTCATTTAAGCACCGAACGCTCAAGCGGTCGGATCATTTAAAATCACAGCATTTGTCGTCTCTCTGTTACCAGCCTGACAATAAATCACAAGTGTCAACATGCAATGAGAAGGGCAAGGAAGAGACAGCTCATTCCTAGGCGTAACCCCAAAACAAACAGGGTTGTCAAGTTAGTGATTCTGCCACTGACCGCGCAGAACGACGGATCAATAAAATACATAGTATTTGTCAGCTCTCTACCTGACAATCAAACAACATAATTCAAAGGACAGGAAGTGGCAACATAGTAAGGGTAGAAAGAGAAAGACAGTTTGTAAGTTAACATATTTTCCGCCTGCAGAACACTTGGATGGGTAATACATAACTACTACGTCATCGTGTCTTCCCTCTACAGTGATGTTATAGAACAGTGCCAAATTCCTGTCTTCGTTGTCCTCTCTCCTACGTACCTCCCCCTTCCTTCTTTATGCGCTGCGTGTGACTGCGCATCTTCCCCTCGTCATCAAAAGCCTCAAATAAGCTGTGCAAGTATCAGCGTCTTCATCAACTTTGAAATCGTCGTGGTTAGGTCGACAGTAGCTCGAAGGAGCTGTTTGGTTTCATCAGTCCCATAAGCCAGGGTAGGACAACCAGAAATGTGAACCCTAGCCCTTGGCTGGACTGGATTGTGTGTATGTATGTATGTATGTATGTATGAATCATTATTATTTTTGACTCTTTTTGATGACCGAGTTTGATTTATGTTATTTAATTCATAACTTTTCTTTCGATGGTCAAGAAGAATATAAATTTTTGTTATATTATTTGTATTTCAATTATCTGACTCATGATGCTTATTAAAAGTTACCTTTTTTTTAGTTAAACTATGTTTACTAATTGCGTAGCTAGTCATTGTTGGTATTGATTTATATTCTAAAGCTTTCTCAAGCCAAATTAATCCCCTTTTTCCTTCTAGCGTCCACCGCTGTGGTCTCGAGGTAGCGTGCTGCCTTGTCACGCAGCGGGCCCGGGTTCGATCCCCGGTCGGGGCAGTTTTTCTGGGTGAGGTTTTTATCGGGGTTTTTCCTCACCTGTAAGACAAATGTCAGGAAAACTTTAAGGCCCAAACGGTCCCCGAAATCATATGGCCATCATCCTTATCATTATCATCCTTACCATTATCATCATCATCCTTCACCGGTGTGGAAAGCAACGGGAAGCTACCACACCTACACAATTCCCTAGTAAAGCTGCAAGCATAATATGAAAATGCTATGATTGCAGTGAAGGGCCTGCCTTCGGGCAGAATTACTATGGATGGATTCCTTCTAGCTTCCACGATTATAATACAGTTTAGCATTCAGTACTATATGTTAAATAATTTACAAAGGAAAGGTGGATTAATCTTTGCCTTCTATGGGCCCGGACAAAGGAATGTCAATATAGTCACTCAAAACTTTCAAACTCAATGTAACGAAAAGGTAGGATCGCGCGGTGCACCCTAACCGAATTATAATAACTGTATTAGCCTACAAACATTCGTGTAATCCCTCAATTCAAAATTAAAAATAAAGTAGTTATTTCTTCCTTTCGATGGAAAACTACAGGATTTTTACGTATTGTAAAAATCCATCCTTGGATGAACCCGCAATTTTATTATTCATAGACGAACCTTTCAGTTAGTCCACCGGGATCGACTTTTTTTTTTTACTCCTTAAGGAGACCGACTGGTGAATTTCAATTTTTTTTTAGTTTTCATCTGATTGTTTTAAAATTTTTATCACATATATTATGTGCTTATAGAAATGTTTCTGTGAAGTTTGGTGTTTATAAGTAGAATCGTTTCAGAATTATGATTTTTTAAAACTACTTTTTTAATATTTTCTAAAAAATGCTCCTTACGATGCTTTTTAAATATTTTATAATTAAATTTGAGATTCAGAGTCTTTATGATTCCACTAAACACATTTGCTATGCACAAAAAAAAATCACAAGGAGAGGATACTGCTTTTTTTATTTCTTTAAAAAATTATCACTCTCATTATTTTTTCCATCTCAATTTAAAAGAACACATGTGTCTTACACTAGTAACTGCATAGCAAATTTGAATTAGTATATATTCAAGACACTAACTACAAAATTTCACTTTGATAGCATAAAAATTGCATCGTAAGGAGCATTTTACGTTTTGGAAAATGCCAAAGAAAATGGAAACGAAAAAAAAAAAAACGCATATTAAAGTTTAAGTTGTAATGTTGATCACATGTGCAGGGGTATTTAAACTCTTACGTCACAGACTCAATTTTGCTCCTACAATAAACATTTTTACACGAAAATTGTCCCAAAGAATCAGAGTTATTAAAGGCAAATAAACAAAAATTACATTTTTTTTGTGATTTTTTCAACAATTTCACCATTCGGTCCCCTTAAAAAACGCATCGACGTCAACAGGGCTGGATTTTGCAAACGTCGGCTTCAGAGTCAAGTATGAAAGCCACGAATCAACCGAGATCGACAGGTTCACCACATAGGCCTTCTGTATACGTATTTTATACAAGTAAGCTATAAAAAATGCTCATCGAATATTTATATCCCTGAAAGTGATTCTGCGTACTCACTCTTGAAATTCTAAATCTTTTGAAATCCCTAACTATTTGACTATGACCGTGAATAAACTGGATTCGAACTGAGGACGCACTAAGTGGTAAAACGGGTTACTGGTTTCTAGCAAAGTATTTTTCTTCCTGTTGACTTAAAGCAAGACAGAGACAGAGAACATGCGTGGCTACTATATGCTCAGAACATGCTCAGAACTCGATTCCATAGGGCGTTTCGAAATATACAAATAAATTCTTAACCTCAAGTTAAATTGATATTCTGAAAGATAAAATCTATATACAGCACGTGCAAGGGAACTAATCAGGACTATATTTACGCATGGACCAACATTACCCATAGTGCGGAGTGGAAAAAAATTGGGATGGGCAATATTTTCGATTTTCTCTTGCTATAATGGGAATAAGTGCTATTTCAACTGCTGAAGATGGAATTTGTTTCGACAGACCTAAGAACTTGTTTAACTGAAATGTTACTTGAGTGGCGGCTCCTTGGCGCAAGCGGTTAGACGCTCGCCTCTCACCGCTAGGGTCCCGAGATCGAGTTTCGGTCACTCCAAGTGGATTGCGTGGTGGACGAAACGGAGCTTGGACAGGTTTTTCTCGGTTACTTGAGTGGCGGCTCCGGGCGCAAACGGTTAGACGCTCGCCTCTCACCGTTAGGGTCCCGAGATCGAGTTTCGGTTACTCCAAGTGGGTTTCGTGGCGGACGAAACGGAGCTTGGACAAGTTTTTCTCGGGGTTTTCTCACGTTTTCCCCTCCCACAATTTCATTCCACCGTTCTTCCATACTGATCTTATTCATTTCATTTAATACATCCGTGATGTGCGTCAGGTAAGGTTGGCCGGCACCCTTGTCATTCACAGATATCTTTAGAGAGGGCTTCATCTCATCTCATCCCTCGATTCGACCACAAGTTGAGGATGTTGTTTTATTTTATTTTTTTACTTAGTTGAGGATGACTGAGATCTCAGATAACTTACATATTTTATTGTTTTAACCTCAACGGTGATTCAAAATTACTGTTAAAAATAAGGACTTTTAAAAATACAATGACAGTACTAATAACATTAAAGAAATTGGAGCTGGAAGTAAAAATCAATAAAACTGATTATATGGCCGATACATATTAAAAGTGAATGAACACTTAACAACAAATGGGGGAAAATTTTGAAGAAGTGGATGAAATGAAATGCATAGAAACAATAATTATAAAATTAAAATAATATAAAATTATAAACTATAGTTTTAATTTTCTGACTATTACCTCAACGTAATTTTATCATAAATTTTATTAGTATTAATGATTATAAACATAAATTAAGTCCAAAAGTAAATTAAAGACAGACTCAACTCTGGAAACGGATGCTATTACGAATGTAAGGAATTTTTGTCATGCCAACTTCTCTCGAAAATCATCATCATCATCTGCATTCATGGATTAGGTCTGTTGACCCGTTCCGACTTCAGCCCATCTGTTTCTAGGTCTGCCCACATCTCGGGTGCCTTTAAATTTGTATTTTGTTATTTGTTTTCGAAAATGAACTACAAATATGTAAAGTGATTAATCTTTTAACTATATTACATGGATGCGAAACATGGTATCTTACGTTAAAACAGGATACATTATCAAGTATTTGAGATTGTAGGTAACTTTTTGGACCAAGCCAATACAAACAGACAAGGGAATGGATAAACTGCATAGGAGTGAACTACATGATCTCTAAGGCAAACATATTTAATAAGAATAGATTGCGATGGGCAGGACATGACACGAATTAGGGTGTGAAAGAGGAATGTGTAAACTTTTTATAAGGAAACTAGAAGAGAAAGCGCTCAGCAGGTAGGACAAGAATGACTGGGAGGGGGAATAATTTTACTCATGACCTGAGCGATGCGAATTTTACAGGGAATAACTGACACATATTAATTCAGTGTAGAGAGGTATGAATGTATGGAGAGTTTATGTCCATGCGGCCATGAACCATCGGATTCGATAGTGTCAGTAATTAATTAGTTACCAATGCATTAAGCAAACCCATCGTGTATAGTTTGGAGGTAACTTTGTTGAGCGATTTCCTCACCGGCCAGAATAAGTTTTATGGGTGAGGTGTTTTCCTTGCCTGTAAGACAAATTCCAGGAAATGTGACCCCAAAGGACACAGGGGAAGGGGCAGGCCGAAACAGACATGGAAGAGAACCATCCTTGAAGAAATTACAAAGGAGATGAAGATCTGGAGGAAAGTGAAGAAGTTGGCTCAGAATAGGATTTGTTTGTGATGCTTTGTGGATGCCCTATGCTCCTGATAGGAGATGATGATGACGGTGATGAGGAAACTTTAATTCCCAGAATCCTCTAACATCATCTGATCATCATAATTACCCATATTATATTTGCCTTGTTTAGTATGAATGTATGATTCATGGCGTGTCTTTTAAATGTCGCGTTGTCTTGGAGTGGCCCTGGTATAAGATGGTCACTCATCCGGAGCTCTCCATGTCCTAGTATGGTCAGAAAAAGTTTGCATAGTAGCATAAGTGATCCTCAATTAAAAATCCTTCCTCATGGTCATGTCCCTGTAAGAGTTGGACGACTTTGGGCACATAAAACAACTTATGAAGGGAAAGACGTCGGCCGCGGTGAACTAGTGGTTATGCTCCTTGCCTCTGGTCCCGAGGGTCGCGGGTTCAAACCCGGCCGTGGTCGATGGATTTTTTTAGGACGGAAAAATCCAAAGAGCAAGTCCTCCGGGAGGGACTTTAAGCTGAAGATTTTCAGGCTCGTAAAAAATCCTTAAGCCTGAATGAAAAGGCCTCTAAGCAAAATTTACCGAATTTTCCCGTCCTAGTACTACCTTGGTCTCCTAGATGTCAATATGAGGCGGAACGCTGACCACGGACCACTCAAAATGACATCTATACGAAAGCAAGTGTAACTAAATTAGTATGGTTCAAATTCTTCCCTGTAGGGGGAGGGCGCCTAAATCTCTGTAAAGGAAAACATAGGCTTACAAAAAAAAAAGGGAAAGACACACGAGAGAGAGAGAGAGAGAGAGAGAGAGAGAGAGAGAGAGAGAGAGAGAGAGAGAGAGAGAGAGAGAGAGAGAGAGAGAGAGGAGAGAGAGAGAGAGAGAGAGAGAGAGAGAGGTGTAATTCATTAAGTGATAATTGATAATAAATCAAAGCACATGCAGTACAGACAACCAGAATAATTTAATTTATAATTTCAAAGAAGTCAAAAGAATCGAAATCATTGTCTCTTAGATAAAAAAAATCTACGATGAAGGCAGTAATTAATTAATTTTTGATGGGTTTGTTGTTATTTGACGTATTTTACTTATCAAGTTATCAGTCTGCAAAATTGTTGTTATGAAGACTAATAAATATTTTATCCACTGAAGCAGGACTTAGGGATTGTTTTTTTTTCTCATACTGATAATTTTAGGAAGCTTACATTAAAAAAAATCCATAATTGCCAATTACAATATAGGGATTGGACGTAAAGGTTTTAATAAGTTGAGAAGAATATTATATAGAATCCGAAAAAAAACAGCAAATTATTTCTTATTATGTCGAATTTAATTATTTTAATAATAAATTATGTAATTATTCAACAACCAACACAAACGGTCTCCGCTAAAATATGGTCACAATGAACTTGCTCGTATCGTCGTGTGTAATGATGACTATACGCTAGCAACATACTAATCACTGCATAAACTCACTCATAATTTGTTAGCTATTTCCAATATTAACCTGAATAATTATACATATAGGCCTAATATAGGCTGATTCAATCATTACTGCCAATTGTCAAAATGAAATACAAATTGTATAATAACTGTTACAAATAGTGTACAATTTTGTAAAATATTTTATTTTTAGTTAGTCTTATAATTAAATAAGTAAAGAAAATATGAACTTATTACACAGCTCTACAAAAAAAAAGTTGCCCTGGATATCTCTGCGAATTTCTATGTTTTCAAGTGCACAGTTTACGAATATATTCATGAAAGTGCTGAATGTGCTCTAAAAATTATAGAAGAAAATCTTATAAAAGGCGTTTCACTGAAGTATAACATGGGGTTCCGACATTTTTCTTTCTATTTACGTCGGTGTATACTAATTTTAAAAAAACAATTGACATTATAAATATATGTTTTTTTTTTTTTTTTCATATTTTCAGATTTTTGTAATGTAAAATGAAAATAAAGATTAAAAAAAAACAGAGCAAATCTTCCAAAATCATTGATGGTTTCATGAATTGTGAGCATAATATCCGAAATTAATCTTATATCAAGGGCAACAAAACCAGTGTTGACCAGTGTTATTTATGAGTGACCATATAATTCCTATAGAGTTTCTTGCTTGTTTATTTGTAAAATTTATAATTGGTGAAAGTTGCGTCCGGTTTTGGGAATAGTGGTATATTGCAATGCTCCAATTTTGAATAATTTAATAAGACCTTAAAGCTGTTAAATGATACATAGTAAGAAATAAACATTTATACACACTGAATTGGGTGCACGGCCATAGCGCAGTTCAGAGAACACGTTACAAGCCGGAAGGTCGCGAGTTTGAGTCCCGATGTCAGGATTTTTAAACTGACCTTTTATTCTGGCGATATCATGACCGATCATGATTGCGGGGGCAGCGCGAGTTGATGACTCAGTGCTTGCAGTCACTTTCCCCGCTATCGGCCGCAAGTCAAGTGAAACTTACTGTAGGCCTATATCCAAAATCATCCGATAAAGCTCTACTTTGCAAATGCTTATATTTTCTTTTTATTTATTCAAGAAATATTTTAGCAGCGAATAAATAATTAATTTATCACTGAAATCAATTATGTTTTCATTCATTTCAAAACTATTATAGTATTTTTAACATTTTCTGGATGTGAAGGTGCATTTAGTTTGTCAATTTTGGTTTCCATAAAATGATGGTACTTGTGACGTAAATGTTGTCCATGTAAACAGAATCAGACATTTCGTTGTATGCAGGATTGTCCTAGTATTTTTTCTGTAAAATAAGATTAGAGTCTTTCAAGTTGATGAACTTTGTGAACTATCTGTGGCCGGGAATTAGAGTCCTTGCACCCACACGTGCATGCATTATGCTGCGTATATGAAGGCGAGCACATCGCCATCTGTTAAACAATTCCAGCGTTATTTTACCATGAACAAGTGTAACCGCCTGCCTGCTATGCCATTCGTTCCCTATGTGCCTGACTTTAACTGGTTAAGTTTGTCGAGAGTCACTACAGTTGCACTGTATACATTTCTCGTACTTACATTAATAAGAGTTTAGGCCTATTTACATCCATCCGGTAATCATAAAATAATGTTGCAACTATGATCACCCTATAATTGAGGTGCCAAGTGGAAAAGGACACTACCACCTGTCTAAACTACTTTCAACTAAATAAAATATTACGATAGATCCAAAGTGCTGTCTGTATATTTCATTTATATATAGGCCTACTCTATTCTATATATGTGATTTTGCTAGAAATATACAGCCAATGTCACTTAACTACTAACTTCTAGCAGAAAACACACTTTGGTGACATGTGCCTTTATTCAAATTGCCTGCTCATTTAGATTCATCTATAATCAAATATCACTATAAAAAAGGCTGTTAATTGCATCAGAGACTAATTTCAGGTTAGGGTTAATTAATAACGGTTTCACTTTTTATTTTTATGTATAGGATAAAGATAGGTATCTTCGTGACATATGTTATTCCGTGATACATTTTTAAAAGTAAATAAAAATTCTAATAATTTATTGTAATTTATTTTTGTGTTCTGGAAGAAGGGATGGTATAAATTATATGTGTAAAATTGAATTTACAGAATCGAGTTAGACCTATATCTTTAGGAAAATTAAATATTTTATAATTAAATAAACGCTGTACCCTGCACTAGACAAAAGAAAACACAGATATGACAACAATACCAGAATAATTGGCGGAATCAAAATAACACGAAGACCAAAACAACGGCGGGCCTGTCAAGGGCATCTTATGACTTAGGAATAAGTTCAGTACAAAAAAAAACCTAAACCTAACGTGTTCTTGACAATGATGATGATAATGATGGTGATAAACTGATCACTGGCATTATCGAATCTGTAGGTTAATGACCGTGCAGATATAAGCTCTCCATATTTCTCTATCTTGAGGTAATATTTTCCTCTCTCAAATCATGGTTAATATTAATCTCCCACCTCATTCTCAGCCTACCTACCGGGCGCTTTTCCTCTGGTTTTCCAGCGGTGAGTTTTCACGCCCCTTTTTCATTTCCCATTCGTGCCACATGTCCTGCCCAACGCAGTCTACGAGGCTTAACTGTTCTTGTTATATCTGGTTTCTTTTAAAGATCACGTGGCTCACTGTTGTGTAGTCTTCTCCATTCACCTGTATATTCAAACATTATATCAATATTAATTACTAGACTTCACCTTATTTGGTTTCCGTATGTCAGGGATAAAACATATTAGACATTAAAATTATTACAGAATTGTCTTTGTAATGCTCTATCGTTCTAACAATTTTCAGTTATTTAAATTTTATTTTCAGGTCCTCGAACATCTTTGATAATATTGAATATATACTAAGTAAGATATGTATCTCGGGTCTACATTGTTGTCTTTATTCATATGTTTTGCGTGAATGCAATTTATATTAAATTATTGAATTATGAAATGAGTACGGTGAAAGAGATAATCGAAACGAAATTTGAATCCAATAATTTTCTAGATGATTAAAAGAGAATCACACATAAAAAGTCAGGTTTGATTAGCACCAGAATTTGAATTTGGGATCCCCGATTACAAATGTTAACCGTTGCAATCTAAGCCAATTAATATTGAACTAGCATATAATAGTATTAATCATATTTTCGATATAGAAAATTTCATTAACAAATTATTATTATTATAGAAATCTCTCCTTTTTCAACAATTTAACTCCTATTTTTGTAGTTAATTTATATAGCCATCTAGGTATTATATATATACCCCATACGTTCCACGTGGGGGCACGGGTGCTCTTTATCGGGAGTTTCTTAACTAAGCTAATCTAATTACGCTTATTTATATATAAACGAGTGGCATGTGGTTAGCACATCGCCTCAATAAGACATTTAATAAGCAACCAAGGTATTATTTTGGATGGATGAAAGTCGGTTAAATTTAGCATTGAATAGGGACATCATAATTATTAATTCAATTAATTAATTAATTTGTGAATTTAATCACACAGTTATCTTTATATTTTATAGCTACCCACCATCATTTATGACTATTCCCTAATTAATCAGTTGTTTTGATGTTTACTCGATGAAAGTCCATTATGTTTAGTGATTAAATGAAATAAAACTGTCAAAGTTTTATACTATTTTCATATTTGTTTTAATACAAATTTGTTACAGCTGTTTCAGTACTCTGTACCTTCTTCAGACGAATAATACGAATAATTAGTATTCGTCTGACGAAGGTACAGAGTACTGAAACAGCTGTAACGAATTTGTATTAAAACAAATATGAAAATAGTATAAAACTATGGCAATTTTATTTTATTTAATCACTATTCCCTAATTGTTTATTATATTCCCGTGTTCCTAACTATAACCAACAATTTTTTTATACAAATGCAGGGGACTTTGGCAGAAGTCATTTGTCCATATGACCAAGAAATTAACATACTTTTCTATAATTCCTGGATAGTACACTTTCGGTTCTAAGAGAGAACAAAGTACTTTAAATAGTAATTGTATTAAAATTATATTATGTCAGTATAATAGGCATTTATTTCTCGCTTGGAGAATCGGAAATCGATCTTCAATTGAATTATTTCAGTAAATTGAGTTAATTTAGATTTTTTTCCCTAATTTTAAATCGAATATCACGACTTGTAGACCAAAATTCCCCTACTTATTCACACAAATATTTACTCCCAACTGTGTCTGTCACTGAACGATAACGATCTCTGACATTAGAAGTGGCCTATTAGCTACAATATTATTATTAAGTAGGCTTAATATGTGTTTATGAAATTACTATTTCACAATCAATTGTAAAATATTTTAAAGACATTTCATTGAAGTGGATTATCTTAAAAAATATATATTTTTTTATTTTATTCAGAATAAAGACGAATGTAGATATGCAGAACAGTCTGATAAAATGTTCCAATATTTACAGAGGAAGTAGTGTGCAACAAAAAAGCCAATTCTTTTAAACGTTGATCTTAAACTTAATATCAACTGAATTATGATAGGCTATGTTGTTTACGTCCACCGCTGCGGTCTCGAGGTAGCGTGCTGCCTTGTCACGCAGCGGATCCGGGTTCGATTCCCGATCGGGACAGGTTTCTGGGTGAGGTTTTTTCGGGTTTTTTTCCTCACATGTAAGACAAATGTCAGGAAACTTAGGGCCCAACGATCCGGCCACCATCATCATCATTATCATTATCATCACCACCCTTCACCGGTGTGGAAAGCAACGGGAAGCTACCACACCTACAATTCCCTAGTAAAGCTGCAAAGCATAGCATGAAAATGCTATGATTGCAGCGAAAGACCTGCCATCGGGCAGAATTACTATGGATGGATGGATGGATATTGTTTACTACCAATATAAATTGTTGCCACATCAAGCAGAATACAACCATGCCCAACAGATTTTATTCTTGTGTTTAGTTATCTCTAGATTCAAGTACAAACATTATGTGTCCTGTGTCTTTTTCTTCTTATTCTTCTTCTTCTTCTTCACTTCACGGGCTAGGCAAATTGCCTGTTCCGCCTCACAGTTGTTCTGTCCATCTTTTCACTGGCCTTCCTACATTCCTTGAACCTCTTGGCTTGTAGTTGAATGCTGCTCTTGGTAATCTTGATACATTCATTCTTTCCACGTATGTAAACCATTTCTCTCTATATTATCTGATTTTCTCATCCAATGGATATATATTTAACTCCGTTCTTATATCTTCATTCCTTATCCGATCCAATCTTGTGCAGCCTTTTGTTCTTTTAAGGAAGTTCATTTCTGTGCGTTGTATTCTACTTTGCAGTTTTTTGGTCATTTCCCAAGTTTCGCTCCCATGAAGTAATGCAGGAACTGCCAATGTTTTATAAAACTTCAATCTAGTATCTCTTCTTGTTTTATTCTTTAATGTTTTATGTATAGTCGTGTGTAATAGTAACAAATATTTATGCGCAATATTTTCCTCATTTGTTACTTGCCAAAGTATTCAGAGTAGAATATATGCCACTTCTATATTGTAATAATATTATAACTCAGAAGATATTGGGTTTAGGTACCATGTATAGGAACATTTTCTCTTATTTTATCATCTATAAATATTTAAACATTTTGTAAGGACATTCTGTGTATATATGTATAAAAATATGTAAAATACATGGATGTGATACAAAATGTATGTTTAGAATAATATTTTTATACCTTTTGGACTAGTTATCTGCTTGAAAGCCTTTTAATTTGAAATATATAAGAATTGTACATTTTAATATTCTTATTTGTTATTGTATTTTGTTTTAAAATTTGTTGATGCAAATTTCTGTGAACCTGCAGTATGATAATAATATTATAACGAAAACTTAATTTTGCAAAATATCACAATTAAATAATCGCGATAGTATCGCGATTAAAAATGGCAACTGGGAGATATTTAAGCATCACAAAAGTTTTAAAAATTAAAACGAATCGAGATATTCTTTATTTTTTGTTGCCAATTATTTGAAGTATTTCTATCTTTTATATTTCTATCTCTTAACTTATCACGACTGATTCATTTCAACATTTCAGTTGTATAGGACCATTCTGTATAATTAAAAATGTACTGAATGAATTTTCTAAATTTTATTGTGATTGTAGACCTATTATTTATCTTTTTAGGCCACGAACTGTGATCGCTTCTTAAAACTATCTTCATCTCGTTCCATCAAGATTTAACTGAACTTCGGAATACTTCAACTATATTTGCAGCCATTTGCAGCAGTCTCCATTTCGCCACATCTGAATTACAACTGAATATTTGGTGAGTGTACGACTATAACAAATTTAAAAAATTGTGTTCATCTCTTTCCTATTTTAATATTTAAACTTGCGCGAACAATGAAGTATTTAAAAGGATAGAATGATTTTGTAGTTTCTAGAGTTCGCCAATTAAATTAATAATTTTATTTGGATTCTCCTTAATATTATGCACTTGGGAAGAGGAACTCTGTTCTGTTTGTTCTATTTTTAATAGCCTTTATCTCATAAAATGTCCACCGCTGTGGCCTCGAGGTAGCGTGCTGCCTTGTCACGTAGCGGGCCCGGGTTCGATCCCCGATTGGGGCAGTTTTTCTGGGTGAGGTTTTTATCGGGGTTTTTCCTCACCTATAAGTCAAATGTCAGGAAAACTTTAAGGCCCAAAACGGTCCCCGAAATCATATGGCCATCATCATTATCTTCCTTACCATTATCATCATCATCCTTCACCGGTGTGGAAAGCAACGGGAAGCTACCACACCTACACAATTCCCTAGTAAAGCTGCAAGCATAGCATGAAAATGCTATGATTGCAGTGAAGGACCTGCCTTCGGGCAGAATTACTATGGATGGATGGATCTCATAAAAGAAACCAGATTTGTTCAATTCAAACTTCGCTATATTTTGTAATATTATTTAAAAGCTGTTTTGTTAAAATTTACAACTAGCAGAGCAATAGGTCTTTCACCCTCTTTGTTTTAACACCAAAAGGCATCTTCTTCATTAATATTCATATATATGGGAAATTAAATATCTTATGTGCTCTCAAAATCCGAAAAATATTACAATTATTTAATAATATATAGGATCTTTCACATATTACGCAATTTTTAAAAATAATTAGGTCAAAAATACAACGAAATATTTTTTTTTATCTTCATTTACATACTCTCCCATTTAAGTGCGCACCATTATAGTCCCGCGCCGTAGCCGAGCGGTTAAGGTAGGAAGCCTTGGCGCAGAGCTACGGGACTTGCGCTGGTTCGAGTCTCCATGGGGGAAGAAATTTTCTCATGGTATTTCGGCCAGTATGGGACCGGTGCCCACCCAGCATCGTGAGGCAATTGGGTAGCTACAATAAGTAGCGGCTCCAGGTTGAGGAACCAGCTATAACGGCTGGGGGACTCGACATGCTAACCACATGTCACCCCTACACTGGCTGTTGATCATCTACCTCTGTGATTGACACATGTGGATGTGAAGGGCCAGCAGCCGGCTGGTAAAAGGGCAACCGCTGAAAAGTGGAAAGACCCTCAATCGGACCATTATATCAGGCACAGGAGTTGCTCGATCTATAAAGTTCGTGATGACCCTTTCACAGACATCTCTGTTGATGCCGAGACAATGGAGGTGGACGTATGCCTCATATAAATGGGAGTGTATGTAGATGAAAATAAAAAATAATATATCGATGCATTTTTTACTTAATTATTGCATTTTTAAAAATTGTGTCGGCCGCGGTGGGCTAGTGGTTATGCTCCTTGCCTCTGGTCCCGAGGGTCGCGGGTTCAAACCCGGCCGGGGTCGATGGATTTTTTAGGACGGAAAAATCCTAGGAGCAAGTCCTCCGGGAGGGACTTTAAGCTGTGGGTCCCGAGTCTGAAGATTTTCAGGCTCGTAAAAAATCCTTAGGCCTGAATGAAAAGGCCTCTAAGCAACATTTACCGAATTTTCCCGTCCTAGTACTACCTTGGTTTCCTAGATGTCAGTATGAGGCGGAACGTTGACCACGGACCACTCAAAAATGACATCTATACGAAAACAAGTGTAACTAAATTAGTATGGTTCAAATTCTTCCCTGTAGTGGGAGAGCGCCTAAATCTCTGTAAAGGGAAAACATGGGCTTACAAAAAAAAATTGTGTAATATATGACAGACCCTATATTATCTGCATTATCGTATTTAAACTGAATGATGCTTAGACTGTATTTAAAATTAATTAGATATCTATATTAGAATATTGTAATAACTAGGGTCTGGAATTGTTTATAAATAAATGCTTTTTCTTAATATGAACATCTTTAAACAACATGTAATATCCCGATCGGGGTCCGACAAATGTATATTCAAAGTTTTATTTAGCTTAAAACACACATTTTTAAACCTGAGTAGTTCTACATTTTCCCCATAAATATATATTTTAGTAGTTTTTAAGAATATAACATTATAAAATCGAATACCAATAATGTTCAGTCTTCTAAACTTTTTATAACTTTTTGAAATACTGCAGGTCTTTTGGAACTGATTCCATTTTCAGCAGAGGGTTGTTTAGCTACATTTACTGAAGATGGAACCGGCTCCGAAAGGACTACAGTATTTTAAAAAAATAACCAATATTTATTTGTTTACCAACTTATTTAAAATCGATGGTAATCTTTGTTAAAGTCGAGAAGACTAAACATTACACTTATTCAGTTTTATAATTTATATTATAATTTTATGTTGTGACTAGTATCTCAACGGAAGGGAACCAGGAATTTTAATTAGGTACTTTTCAAACAGTATATGAACGAAATAGGGTCGAGAATGTCTCTGTAAGTAAACATTTTAACACCGTCCTTAAGTCTATTGAATCTATTACAACACAAAAAATTATACCAAAATAATTCAAAGGCTTGATATTTCATTGATGATTATACAGTTTGCAAGTGGAAGTATATCCGGGAAATTACCTAAATATTACATAATATTTATATTGACCTCTTTTTTAATGTGACGGAACACTGACTGTGAGTTTGAGATTGCCTTGTTTGTTCTTATAGCTTTTAATTGGTAATCTATTCCAAAAATATAAACTTATATTAAATATTTAGGAATATTTCAATTTTAAAAAAGCTAGCTTATAACTAAGAAAGGAGAACACATAGATTATATGAATAGGGTATATATAATAAGAAACATTAGTGATGTAGATATTAAAATATTAAAATTGCATTGTCAGTTAGAATAATGTTACTAGAGCAGTCGGGCAAAATCTGATGTTTAGTTGCAATTAGTGAGTTCAATATTGCTTTTATAATAAGTTATGTGTTTTCAGTTTTTAGCATATATTTATCGAATTTTTAGTAGACCTATATACAAAATAAATATTTCTAATTTTATTTTTTAGTGCATGGAAATCCGAGCTCTGGTTACAATTTACGTAAAAATAAATGAATACAGATTTATGAGGCAAATATGTACTTATTATAGAACAAGACAGTTCTAAAGCGATATGTTTATGCCATCGCAGAGGGGTAGATTGAAGTACAACCAGTTTCAGGTGGAAAATGAAGCAAAGTTGTGGAATAGATAGGCTACAAAAATATGTTATATCTATTAAACGAATTTTTAAAAGTAAATTCACTATATTTTACGGCATTGACTTAAGAATTTCACAATATTACTAACCATGTTATGTATGTGTACTATCTTCTGACCTTGTGACTATTAACCTGCCTCCTTGGCGACCTTCTTGTTTTGACATGAGTAGATATACTGTACTTGCCGCGTATATCAACGCTCTGGAATGTCTGCTTATTCAGCATGTTTATACTCGTATGTAATATGTTTATATGCACTTGTTTCTATTGTGTAAGTTTGATTTAAACTAAAAACTAACTACTGACATAATTCTAAATAATTTAAAAAAGTAAATCTTAAATAACAAATTGATATAAGCTATCGATCTCTTAGGTTTATAGCCGCGCAGACATAAGCTCTCCATACATCGCTATCCTGAGCTAATGTTTCCAATAATTCCCTGTATAATCTACTTCCCTCAAATCATGGTTAATGTTATTCTCCCACCTCATTCTTGGTCTACGAACTGGGCGTTTTCCCTCTGGCTTTCCTACAAAAAACTTCCATGCCCGTTTTTCATCCCCATTCGTGCAACATGTACTGCCCATCGCAGTCTATGATACTTAATTGTTCTTATTATATTTGGCTTCCTATAAAAACTATGCAGCTCACTGTTGGGCCTATGTACCTTCTCCATCCACCTGTCTTTCATCTTTCTTTTTTTCCTGAGAACTTTATTCTCAAATACTCGTAATCAATGTTTCGCATCCATATAATATAAATGGTACAATAACAGTTTTGTATATTTTCAGTTTAATGTTTTTTTAAAGTAGTTGGGACGACAATAGTCCCTGTAATGCATAATAGTATGCATTTCCAGAATTTAAGCCTATGTTTAATTTCTTGTGCATCTCATTCCTATTTGTGATTATTGTTCCTAGGTATTTGAATTCAGGCACTTCTTCAAAATTTCCTCCATTTATCATTAGCTGTTTATTTCCATTATATAACGTATTTCTATGTGTGATCATGTATTTAGTTTTATTGATTTTTATTTAATTTTACTAAATTAAATGTCTTGTACTTTTATATTTTCTTTATTCTCAATTTTCGAATAAAATATAAAATATAATCTCATGCTTTTTTCGATTTTTGAAAAAAAAAATAAAACCTTTGAAGTTATTTAAAACTGAGGCAGAAGGATTGAAGAAGTCCCGCGCGAAAGCTGAGTGGTCTATGACACCATGTCTTGACTCAGAAGTATGGATCATGCGCTATTCGAATATCCGTGGGGGAAGAAATTTTCTCATATAATTTCGGCAAGTATAGGACCGGTATCCACCCAGTATCGCGAATGATTTGGGTAGCTCCATACAATAGGTAGGAGCTCCAGGTTGAGATTACCAGCTAATTACCAGCTATAACGGCTGTGGTATTCTACATGCTGAGCACATTTGATTTCTATACTGGCTGGCAGTTTGTTTACCTCTGTAAATCTCATACGGTATGTGGATATGAGGCTATCAGTCGGTTGTTAGGCCAAGTGCTCCTCTTACCTATGGTGCAATGGAGATTAGTATTAGAAGCATTTTAATACTGAATTAGGATGTGCACGTTTCCTGATTTTCGCAAAGCAAACTTCTCCTAAGGCGGCTCCGTGGCGCAAAGATAGACGCTCACCTCTCACCGCCAGGGTCCCGAGATTGAGTCTCGATCACTCAATGTGGGTTTCGTGGTGGACGAAAAGGAGCTTGGGCAGGTTTTTCTCGGAGTTCCTCCCATTTTCTCCTGTCACAATTTCATTCCGCCATTTCTCCATACTCATCTCATCCATTTCGTTTCATTTCATTCATCTGCCCCTGTGATGGTAAGTCAGGTTTGGTCGACTGGCACCCTTGCCATTCACAGATCTCTATATGTATTTTATAGGGGTTCATCTCATCTCCCTTGACCCGACCCTGGTGTTGGACACGAGTTAAGGATATTTAATCTTCTCTAACTTTCTTGAAGGAGACCATTGCTCATATTGTGGATATGAAAGATTCATTAATAATAATTATTCTTTTAAATTTTAAATATCTTGTTAATGTCTTACTTCCATTTTTTGTAGAAGTCTTCTTCTTCTTCTTCTTCTTCTTCTTCTTCACGGTTTAGGCTTATTTACTAGTCTGTTCCGGCTCCAAATTGCTGCTCTTTCCATCTTTTCCTTGGTCTTCCCAAACTTCTTCTTCCTTGTGGTGAATAGTTGTATGCTGCTTTTGGTATTCTATTCTCAGTCATCCTTGCCAAGTGTTCTTTCCAGTTTGTTCTGTATTTCTCTATTGTTGAGTTTAATTCCTCTATTTTTAGTTGTTGTCTTATTTTTGTGCTATGTTTTTTGTCTATTCTTTGATATCCTGCTATTGGTCTGAGGAATCTCATTTCAGCAGCTTGTCCTGGCAGATTGTTGTGTTGTCACTGTCCATGTTTCGGATCCATAAGTAATTTTTGTAGAAGTGTAATTCTAATTATATTAGCTATTCTATAATCTTAATTATGTTTTTTTAATTATACACTTAAGAAATAGGGGTAGCATTACAGTTATTTTATAGGTTATAAATCAGCTGCGAAATTATGAATTTAAGGGTTAATATTGATTAATTGTTCCCTGCAAACCTCAACTTATGCTTTAAAAATTTAATTGAAATGACATTAATGCAGTTATGAGTAATAAATTAGTTTCGTGTTCTTTGTGAATGAGAATTAAAATGAAGTCAAACAGGGAAGGCGAACATTTCTCCGCTTAGTTTAAAAATTGTTTGTATACGTAGATGTTTATTCGTTAATTTATTTATTGTGGTACCTTTTAGACATTTTAATAATTTTTATGAAAGATGACTATGAATCTTTCATTATTTATGGTCACTATATAGCCTTTTTAATAAGATGTTCATATACCAGGATAGAGAAACTTATCTGGTAATTTAGATATTGAAATTGGTGGTAAATAGTAGTCCTACCTCAGAAAATAAGGCATTTGAACATAAAAAAACGCAACAGTAGCTAATGGTATATACTGTACTAGAGCTTTCGAAGTCTTTATGAAATCTTTTGGATTGCGAAGAAAGAAAATGTATCATAAGCAATATAAATATGTAAGAAATAAGGTTTATTTATTTTATAATCATCTCTCAATTTGATCCAGAGTACTGTTTTATATTATTTATCTTATTCTTAAATTACACTTTTATAAGATTTGCTAAACACTGTAGTGATTAGCCAAATATAACATTAGGAATGTTAATAAAAGTCTAACTTAAGTTTTTGAATTGTATGAAGATCTTTTAAAGCTCTTTAATTCTGTTTTATAAAATTTGAGGGCACTTAAATGATATTACTCTTATTTGCTCTTCTTTCACTTCTTTTATCGATTCAAATGTCTGTATTAATTTTAGAATCAAATATTATGTCCCGCAGTTATTCAACTTTATATAATATAGAGCAGTAAATAAATGATAAGACATACAACATTTTCATTAGTACATGAAAAACTTTTGGCATTTTATTCTACAGAAGTCTTCCTAAAATATTAATATCAATTCATTTTGGTGAAGATATAAGAACAGAGTTAAATATATATCCATTAAATGATAAAATCAAAGGATATAGAGAAAAATGGTTTAGACATGTAGAAAGAATGAACGTAACAAGATTACCAAAAGCAGCATTTAACTACAAACCAAGAGGTTCAAGGAATGTAGGAAGGCCAGTGAAAAGATGGACAGAATAACTGTGAGGCGGAACAGTCATTATGCCTAGCCCGTGAAGTGAAGAAGAAGAAGAAGAAGAATTCATTTAGGGAATTTAAATTAGTGGTAAATAATGTGACATATTGGAGTTAGTGTGGATCACATATATTCATAATAATCATCCATAGTTTTTGATCATAATGTTTAATTTGTCTGGCCAATAGACCTATTAGGTCCCGCGCCATAGCCGAGTGGTTAAGGCAGGTAGCCTTGGCGCTGGTTTGAGTCTCCATGGGGAAGATATTTTCACATGGTATTTCGGCCAGTATGGGACCGGTGCCCACCCAGCATCGTGAGGCGGTTCCAGGTTGAGAAAATCAGCTATAACGACTGAGAGACTCGACATGCTGACCATGTCACCCCTACACTGGTTAGTTGATCATCTACCTCTGTGATTGACACATGTGGATGTGAGGCCAGCAGTCGGCTGGTACGATAAGGCCCTTCTAGCCTGTCGCGCCATGAAATTATTATTATTATTATTAATTATTATTATTATTATTATTATTATTATTATTATTATTATTATTATTATTATTATTATTATTATTATTATTATTATTATTATTAATAGACCTATTAGAGAGATAAATATCAATCAGTATTTATTGAACTTTTGGGTTATTAAATTTTAATCGAGACTTTAATGAACTTTGTGCTGTGATGTAAAGAAAAAATTAAACAAAATTTTTATTTGTTTTATTTTTTCAAATAATGATTTTGTATCTTCGGTTTTATCGTCGTTTACAGTGAAGAAACACATCATTGTATCTCTTTTTTTATACTGATTAAGCCTTATGGCCTTAACTATGCCACTTTAAATAAAACTACTATTTTTTTCGAGTTACTTACAACAGCAGTGATTGAACTGAAAAATTTTGCCAGGGTCTTTAACGTTCCATAATTTCAATGAAATGGAAATGGCTGATTATAACTTCTAATGGAAGTTGTATGCCCGAATTTTCTGCACCTGAAAAATTATATTAATAATGACAAGAATTGTATTCGCGAAGATCATATATGTAATCTAGAGAAAATTAGATTAGGTTAGTAAAAATGGGTTCGGGTTGTATGACCCTACCTTAACATGGACAGGACATTTTTTCTAAATTGGTACATATATGACATGCATAATAAGATGATTTATTTATTGTAAAAGTCACCGGCATCGATTACCTAAATATTCGCTGTGCTTGCAGGTAGAGAGACCTATTAAAGAGACTAACAAAATCTCGGGTGGGCGTGTAGAGAGATATATCCTGATAGCCTAGCTACCAAGAATCTCAGAATTGCGTTTACCACGAAAATACACTGCGAAATATACTCATCACCAGGATGATATAAAATGTGTATTTACAGCTGAACATAAACGTTGTCTTCCTTTCTAGCTAGATACCACCACAATTTTGGAAATATCTTTCGTTATACACACATCCGAGATATTTAGAATTCTTTAGAAATAATTGTTGCTTATTATTAACAATGTCATTTATTATATTATGTAATGCCACGAGTGATTTCCAACTTATATAGAGGTTTTGGAAATCAAAAGTGGCATTTGTTAGGACTATTTAACGAATAAAATTGAGCTGTTTACTCAGAAGTCATTATTTAAATATAGTTTCGGTATTTTAAAATATTTATATACTTAATGTAAACGGAGAATTTGAAAACAAAACAGAAATGTGAGGTTATGTATTCACTGCAATTTGATCATATTATTTATTGCCAAATAGGATTGCAATTTTGTAAGAATGCACACTAGTGGAGAAATAATGAAACACGTCGAAATGTATATTATAATCAACATTATAGGTTATTAATTTATTTTTTTAGTAAACAACTCATTAAAATCAAGGAATCTGTTCATTATTTGCTATATTCAATGTATTTGTTGGAAGTAAATAATGCTCTGAGCTGTTCAGAATATTAAAAAGGAGGAGTTTTCTTTATCACAACAGCAGGAGGTGATAAATATAAATCGATAAAGAGAGAGGTGAAATACGACTGCCATTGTTTGTAAAACAAAATTAATTGAAACGTGATTGGTCATTGACTATCATTTGGGACATGAGTTGAATAGTCATATTAAATTATTATTTTTGAAAATATTCGAACCAGAATTTATCGTCAATTGTAGGGAAACTACTGAAACTCAACAAGCTTGTGTCCTTAGAATTAGAATCTACTGTTTATAAAAATCTATCTATACTATCGTTTACACAAAGTATTAATGCAGTTTTCATCCGTTTCCGGGTTTCCGCTTAATTTCTTTAATGCAATTTCGTAAATTTTCACAACATAATGGAATATAATAACACTAATGAATATTCAAGATTACTGGATAATAAATTTTATTAACTCTACAGTCATTAAACATTTTTTTTTGTAATAGGCCAACATTTCAAAAAAATAAATGACACGATACTCAAAATAATGTAATCTCCATCTACCAGAAGATATTTTTATCTATCACAATAAAATATTTGATACTTAGTTGAATTAGTACTTTATTGATTGTTTAGATAATTTTACTCATAGAAATTACCTAAATTATTATATAATAGTCGTTATCCAGTAAACTTAATTCGAAATATTGACTTATTTTATGCAAGACAAACTAGAAATATCATGTGTTATAATTAGGGCTAGGATTTTTATGTAATAAAAGGTAACGTTGCAATGCAAATATTATGTATTATTCAACTGTTTGTGTGTGACCCCAAAACAAAAGACAGTCATAAGTCTAATTTCTCATTATACTATTCAACTGTTTGTGTGTGAAACCAAAACAAACGGCAGTCATAATTCTAACTTCTCATTATACTATTCAACTGTTTGTGTGTGAAACCAAAACAAAAGACAGTCACAAGTCTAACTTTTCATTATACTATGTTGCAATCTTAACTTTTAGTACATAAAAATCCTAGCTCTAGTTATAATATATAGGCCTAGTTGGTCATGCTGAGTGTTGCTTATTATCTAAAACAATATTGTAAACAATTGAATTACAAACAATTTCTGTACACTTTATTTTGACACAGCTTTTATTAGCAGTGAGGTATTAGTGTGTATTCATTATTGCTAGTTCATAAATGTTTCTACAGTAAATTGGCTAACAAAACTATAGCAATATCACTCTAACACATGCCTCAATATCACACATATAAATAATCAATTATTTAAGTATTTTATGTCTTATTTATATTAAAGTTGTCTACTTCATCATTGATGTTTTCTTTAGGAAAAAATTATAATAGTATCATAATACTGTTTTAGTTTGCTATATTGAAAGCTTTTTAATAACCAGCAAAAACATTTCCAGAGAACATTGTTTTTCTAAAAAATATATAAAAAAGTATAATTGAATGTTTAAGATAATTTTTAAATTATAACATGGCATATTTATGCAAATTTGAAATTTCAAATGCATCATGTAAATATAGAGAAGGAATTTAAACAGTCAAACATGTTTTATTCGATTGTCCAATATTGTGTTTTGAATGTTGCAAATTTTAATCACATCTGCATGTTACCATGAAGATTAATCCAGCACTCTTCATAATGTGCTCACCAATGAAAAAAAAAATAATTATTTCAACTCATTTTTGTAAATAGTGTTTATTCCAAACTGTAAGCTATTTTGTTATAATATTTTTATGTCATTTTATTTTGTTTTATCTTTTCATGGTATCTTACTTCATATTGTTAAACAATTATAACCCTTATAAAGTATAAGGTAAAAAAGGGTTAATCATGAAGGCCTATTGGATATACAATAATAATAATAATAATAATAATAATAATAATAATAATAAATGGCACGTCATAATGAGATGTTAATTATATAATTTTTACTTGGTAAGTCAGTCGTCCTCAATTAAATTATTAAACTTCTTCAAGTTATTCTAATATGGAGGTCTTTCGAAAACAATGTTTCATCTTCTGCGTTTTAACTGGAACTGATGGTGTTATATAGATTGTATAACGGATTTATGTCTGCGGTTATGTTCTCGTTGAGTATGTATTTATTCCTTGCTTCTTTTAGGATCTCTATGTCTTCAAGGATGCTGACTCTGTTGTTATTATACTCTCTGTGTAGCATTGGCATAGAGTTATCGATTTTTCAAATAGATGGCATGTTTCTAGTATATGTTTGAGAATTTTGTACAAAATTTTCTCACAACCAAGTCATTGCTTCAACAAGATCCAACAAGTACGAACCTAATGCATTCTGCTGATGATGGGACTAGTCCCGAAAGGCCTACAGAGTTTTAAAATAACTTACGTTGAGGAGATGGACCTACAAGATAACTATTTTATAGTTTTTAACCGTACATTATATTACTGTGAACTAATACCTCAACGGAAACTTACCATGAATTTTACTAGTATCGATGTTACATTACAGTATATCACTTACCAATAACTATGATTCTTATGTAGTTGAGAATACAGTTTGGGAAAGCGAGGCTCGAAGGGCCGAGGTTTACCAAGCATTCGAGGTCTGATAAGTCAATTACAGTTCGTGGTTAATGAATTACTTTTTGGAATACTTGAAAACATATAAACAGTAATAATATATCAAAATTTAATTCTTAAATTTTGCAATAGACACATTAGCTAATTCAAGTAGCACATGGCTTGGTTGCTGGATAACTATAGGCCAAAGTATTTCAGACCTCAGAAACTAGTTCTGTAAATATATTAGGTTTATTGAAGCCTTGTTGCCATGGCAATTAAAAAAATTAATTGCAAATGTAATAATTCGTGTAAATTATTTACACTACCACATATGTATAACAATAAATAAATAAATAAATAAATAAATAAATAAATAAATACATTAAACCAAGATATCTTATAGGATACATTGACAATTTAAGAGTTAAAATCATTATTAAATAACACTGATCAATGATTTTTGTCTCATGAGTACCAATGCTTGTACTTAATGCAGTTTTTATCGTGTTTTCAGATATGTATTCGAAATTTTCCCATCACACACAGTTTTTTTTATTTCAATTTCAATTAATGGATTTAAATAATTATTTTTTTAATAAACGTTTTTTCGTCCATTTGTCCTTGTAAAATAAAACAAAATGAGCTAACTCAGGAGATTTCAGCTATGGAAAAGAGATATCAAGGCAAATGGAATCCTAATATGCTGGCCGATTATTGTTGCACCATCAAGAGGGATGCTCCACAAGCGAAATATGGCAGAAAATTGTCATTTCTTACTTTCTAGGTGAGTCCGTATGTTCGAATATTGTGTAGTTACGAATGTAGAAAATATTAAAGTGTTTGAAACTATAAGTGCCTCGGAAACTTTGCGTGATGGAGAAAAACCGATATGATATTTGAATTCAGGAGAAAACGTACTATCAGAATCACATATTTTTCTTTCTGAGACAAAAAAAGTTTCTTTTTTGTTGCTCAATGTAATTCGTGTAAATTATGTACACTACCACATATGTATAACAATGATTAACCATGTATTGAAAAAAATACATTAAACCAAGATATCTTATAGGATACATTGCCAATTTAAGAGTTAAAATCATTATTAAATAATATTAACATGTAGATATTTTATAAAGTGATAAATTCCTTTAATACTCACTCTAACGCAATGCTTAAATTTATAATAAACAATATTCAATGAAAATATTAATGAAAAACATAGGCCTTCAAACTGTAGAAGAATATTTGTTCGGTGACATATCTATAAATTCTAATTTTATGATATAGCTAATATTTTCATTAATAAATTCTCTGGAAATGTATATACATATTTAGAACCTCATTTACACCACTAACATTTCACAAACTCTCACTCATTACAGAATTTCAATAAATGAAGATGAATTATTGACTATTCATAAAAGCTTTCGCGTATATTTGATGTTTTTTTCATCTTCATTAATTGTTCGTAATATAGGCTACTAGAATTTATAAATTGTAGAATAATGGACAGATATTTCTATTGCTCTAAATTTTAGAACAAATTACATAGTCTTTTGTTCGTTTGAGTACATATCTTTGTTTTTTGCATGAACAACAACATAATATTAATTCGATTGGAATTAAAATCAAATTAAACTTAAGTTAAATTATACAAACGTACATGAATGATCCAGTCAAGTGTTTGATGAACGTTGAAGATGGACGGCAGTCCGAAAGGCCTCCGCTTTTAAATTTTTTGTTGACGACTGAATCACTCATCATATTTGTGCAATTTAACTTGACTAGTTATCACAAAAGTGATAGAGATTCTTTAAAAATTTAATCGAAAAATAACATAAATAATATTCATTACATTTTTATATATAAATATTATTTTATAGTTTTAATGTAAATTAATATTTTTATAAGTAGTAACACTATAAAATATGCCCTATGTAATATTAAAAATCTCATTTATTCAAGTTTTAATTTTCATTGAGTTTATTCCTTAAGTCGTGAAAATATCAGTATTTGATTTATAACAGAAACATTTTTAGTTATCTAGGCTGTGGTATACATTTAGGAAAAGGAAAACTGACACAAATTTCAAAAGAAAGAGAAACAGCGTACTCATTGGAGAGGTAAAATACCAAGTGGATTCAACTTTTTGACAACTTCTGCTAATAAATTTATGTCATTCTAATTAACGAACGTAATATTTTACCTAGACCAGCGGTTTCCAACCTTTTTCGACTCGCGAATCCCTTCCACAATCATCTGAGTTGGGCGAACCACTGACTTTTAAATATACATAGAGTAGACATACATAAAATTTAATTCCAAGCAAAAGGTTTAATAACCATAAATTAACTTAACTCTTAATGGTTAAAACCAAAAGTTACTCTAGTTACGGCTTAAAAATTACAGAGCATGTAGGCCTAGTTGTAGCGAAACCAAAGACATTCTTAATGTTGTTACATAACTGTAAATCAGACATTCGAGGTAAATATTAATTTATTGTGGAAATAATGTAATAAATTACCAATGTTACACATATGCAACAAGGGGCATTTTAGGGTTAATTTTATTTTAAAATAATAATAATAATTGTTATATTATTATTATTATTATTATTATTATTATTATTATTATTATTACAATGAAGGAAACAATAATAGACCTAACCTCGAAACCCGCCATTACGGAAAAGTTTTGGCGGAGCCCTTGAAATATTTGGCCAACCACAGGTTGGGTAACGATGACCTAGACTATTTTCATTTCTTAATCTTTTTAATTGCGGGTTTTGAAACATTTTAAAAGTAAAAAAAAAAATTGTTCTTAGATAAACGTGCTTCTTAACTAACTGACTAACTCATTGTCACTATTGAACCTCTAGTTTCATGGCCGAGCGGCCATAAGTTCTATTCTGAGATAATGTTTTCCTATCATCCCCTGTATCGATAAATGAGCTCCCATGTACTGAAATTCAAAATTATTAGTTACTGCATATTATAAAAGGTAAAGTTATCCCATTATAGGCTTTTGTAGGTACCTGGGATAGTGGGGGATAAGGCTCCCACCTTTCTAGACAATCGCCAGGTTGTTAGCCTTGCATGAAGGCCACCTTTACCTTCAGAACATGCGTCTGGTACTCATTTCTGGCAGAGACTGACTTTTTCATAGGGCTTGGTGGCGCCAGAACGTTGGGACCAGTTTAAAAATTCTGATCCACCGGGACTCGAAATCCGACCTTACGGCTCATAGCGTATTTCCTTAACTAACTATGCTACAGCGTGCCCCGCATATTATAAAACTGGAAAAATTGTAACGAATGCCATTTAAATTCAACATAATGACAAAATCGTAATGGAATTTCAGTATTTTTTTTATAATATACAGTAGATAACTCACTGGCACTATCGAACCAGTAGGTTCATGGATGCACGGATATAAGCTCTCCATACATCCCTATCTTGAGATAATGTTTTCAAGTCATCCTCTGTATAATCTACTTCCCTCAAATCATAGTTAATGCTATTCTCCCATTACATTCTTGGTCTATCAGCTGGCACTATCGAACCCATAGGTTCATGGACGCACGGGTGTAAGCTCTCCATATATCCCTATCTTGAGCTAATGTTTTCCAGTCACCCTCTGTATAATCTACTTCCCTCAAATCATGGTTAATGCTATTCTCCCATCTCATTCTTGGTCTATCAGCTGGCACTATCGAACCCATAGGTTCATGGACGCACAGATATAAGCTCTCCATACATCCCTATCTTGAGCTAATGTTTTCCAGTCATCCTCTGTATAATATACTTCCCTCAAATCATAGTTAATGTTATTCTCCCATCTTATTCTTAGTCTATCAGCTGGGTATTTTCCCTCTGATTTTCCTACAAGAAGCTTCCATGCACTTCTTTTATTCCCCAATCATGCCGCATGTCCTGCCCATCACAGTCTACGAGATTTAACTGTTCTTATCATATCCAGTTTCCTATAAATACCTTAATTTACAACAGATAGGCCTAAAGCAACACATTTAGGTTTTCAGGATATTTTTTCGACATTCTGGTATTCTAGTTTTCACTCCTGGCAAGGCGTTATTGTAACCATTTCTGAAGTAAGGGCGCCTGGAAGGCGAAGTTACGCTGCCCCGATGATATATGATAGGTGAAAATAATGGTAATGATGCGCCAGGAGAGGCCTTAATCCTAAACTTAATGCATATGTTAATGATGATAATGATGGCCAGATGATGTTCTTGGACCGTTTGGACTTTAAAGTTTCCTGACGTATGTCTTACAGGTGAGGAAAAACCCCAAGAAAACCATCACCAGGAAACTTGTCCCAACCGGGGTTCGAACCCGGGCCCGCTGCGTGACAAGACAGCATGCCACCTCGAGACCACACAGCGGTGGACTCAACTGAGAAAAATAAGGTATTGCTTACATTTTAAAATTGCTTCAAATTCCGCATATAAAAGCATTAAACATTAAAGGTAAAAATATGATATTCGTTACCATGGAATGACACAAATTAGCAGTTTTTGGAAATGTTTAAAAGATTTCTCACAACCGTTCGCAGTTAGTCATAGAGTATCAGAACAACTTTCTAAACTGGGATTTGTCCTGTTTTCATGCCAGAATGATGACTCAGACAGCATTTGCAGCGCACCCAGACCTTCAGGAACTGTAGTTAAAAAACACAGTCATCAGCTTTATAAACACAACATGACGCACTGACTCGCGGTCGATGTTCCCACATCCTTTAAAACTGTATTACTTCCAAGTTTACTGAATTATGTAATATAGGCTATAGACAAAAGGTCGATCGTCATGGCGTCGTCGATAGAGTCTCTATATTCCATTCTGGTGGCCCGGATTCGATTCCCGGCAAGTATAGGATTTAAAATATCTACGTTGAATCTGCATGCGTGCCACATTGTACTGCCCTGTAGAACTACTGCACCTGCATGCTGCTAATCATTTTTTCTTTCTTTCTTTCTCGTTTTTCTTTTTCGTTTACACTGTTCTTCCTTTTTGTTTTACCTTTGTTAACCTTTTTTTTTTTAATCTTATTCACACATACAAGCACAAGACAGGACACACACCCAGACCCAAGGTGGAGATTTAAAATCCCCTACCCCGCCGGGAATCGAACCCGGGTCGCCGGAGTGGAAGGTAGGGACTCTACCGACTATTCCACAGCGACGGACTCTTCTATGTATCATAGGTACAGAGACCCAACAGAATGTTCCTCTATAGCCTAATGCGTGGTTTTCCGAGTCCCTGTACTCTTCCTACAGCCGACTGACCCAGGATTGTAAAAGGAACGAGGTTAAAAATAAATAAAAAACTTAAAGAACATAAAAAGAAAAAAGTGAGATAATAACTAAATCAACACAATGCGCTATACAATACTGTACTTTGAACTTTGTCGGCCGCGGTGGACTAGTGGTTATGCTCCTTGTCTCTGGTCCCGAGGGTCGCGGATTCAAACCCGGCCGGGGTCGATGGATTTTTTAGAATGGAAAAATCCAAGGAGCAAGTCCTGCGGGAGGACTTTAAGCCATGGGTCCCGAGTCTGAAGATTTTCAGGCTCGTAAAAAATCCTTAAGCCTGAATGAAAAGGCATCTAAGCAAAATTTACCGACCACTTACGGACCACTCAAAATGACATATATTCGAAAACAAGTGTAACTAAATTAGTATGGTTCAAATTCTTCCCTGTAGGAGCGCCTAAATCTCTGAAAAGGGAAAACATGGGCTTACAGTACAGTACTTTGAACGTTTATAGGAAGAAATTACTATGAGGTTTAATTTAAGATTAAATTAAATGCTTCATACCTCACCTCATATCCAGTCTTCTAAGTAGACCGCGGTTTCAAATCCTTGGCGGATTCAGCTTCAGTACCCTCTCTTTGACTGATGTTATGTCGATCAGAAGAACTACTTCTTCTTCCCTCTGTTGGTGGACCGATAAGCCTGTCGGAGGAGGACTGTCGGTTGCTGTTCTCATGTAGCTACAATCATATATTACCTGGCACATGGAAGAGGGCAGGTCTTTCACTACAATCATAGCATTTTCATGCTATGCTTTGCAGCTTTACTAGGGAATTATAGGTGTGGTAGCTTCCCGTTGCTTTCCACACCGGTGAAGGATGATAATGATAAGGATGATGATGATGGCCGGCTGATTTTCGGGGACCGTTGAGCCCTAAGCTTCCTAACATTTGTCTTACAGGTGAGGAAAACCCCGGAAAAAAACCTCACCCAGGAGCCTGTCCCGACCGGGATACGAACCCGGGCCCGCTGCGTGACAATGCAGCATGCTACCTCGAGACCACAGCGGTTAACGTAATATATATATATATATATATATATATATATATATATATATATATATATATATATATGGTATGATAAGACAAATAAATGCCTGGACAGGATTCGAACCCGGATCTCTTAATTATAACATATATATATATATATAATATATATATATATAGCCTATAATGGAAGAGAACTCTAACCGACAAATTTTCACAGGTTGTTCAAGGATGTTTTGAACTCATGTTCTCCGAGTTACATGTTGTTAGACATGTAACATTTCTTCTGGAGTATGAAAAGATGGGTTCTGATAGATTACAAAGAAAAGTTAAAAATTAACAGATTCTTTAAACTTATAAAGAGTACGTACATTATTGAGTGAACAGCGTATTGTACAGTAGTCTTCAAATGAAGTTTCTCCTTATTTTGTTTCATTACTCATTACATTTTTGTATTGTTTGTATAGGAGTTTATAATTTGTATAGTACCTACTCCAATTTATAATTAGTTGATTAATTTTCCGCCATGTTGTTCAGTCGTCTTCACACAGTCACGGTCTATTGGAATGCATAGTCAATTATACTACGGGCATACACATTTCGTTTCTCATTTGTTTGTTAAGGTACTATGTTCACTTTTCGGAACTCACGTTAGATTTGAATTCTACTTACGTAAACTGAGTTCTCTTTTGTATTATGCTACAAATTCGTAATCTCAAAGTATTTCCTGAAATTGATTGTAATTAATATTCATTCGTAGCCTTTATACAAGTGTGGCACATGTATACATTTTATTTGACTATTTAACTCATGCCCCAAATGGGAGTCAATGACCAATCACGTTTCAATGATTTCTGTTTTACAGCCAATCACAGTCGTGTTTCACGAAATATTTATCAATGTTAAATTTACCATATTAAAGAAAGCTCCTGCTTTTTAATATTCTGAACAGGTCTGACCATTATTTTGCAGTGACTGATCCCATAAGAAATACGGCTACCAGATTGTATATATAGTGCATAGATGTCAACACATAGTGCTTGCAGGAGTTAATATAAAAACATTTGTAGCAATTTATTATACCACCAAAAATGAAACCACTGTTTTCACTTACTTAAGTGTATTTTTTCCCAGGCAATAGTCCAGAAAAATATATTTGTCATATTTACATCATACATCAGAAATGAATTAATATACAGTTTGATGTGTTTCATTTTTTCTCCACTAGAGAGCATTCTTACAATATTGCGTTCCTTTGGCAATAAATAGTATGATCTGGTTGTAGTGATAAACAAAAGAAGCAGATGAAGCGTACCAATTGTTTCTCATTTGTTTTCAAACATCGTCGTTTACATTAAATATATAAATATTTTAAAATAATTATAGTTAAATAATGATATGTGAGTAAACAGCTTAATTTTATTCGTTAAATAGTCCTAACAAATGCCACGAGTGATTTCCAAATTATCGATAAATTCACGACTCACGAAGTGAGGAGTGAATTTATCGATAATTTGGAAATCACTCGTGGCATTACTTATGATTAATTACTAGATCCTTGAATAAGTCTTTATCCCCTTAGTTACTATTCAAATATTTCAAGTTCTTTAGCATAAAATTCGGTAGAATATTCTTAATTCTTTTCTTTTTGCTTGTCATTATTTAAATACTTTTTATGATTAAACAATTAAAATTATAATCAGTACCCTATTAAAAGATTTGGTAGGTCTATTTAACAAATAAAATTAAGCTGTTTATTCAAAAATCATTATTTAAATATAGTTATTTTAAAATATTTATATATTTAATGTAAACGGCGATGTTTGAAAACAAATGGGAAATGTTTGGTTGTGCTTCTTTTGTTCATCCACTGCAACTGGATCATATTGTTTATTGCCAAATAGGATAGCAATATTGTAAGAATGCACCCCAATAGAGAAAAAAAATGAAACACATCAAACTGTATATTATAACCAACATTATAGGTTATTAATTATTTTTTTAGGAAACAACTCCGTAAAATCATTATTTAAACACACAATTATTGAACACTCAATTACCAAATGTGTAGTTCGAAGGAATCTGTTCATTATTTGCTATATTTTACGCATTTGTTCGAGAGTCAGTCACTGCAAAATAATGTTCTGACTTGTTCAGAATATTAAAAAGGAGGAGCTTTCTTTAATATGATAAACAGAAGTAGATAAATATAGAGGTGAAACACGAATTTGATTGGTTGTAAAACAAAATTAATTGAAACGTGATTGGTCATTGACTCCCATTTGGGGCACGAGTTAAATAGTCTTATACAATACACGAAAAAGTTAAATTTATAAATGGAAATAATCTTTTAGTACACAATTTTGAAATAATAAATACGAATAATAGAAACGATGAAGGATGGCTCGGTAGCGCAAGTGGTTAATCACTCTCCCTCCACCTCATTGTCCCCAGTTCGCATCACGGTAATTCAAAATGATGGACGAATCGATGCTAGGATATGTGTTCCACGGAGTTTTTCCAAATTTTCTCTGCCAAAACGTCATTTCACCGCTTCTCCATACTCATTTAATCTATTTCACTTCATTCATGGTGCTACAGGGCTGGTCAGTCGGATTCATTGCATATCACAGGTCTTCAATAATAAGGGATTCATCTCATCTTATCCCTTAACCTGACATAAGCCGGATACGAGTAGAAGATTTACTTTACTACATGAAATGATGCAGATAATGCATCATCATCATCATCATCATCATTATCATCAACAACAACAAGGATTGGCCTGTTCCGGTCTCATTATAGGTCGAATTGGTCCTTCCATCTCTTCAATGGTCTTCCCAACAATCTTCTCCCTTTTGGTTTATAATTATACATTCTTCTTGGTATGCGCTGTTCATTCATTCGTAATACGTGCTGAAGGTAAGCATTTTGATAGTATTTTATTCTTTCACATAGATTAAATATATTAAGTTCTGTTCTTATATCTACGTTTTTCTTTTTATCGGTCCTTTGGTATCCTGCTATTGCTCTCAACATCTTCATTTCTGCAGTCTCTATTTGTTTACTATCTGCCTTTGTTAATGTCCAGGTTTCACATCCATAGATAAGAGATGGAACTGCCAATACTTTGTAAAATTTTAAAATAGATTATTTTCTAGTTTTATTCAATAAAGTACGTTTAATTGTGCCACATAGATAATTGAATCGTTGTATTATAGTGTGTTTATCTAAATTTCTGTCATTACCTAAATGATATCCCAAATAATTAAAATTCTGAACTTGGTCTATAATTACATTGTTTATCACTATTTTTGTTCTTATTGCACATTTTCCTTTCAGAGCTAATATTTTTGTTTTAGATGTAGATATTCTTAAATTGTAACGAAGATAAAGCCTGAAAAAAAAAATTAAATCCAAGGATGCATCTGTTGTACAAATATTTTTGTAATTGGATATTATAGGGACAATTAAAAGTAAATTATTAGTTTAATTCATTTATCTATTTTATAACTTTAACAATACCAGACTAATAATAAATACTACTGTGTGTAAAAATGATGTAAACTGACGGGGAAATATTTTTGAAGAGATTTTATGTTTACGTACCAGAAGTCTAAAAGAAAAAATACTTGTATCAGAGGATCATTTTTCTTATTGCCGTTTAAGCACTATTATTTTTAATAAGTAGAAAAAAAATTATTCAAATCTATTTATCGTCGAAATTTTTCTGCATTTTAGACTTAAAGTGTCCAAGGATGAAATTAAAAATACTTTGAAATACCGAACTAAATCACAATCACTATAAATATAAACACTATTTCATTTGAAATGTCATAACTCTATATGGAATTTTAACATAATTTCCAGAGCAAATTATTATTTTTTCCTTCGTTATATAATGAGGAATTGTGAATAATAAGTCCCAGAAGACGATATGGCACATATACTCCGGGTGAATATTTTCATTTGTTTGTCTATTATAATAAAACCAGGTAAATTATGTATAATCTATATTTATTAATAACCTCTGCAACAAAACTAAATTGATTTTTTTATAAAATTGTAGTTTTGACACATGTTATACGTATTTCTTTCAGCGTAATAATAAGCGATATAGCCAATATAAAATGGTACTATGTGCCATCATGTTATCATAAGTAATGCCACGAGTGATTTCCAAATTATCGTCAAATTCACGACTCCCGAAGTGAGGAGTGAATTTATCTAGACTATTTAACTCATGCCCCAAATGGGACTCAATGGCCAATCACGTTTCTATGATTTCTGTTTTACAACCAATCAGAGTCGTGTTTCACGAAATATTTATCAGTGTTATAATTACCATATTAAAGAAGGCTCCTCCTTTTTAATATTCTGAACAGGTCTGACCATTATTTTGCAGTGACTGAGCCTGTGAGAAATACGGCTACCAGATTGTATATATAAATGCATGAATGTCAACACATGCCGCATGCGGGAGTTAACATAAAAAGATTTGTAGCAATTGATTATACCACCAAAAAAAAAAAAAAGAAACCACTGTTTGCACTTTCTTAAATGTATTTTTTCCCAGGTAACAATCCAGAAAAATATAATTGTCATATTTACATCATACGACATCAGAAATGAATTAATATACAGTTTGATGTGTTTCATTTTTTCTCCACTAGAGAGCATTCTTACAATACTGCGTTCCTTTGGCAATAACTAGTATGATCTGGTTGCAGTGATAAACAAAAGAAGCAGTTGAAGCGTACCTATCGCTTCTCATTTGTTTTCAAACATCGCCGTTTACATGAAATATATAAATATTTTAAAATAACTATAGTTAAATAATGATTTGTGAGTAAACAGCTTAATTTTATTCGTTAAATAGTCCTAACAAATGCCACTCTTGATTTCCAAATTCTCTAGATAAATTCACTCCTCACTTCGTGAGTCGTGAATTTATCGATAATTTGGAAATCACTCGTGGCATTACTTATGAGAATTTAGAAATCAAGAGTGGCATTTGTTAGGGCTATTTAACAAATAAAATTAAGCTGTTTACTCACAAATCATTACTTTAATATAGTTATTTTAAAATAGTTATATATTTAATGTGAACGGCGATGTTTGAAAACAAACGAGAAACGATATGTTTCACTTGTTCATCACTGCAACCAGAACATATTATTTATTGCCAAAGGATAGCAATATTGTAAAAATGCATCCTAGTGGAGAAAAAATGAAATACATCAAACTGTATATGAATTAATTTCTGATGTCTTATGATGTAAATATGTCAATTATATTTTTCTGGAACGTTATTACCTGGGAATAATACGTTTAAGAAAGTGCAAACAGTGGTTTCTTTTTTTGTGGTATAATCAATTGCTACAAATATTTTTGTATTATATCACGCAAGCACCTTTGATTACAATCGTGCACTATATATACAATCTGGCAGCCATGTGCGGTCACTGCAAAATAATGCTATGACCTATTCAGAATGTTAAAAAGGAGGAGCTTGATTTTAAAGTGATAAAATTAAACTGATAAAATCGAGGTGAGAAACGACTGTGATTGATTGTAAATAAAAATAATTATAATGTGATTGGTCATTGACTCCCATTTGGGGCATGAGTTAAATAATCGAGGTAAAGAGATCATTAAACGAACAAGCAAGAAGAATCAAATCACCGAATGAAAAAGGCGCAAAAATTTGCATTAAGCCTACTTTGTAAAATAATATAATTTTCCTTCGTTAAAAACTCTTATGTATGGACCAATTCCATCAATTAATCAACCTTCATTCACTTTCCTGTTTGTCTCATTAAACAACGACTTATTATCCACAATTACCTTAACTTAGCAATACATATTCTCGTAAATAGGGCCCGGATTTATTGTTTTACATGTAGCATACATTTTAGAGTTTATTTTTAAAACATACTTTTAGGAATTAAGTACCTTTTTACGTATTTAGCACATAAAATCCGAGCCCATACAAGATAGAAGTGAACTATACCGACAAACTTTCAAAAGTTGTTGAGAGATGTTGGCTGAGTTTCTTTTTATACAAAAACCCATGATCTCCGACTTATCGTAGAGAAGTTTGACGATTGTTATCACATGCATAAAGAAATAGATTGGCAATTATCTGTCTAGCGGAGGAGGAAGTTTGTTCCTGACGCCATATTGTGGGCTTCGTTTGATCGCGTGCTAATTTGGAGCTAAGATTTTGTTAATTGTTTATTATAATGTAGCATTGGAGATTTATTGACATTAAAACAAAATCTAGGCCTACATAGATATACAATGATATTGCGCACGGACCTGTTTGGGCGTCTCTGCATACATATTATATATATATATGATATGAAAAGAAAAATGAATGCTTGAGTCGGGATTTGAACCCGAGTCTCTAAACTCTATACGTTTAACGCTCTAAAGACCTGAGCTACCCAAGCATTCCAACACAAACATACATTATATATATATATATATATATATATATATATATATATATATATATATATATATATATACACAGATATCTACAGTTATGACCGCTTTCCCAGTCCTAGTCTCCACTTATTTATATCCAGTTCATATAAAAATTTAATAGGCCCTAAATATATTAATTATCATAATTTCATTCTATGATAAGATGATGTTTTGTATTGGGTTCGGATTTTTATGTTCTCTCAAAATATCAAAATTTAAACGACCTATGTAAATAAAACATTAGGTGCCTACTTTGTGTCTTTTTGAGGCGATGTCACTCGCTGACACCTACAGGGAAATAATCATATTAAAATTAGACTTGGTTAAGCAACTCCAGCAAGCCGGAAGGTCGAGGGATTAAGTCCCGGTGGGCCAGGATTTTTAAACTGACCCAAAGCTTCTGGCGACACCATGGTTCTGGGGTCGACTCAGCCTCTAACTGAAAAGATTATCAGATGCTTATTATAGGGGTAAAGGCGGCAGTCACGCAGGGCTGATAACCCGGCTGACATCAAGTCCTGATTGTCTAGAAAATTTGGAGCCTTAACTTCCCACTACCCCAATTGTCTCCTAAGGTCTGTAGTGGGATCACTTTAACTTACCTAAGTAACTCCCGGAAGGGAGTACCTTTGTCCCACATGGAGATGTATACACAGACAGACACGCACAGAAGTAATGAATATTAAAGAAATCAAATGTAGTATCTAATCGAAAATAACTGAAGATCATGGGTTGCTTGCATCAAACATCCTTGAATGTTTATCGTTAGAATCAATTTCGACTCTGTTTATACATTATACTTTCAAATGCAGTAAAAGCTCCTTATTCGCGGGTTAAATAATTGCGATACAGTTCCTGTATTCGCGACTAAAATTTTCTTTATTCGCGGATCCAGTTGGTACATTAGAAGGAACAGTGTCCTTTATTAACAATCAGCAGTTTTTTTTTTACTGCACGTAGCTGCCAAGGCGGCTTTTACAAATAGTGATTCAAACCAAATTAACAAATAAATATAAAAACAAAACAAATCTTATTGTTACTAACCCTAAAGTTCATTGTTAAAAGCTGTTGTATTTCACGTGCCGATATGTACTTTGATAAATGCCTTCATCACCACGATCGGTATAGTATTGTTTTAACTTGTCATTCTTTGCAATAATCTTGATTGAATAACGCGTGTATCTTGTGCTTTGTTCACAGTTTATAATGTTGAGTATAAGGAAAGAAAAATCAGACCGAAGAGAGAGAGAGAGAGAGAGAGAGAGAGAGAGAGAGAGAGAGATAGATAGATAGATAGATAGATAGAGAGAGAGAGAGAGAGAGAGAGAGAGAGAGAGAGAGAGAGAGAGAGAGAGAGAGAGAGAGAGAGAGAGAAACAGTGTTGCCGCTTAAAGTAAAAATAGAAATGCTTGACCGTTTATACGCGTTGGCCAGTCGTTTGCGTCTATATCACGCTGTTTCAATGTTAATGAATCGAGAAATCCGAAGACAAAATAAGGACTTCTATCGCAGAATTCACAGCTGAATATCAATCTTAATTGAAAGATCTTTTAAAAGCGGCAAAACAGGAGAAAAATTACAAGTTCTTTAAGTCCTTGCCTAAACCTGACAGTAATAATTAATAGAAATTACTCAAAATCTCTCATTAATTGATTTTATTTTGATAATTTTTATTTTATTCTGTAACCTTGGAGCGTATCCTCTATATACCCATACAAAATACCATTCCATATTCGCGGTTTCTGTATTCAATAATATTTGCGGAACATATCCCCCGCGAATAAGGAGCTTTTACTGAACATTATAATTTCATAATCAATTGAGTTGGTGTTTACTTGATGAAAATCCATATATATTAATTAAATAAAAATAAAACTTAGTTTTATTTGATTTTCATATTTATTAAGATATAATTCAGTGATAGCTGTTTCGGTACACTGTACCTTCTTCAGACATGTTAACGAATTATGAATTGTATTCCAACTGATCTAAGCAACAATACAACAATAATTTATTTTACTTGATTTGAATGAATCGCCTTTGTTAAATTAAAAAAATTAAATAAATTATTGTTGTATTGTCGCTTAGATCAGTTGGAACACAATTCATAATTTGTTAACATGTCTGAAGAAGGTACAGTGTACAGAAACAGCTGTCACTGAATTATATCTTAATAAATATGAAAATCAAATAAAACTAAGTTTTATTTTTATTTAATAATTTATAATTTCAAATACAAATTAAAATGTTATTCCATACGTCGTATTCGCCTGTACAATGTCATTCCTACAATGTCCTTACTAAATTGTACTTAATTAGTGAGTTTGTGGACATATAAAATTAGAACTAGTGATGATTTATTCAAGAAGCATTGGCGGACCCAGGTGCTACTACGGGAGTTGCAGACGGCCTTTGTGAGGACGATGCCTGTTGTTGTAGTTTAGTTGCCGTTGGTGTTGCTGGAAATCCTGCGGCAAGTTCAGCGTATCCTCCCGCGGGTCCAAGTCCTGCCGCAGCGACGGTTTGCTGGAGATATGCAATGAGCCTTCTTAATTCCTCCAGGGCGTTAGCTTGCATTAAGATGAAGTTTTTGGCCAAGAGTAGGGTCGCTATCTTAGACAACTTGCGAACAGATGGAGAATGTGCGTATGGTATGACGCTTCTTAACTCGTCCAATGCGTCATTTAAATCATGCATGCGTCTTCTTTCTCTAGCGTTGATATTCAGTCTCACTAGTTTTCCTTGGCGTGATTTTGATTTGTTTACGCCTCCTCCGCTTCCACCTCCTCCGCCCCCGCCGCCTCCCATACCTGATGTTCTTTGTTGTTGTTGGTTTGACCTGGTAAAACAGAAAGAATATCATATTATACATTTATATTAGATAAGTTAATTGTGAAATGCTCTATGTTATGTAGCAATATGGAATAATATATAAATCTTGTAAAATATTTATAATTTGAAGTTGATATATATATATATATATATATATATAAATATTTATATATACATATGAAATTCTAATATCCTATCAATCCTTCAATAACCTTTAACATTAAATCTTCAGATATCAGATTACACATATCCTCTCTCTCTCTCTCTCTCTCTCTCTCTCTCTCCTCTCTCTCTCTCTCTCTCTCTCTCTCTCTCTCTCTCGATATATATAATTTTAATAACGTATGACATCAATATCCTTCAACATAACTTTTAACATAATATACAAAAACATTGGATCCAATATAATTTTTTTATTTTTACTTAATACTACTTTGAATATCAAAAAATGTAAGTTACCCCACCCTTATTTCGATCGGAAATAAAAATAATAAACATTATGAATATTGAAACTTTTCAAATTACAATTTTAAATTATTTTTCTATGGTACCATTAAATCTTCAGATATCAGATTACACACATATCCTCTCCCCCTCCCCCCTCCCTCCCCCCCCCCCACCCCCCCCCCCCCCCCCCCCCCCGCTCGCTCGATATATATATATATATATATATATTTGGGGTCAGGATTTTTAACCTGACCCAAACCTTCTGTCTTCACTATGGTCCTGGGATCGACTCAGCCTCTAACTGAAATGGGTACCAAATACTTGTTCTGGGGGTAAAGGCGGCCGTCATGCAGGGCTGACAACCCAGCTGACATCAAATGCCGATTGTCTAGAAAAAGTGGGAGCCTTAACCTCCTACTACCCCAAGGGCCTCCTGAGGCCTGTAGTGGGATTGCTTTACCTTTATCTTTATATATATACATTTGCCAGTAAGAGATATACGAATAAAAGTAATTTGTTGAAGATATAGAAAAACTAAGTGTAAATAAATATATTACAAAATCAAATCTAATATTAAATATACTCAGTACCAACCATTAAAAATAACATAAATATGTTAAGTTATAGTATATTATGGTGCGAGGTTGGGAAGTGGTTTTTACAAAAGTGAGGAAAATGTTCAAAAACCGAGCGATAGCGAGGTTTTTAATTTCCGAGATTCTGTAAAACACTTCACAAATGTGCGTTGCACATTATTTTTTGCGCGATGGTGTTTTCAAAATAATAAATGATAGTAAAATAATAACATCTCTGTTGGAAATATTTGCGTTTATTATAAACAATTGACTAACGTTAACAGTGTGGGAAATATGTATTAGTTAAAACAACAGGAGGCCTCGAGAACAGTTATTTATAACATGACCGCAAGTACGTATTTATTGTTTTATATTGTTTCAAATAAAGTTCAGTTCATTTAAAATGCAGTGATTTGTTTCTTCGTATAGTGTATATTAACACTACCTTTTGGATATTTTTTTGTATATACATTATACGTAGTATACATAGAGGACAGTGATTTTATTTCCCACACGCGGTTTGTAATATGTAATATTACAGTATAGTTATTTTATTACAGTATACGTATTTAGGTTGGCAACCCCGAAATGTAGGAAGTTGAATTTTCAATCATTGCTGTAAGTACGACAAAACGGACTATCGCGCAAAATAAATATTGGGTTTACGATCCTTTAAATCTAACAATAGTTTCTCCTTTGTTAGGAGTTTCTAAACCAACTAATTTAGTTACTTTTATTTCCCTACAGATGTCATAATTGGCATGTGGTCAGCATACCGACCCAACGAGAAATCTAGAAGGCTAGTAAGGAATTACTTGTATAATAAAAGTCGACAAATTTTGCCTAGAGGCCCCTTTTTTCAGAATTAAGGTTCTTTCACGATCCTGAAAGTCTTTAGACTTGGGACCCACGGCTTAAAGACCCTCCACAAGGACTTGTTCCCTTGATATTTCCATCCTAAAAATCTAACGACCCTGCCGGGTTTGAACCCGCAACCCTTGCGACTATAGACAAGTAGACCATCGCGGCCTAAAGTTAACTATATCTATGGTGTGCTATGTAATTTACACAATATCTAATATATAAAAAGGTTTGTTTGTTCGTATTTTATGCGCTGTCACATACCGTTGATCCGATTGTGATGGGGCTTTTTGCAAAATGTTCAGGAGATTCCAGGGATGAACATAGGCTATAAGAGAATTGTGATATTCAACTCCTACACCTTTAAAAACGACCCTTTGTAGTGATAAACGTGAAAAAAATAGCTTTTTGAACGCTTAACCCTTAGATTGACAATGTATCCTATAGGATATAACAATTGGTTAAATTTATTTAATATCTTAAATAAATCAGAAGAAAATGAACGAATAGAAATAACTTAAACATGCGTGAATTACACAGTATACCTAATAATAACAGTTATGGCTAATTTTGTTTTCACTGCGCTCCGCCTATTTAAATAACTGACACAAGATATTGGTGTATTGTCAATGTAGGGGTTAAATTACGTAACCTGACCTGACCTGTACTATACTGACCTATTCTGAACCAATGTGACCGAACATGACCTATACTGGCCGAACTTAACGTAATATAACATAACCTGAACATAATCTAAACTTAACATGAACCTAACCTCAACTTAAATTCATCCTAACCTAATCTAAACCGAACGTAAACTAACCTTAACTGAACCTAAAACGAAGCTAAACAGAATCTGAACTGAACCTAACAGGAATCTAACCCGAACCTAAACCTAACCCAACCGAGCCTAACCCAACCGTGTCTCTACCTAACCTTAATCTAACCTCAACCTAAATTGATCCTAACCGAACCTAAAGCTAACCTAAAACGAACCTAAACCAAACCTAAACTGAACCTACATTGAACCTACACTGACCCTAAACTGAACCTAACACGAAACCAACCCGAACCTAAGCCTAACCCAACCGAGCCTAACCCAACCGTGCGTAACCTAACCTGAACCTAACCTGAATCCAAACCCGAAACCAAAACCCGAATCCAAAATCAAAACCCGAAACCAATACTAAAAAAACTCAACTTAAAACTGAAACCCAAACTGAACCTAAACCCAAACCCAAACTGAACCCGAACCCAAACTGAACCTGAATCCGAACCAGAACCCAAACCCGAAAATAAACCTGATCTAAACTTGACCTAAACCTGACCTAACCCGGACATAACACTATTCTAAACCGGACCTAACCGAACCGAACCTTGGCGAGCCGAACCGAACCTAAATAAACTTAACCTAATATATTCTAACCTAACCAATTCTATCCTGTCCTGTCTTAACCTAACCGAACCTAACCTGACCTGACCGATACCTGACCTAACCGATACCTAACCTATCCCAGAAACATCATTTAAAACGTCCAACCGATCCGACCAAACTACCCCTAAATTGATGAAATTACTTCTATAATGACCAAATTACTAATAGCTAATCAAACTACCTCTATAAAGACCAAAACTACCAGTAAACCGAATAAACTACCTCTAAAACAAGAAACTGCCCTTACACTGATCAATCTATCTCTAAAACAATAAAATTACCCTTAACCGACGAATCTACCTCTAAAACGCTGTGTACATTTATTAAAAAGTTGTGCCCATACATTTCCCAGGATGCTACAGCTTTCTTTCAGATGTTCGTTGTATATATTGTCAGGGCCAATGGCTTTGTTGTTCTTTAGGGCCCTTATAGCATTGGCGACCTCCTCGTTTGTAATTGAAGGGAAATCGTATGTCCCTAATCTTTGTTTTTGTGGACCAAAAGCATTATTGAAGTCTTTTTTGGTTAATGATTCTAGAGATGTGTTCTTCCCAAGTAGACATATGTATTGTGTTTGCAAATAGAGGTCTTTTCGGTTTTAGTGCGCTATACGGGTCCTTTAATGCCTCTTCAGTCATTTTTATGGCCTCATTCTCCAAGTACCCTGCTCGTTTATCTCTGAGAAGGTATTTGTAATTCCTTCTAGCCTTACTATATTCCTTTAGAACCTCTATCTGATTAGAGTCTTTAGCTCTATGTAGTAGAGCTAACACCTCTGTTCTCTTTCTATAACATTCTGCGTCGAACCACACTTGTGCTCTTCTTTTGCGTTGGGTGTATGACGTTTGAGCCGCGATTATTGTTTGAGTTGTGCCGCTATTTCTACGTCATTTTGTGTAATGGGTTGACTTAGATTCGCTATATTGTTTTTCGCTTTTTGTAGTGCTTGCTGGTTGAGAGTTATTTTTATTCTGCAGTGTCCTTCAGGCTCTTGTATGTGACAGGTCTGGGCGATTTTCATAGTTACCTCTAGAGGAAGGTGTTTCCTCATAAAACATAAAACACATTTAGTTTTTTGGGTGTAGCAGCGCACACAGGGTATTAGCTAGTTACGATATAAATGTCTCCTATTACTTATTCAACTAAGCTTAAAATACATTAATTTTCGTCATTCAGCTCATTTATGGCAAGAAGATCGGGATAAGTAGATTCCCGGACAATGCCTGGTAATTAACACGGGGTGTCTAAAAATAATAACGATATAAAATTTTCCATTTACTTATTCAACTAAACTTAAAAAACATTAATTTTCGTCTTTCAGCTCATTTATACCACGAAGATCAGGATAAGTAGATTCCTGGGTAACGCCGGGTGATCAGCATGGGATATATATAAATAATTACGATATAAATTTTTCTTTCATTTATTCAATTGTAAGAAAATAAAACACACAAATTAATTTTTGTCTTTCAGCTCATTTATGCCAAGGAGACCGGGATAAGTAGATTCCCGGGCAACGACGGGTACCTAAAATAATTACGATATAAATTAATAATTATTTGTCCATCCACTTATTCAACTGAACAAAAACACATTGATTTTCATTTCTTTAGGCGTAGCAAAGCAGGCGGTGGTTAGCTAGTGTTTCATACAATCTGGTTTTTGTTTCACGTGACGGATATTTTGAATTTAAATACTTTATTTATTGAAAAATAACATTTCTTAGCATTTTGTATTCTTTTATTTATTTCTTCCTGGAAATTATTATGTTTATATAGTCCCTTTAAACAGGAGTCCATAAATAAATCAGTTATTGAAGTAATATCAATTTTACTGTTTGGGACTTACTGATAGTAAGTGCCAATTCTAACAAAACCACCACAGTCTTATTCAATTCTGTTATAGTAAAAGACGTGCAGAATATCTCCCTAACGTTAAATTAGCGAAACAGTAATTTATCCTGCCAGTTATTTAAATGTTTCGGACCGCAAAGAAAACAAGATCATGAAAAACTCAAAGTTATTATTTACATTGTTACGTAATTTGATGCAAATGCAAGTCATTTCTACCCATTTGTTTTTATATACCACCGCTGTGGTCTCGAGGTAGCGGGCTGCCTTGTCACGCAGCGGACCCGGGTTCGATCCCCGGTCGGGGCAGTTTTTCTGGGTGAGGATTTTCTCGGGGTTTTTCCTCAACTGTAAGACACATGTCAGGAAAACTTTAAGGCCCAAACGGTCCCCGAAATCATATGGCCATCATCATCATCATCCTTATCATTATCACCTCATCATCATCATCATCATCCTTCACCGGTGTGGAAAGCAACGGGAAGCTACCACACCTACAGTTCCTTAGTAAAGCTGCAAAGCATAGCATGTCCTCGGGCAGAATTACTATGGATGGATATATATGAATGTATGTCTGTTCAACCGATCTTCGTGAAATTTTGTATATACAGGGTATCAGATACGGCGAGTATTTAGCTGTCATCTATTATGTTCTAAAATCATTAGGTGTAGGAGTTCACCTGAAAGGAAAATTTAAAAATCGCTCTAGCGATCTTTTGATGTTTCACAACAAAACTCGGAATATCAATTTAAAATAAACCAAGGTATAAATTATCCAAAAATTAGCGAAATCCGACAGTTAGAAGTGGAGTTTACCTGCAATTTGAAAATAAAAATTTACTCTAGCAACCGTCATGTTCGGTTCGTCGCAGTGTATACCATATAATTAATTAACCCTCAATATACTCGTATAATTTATTTAGGCGTAGCAGCGCACGCCTTGTATTAGCTAGTAAAATATAAAAAAAAACGAAAACAATTAAAAGTACAACTGGAAATACCTTTGAAGCAATATATGTCAGTACAAATTAAATAATGATATTGCTATAATAGCTTCCTTAAAAGTGAAGCCCCAATAGTTTTAAATTAAACCTGTATTAAGTTATTTGATAGATTGATTGTGTCAGCATGTCTCACTAAAATTTATTTTTACCGTATTCTTATTTACATAGTCTATAACATCCTAGTTATATCTCATCTGCATTAAAAATAAAAAAAAATATATATCATTTCCATTTTATTACTTTATTACTTTAAAAGTTTTTGTTAGACAAATCATTGGGAAATAAAAATTAATAATTTATACATGAAAAATATAAATACAAAAAAAATTAGTAAAAGGTTAATAATATTTTAGGTTTCATCTTACTTACTCTTACTTACTTGCTCACTGGCACTATCGAACCCGTAGGTTCATGGCCGCGCGGACATAAGCTCTCCATACATCCCTATCCTGAGTTAAAGCTTTCCAATCATTCCCTGTAAAATCTACTTCCCTCAAATCATAGTTAATGCTATTTTCCCACCTCATTCTTGGTTTACCAACTGGGCGTTTTCCCTCTGGTTTTCCTACAAGAAACTTCCATGCATGTCTTTCATTTCCCATTCGTGTTACATGTTCTGCCCATCGCAGTCTATGAGACTTAACTGTTCTCATTATATCTGGCTTCCTATAAAGACCATGTAATTCACTGTTATGTAGTCTTCTTCATTCATCAGTCTGTTCATCTCTCTTTGGTCCAACATTTTCCCCAAGTACTTTATTCTCAAATATTCGTAATCTCCTTTCAACCCTTAAAGTAAGAGTCCATGTTTCGCATCCATATAATATAATTGGTAGAATCATAGTTTTATATATTTTCAGTTTAAATTTTTTGAAAGGAGTTGGGACCTCAAAAGTCTCTGTAATGCATAACAGCCTGCATTTCCAGAATTGAGCCCATGTTTAATTTCCTTTTGCATCTCATTCCTATTTGTGACTATTGTTCCTAGGTATTTGAATTCAGCCACTTCCTCAATATTTCCGTCATTTGTCATTAGCTGTCCATTTCCATTATATAATGTATTTCTATGTGTGACCATATATTTAGTTTTATTGATATTTACTTTCAGTCCTAATTTCTTAGTGTTACTCAATAGTGTGTGCGTGTTGACCTTTAGATCTCCTCGCTATCGGCTAATAGTACTACATCATCAACATGAACTAAAAGCTTATTAATACCATTGAGTTGTAGGCCTTTTTCATCCTCTAGAGATCCGATGCTCTAGTAGAAAATGAAATAGTAGAGGAGATAGTCCATCTCCTTGCTTCAGCCCATTCTGAATTTCAAAAGTGTTCGAAAACTGTTTGCCTACACCCACCCTACTCTTTGTGCCATTTAGACACATTCGTATAAGTCTAACTAACGTTTTAAGAAATCCGTTTTATCTAGAATATTTAATTGTATGCATTCACAGTAATCTGCAATTTTATATTCTGTTTGTCACGTGTCATTGTGTACATCATTGATTGATTTTTATTGTATGAAATTATGATTATAGAGAAACTGGTTCTGTTAATAAAATAAAAACTAGCATTTACCTCGACGACTAAGGAAAATCAGGAAATAAATTCAATCTGATTGGTCAGTAACAGGGTTTCAATAGGGGATCTTCCGAATACGAGTCTCAAAACGCTTTACCGGCTGAACCAACTCGATCGGTATCACTTGAATACATTTATGAAATGTTAAGACAATATATTTCAACATTTATTTTTTTTTTACTGATAGATGGTTGCTATGACAAAATAGCGTAAATGTATGGTAAATATTTGAAACGCTTGACAGTACAGTTGCTCAGGCGGTAGTGTTTGACTCGTATACTGGAGGTCCCGGATTGAATTTCTGGTGCCTAGGAAAGTGATATAGGTTATATATTTACTTTACGCTAGGGAAACATTAGCTTAGTATATAACAAACTATAATGAGAGTTAACTTTGTTTTGTAAATTATGCATTTTAAACATATTTATCTTTTATTTTTTATGTTCTAATTAGCACATTTCATAAATCAGAAAAGCTACATTTTCTGCTACAGGTCATAAGATTATAATTTACATCAAACATCATTACATTGAAATTTAATAGTATGAGAAAGAAATTCCACTACACTTGATAGCAGTAATTAAGAAAATGTATGAGAAAACAAAGATAAAATAAATCAAAGGGAACCAATACACATAACAGGAGGAGTTAAACAAGGTTGTCCACTATCAACCACTCTTTTTAACATTTATTTTGACATGATAAGATCATGGAAGCAAATGACGACTGGGGGAATTAACTTAGGAAATATAGCAATAAAAACTGTAGCCTTTGCAGATGACCAGATTTTAATAGAAAAAACAGAAGACGAGCTACAAAGAATGCTATATAAACTAAATGAAATATCAAAAAAATACAACATGGAAATATCATCAAGAAAATAAAAAAAAATGGTCTTCAAGGGCGCTCATCCAGTTCGGACAAAAATAATATTAGAAAATAAACCAATAGAACAAGTAGTAAGATATAACTTCCTAGGTTGCGAAATATCATACACAGCGGAAAAATATATAAATAACAAACTAAATAAGTTTAATTATATAACAGGAACATTAAAAAGAACTTAGAAAAATAAAGCCAGGAAAGACTATAATAAAATTATACAAGACAATGGCAGTGCCTATTATTACTTATGGATCCGAAACATGGACAGTGACAACACAACAATCTGCCAGAATACAAGTTGCTGAAATGAGATTCCTCAGACCAATAGCAGGATATAAAAGAACAAACAAAAAACATAACACGGAAATAAGACAACAACTAAAAGTAGAGGAATTAAACACAACAATAGTGAAATACAGAACAAACTCGAAAGAACACTTAGCAAGGATGACTGAGAATAGAATACCAAAAGCAGCATACAGCTATTCACCACGAGGAAGAAGAGGTCTGTGAAGATCAAAGAAAAAGATGGAATCAGCAGCAATTTGGAGCCGGAACAGGCTAGTAAATAAGCCTAAACCGTGACGAAGAAGAAGAAGAAGAAGAAGATTATTCCTTTCAAATTTGCAAACCACTTGACAACTGTACTGTCATTTGTTAGCTAGTAGCAGCAGCAACCATGACATCTGTAATTGGCTGTAATCCGTGCCATAACGCAATACTTTATTCATATTTACGTTTATATTTATATTTAGTACATACAAAAAAAGAGAGTTCAACTAGTAGTAATGAAATTTATTGACATTTTTTTCGAAAGAAAGGAAATACATTTTCATTTACATTACGCACGAGCCTATTTGGCCGTACCTATCTATTCTGTTCCATGAGTAAAATAACATACGCACATATATATAAATGCGTAAATGGCTACACACACTCATGCATAAAAAGGCATAAAACAATGAATACATGTAAATCTACGTCTAAAGTGCATACGCAATAATACACATATACGGGAGAGAGAGAGAGAGAGAGAGAGAGAGAGAGAGAGAGAGAGAGAGAGAGGAGAGGAGGAGAGAGAGAGAGAGAGAGAGAGGGGGGGGGGAGAGAGAGAGAGAGAGAGAGTTAAAATACACATAAAGTTAAAATCCAAAATTATGAATGACAATAGACTTCAAACCGTGGCCAGTATAAAAAAATGGGAATGCCTAATAAAACATACTGATATATCGAACATACCAAGAAAATCAGAAGTAGCACATTTTAGGATGACAACGGGCCACGACTGCCTGGCAAAACACCTTCACAAAATCAATGTTCTGCCTTCACCGAAATGCATTTTATGCAATCACCCAGATGAAGAAATGGACGAAGGTCATCTGAACAACTGTACCGCTGTCAAACATGAGGATTCTAAGACCTCAAAGTCTTCAGTGTTAGATGCAGCACATTAGATAACAAAAACAACAACATCAGATTTTTTTTTTTGCCTGGTTAAGTTTAATTCTATATGACTATGCTATTTTCTATGAAAGTTGGTGTAGTGAACTATTTTTATACTTGTAGTACATATGTATTTAATAGACAAATGATTACAGGTACATACAAAAATGTAACACATAAGCATTCCAGAAGTCAACATACGAAAGCAGAGTAAAGGTTGCGTACATGTATTCATAGAAATGTACAGCAGAAAAGAGATTAACGATGTAAGGTAGGGGACTGTATTAAAAAAGATGAGAAATTAAGAAAGGTGTAGCAACTGAAAGCAGAGAAAAATGAAGAAGAAACTGACAAAGTTTTCAACAGTTATTAAGTTCCCGAGGAAAGTTTAGAGGACTAGTAATAAATCATCGTTGGGAAGCAGGAACGCCTGCGGCATCTTGTTTAGACTTACTGCATCACTCTAGTGTCTGAGAAGTTGCCAGATGAGGACGGTGCGGGCAAATGGAGGAATTGGCTCGCAAACCAAGCTTGCATTACATTTACTCGGCAGTATCTTATCTATTTCCTTTAGAAATGACGAAACTAGTGTTTTGTAATATTCATAGCATTTTCCTTATATCCACAACAAACATCAACAAACTTAGTTATTTGCAAGGCAAACCCTGAAAAGAATTTTCTTTAAAACTACATTTTTTAAATTACTACCCTTGCTTGTTTATAGTTAATTAGAATGGTTTTCAGAAATTTACGACAATAGCTGAAGTTCTTTAATATAAAAATCGAATTAATTCATAAAATACAATTTTCTGCTTTTATGAGCTGACATCATCATCATCATCTTCCAGGGATTAAGCCTGTTGGCTCGTTCCGGTTTCATGAAAGCTAGTTTTTAAAAATTGTTTAGATCATCTTCTGTGTGGGCGACCAACATTTCTCCTTCCGCGCGGTTTATAATTTAGCAATAATTTTGGAAATGCTAATTCTATCAATATGTTTTTTCCAGTCGTTCCTATATTTAATTATTCGGTCTGTAAGTTTAAAAATATTTAGTTCCTTTCTTACATCTTCATTTCTTTTCTTATCCAGCAGAGTACATCCTGCTATATTTCTTAAAAATCGCATCTCAGCTGATTCCAATCTTTGTTCTTGTCTTTTAGTGATCGTCCAAAATTCTGATCCATACATCAATACAGGAACAGCCATTACTTTATAAAATTTAATTTTTGTTTATTTTCTTGTGTTTTTAAGGGTTTTTAAGGGTTCTTTTAATTTTAGATTAAATTTATTTATTTTGTCATTAGTATCTCCAATTTTAACATATGATAAATTGAAACCTAGATATTTAAAACTGTAAATAAGTAATTTTCTTTAAAACTACATTTTTTAAAATTACTACCCTTGCTTGTTTATAGTTAATTAGAATGGTGTTCACAAATTTACGACAATCGCTGAAGTTCTTTAATCTAAAAATCGAATTAATTCTTAAAATACTATTTCCTGCTTTTATGAGCTATCTGACAGTATCCTAAAAGTATGAAATTGTACTTTATGAATTAATTTGATTTTTTATTTGTGTATCTGTAGGATACTTTATACCATTTTTATATATGAGAATAGGTGTGTAAATACTATAGCCGTGTATGCATTTGTTATATTCGTATGTTTTTTTCTCTTTATTCATTGAACAAGAACATGCCACACGACCAAACAGGCCCATGCGCAATGTAAATGAAAATTTAAGCCTATTTATTCCTTTCATTCGAAAAAAAATCATGAAACCCACTATTACTACTCGTATCTTTGATTTCTGAATCGTGTCAGTACAAATCGTGTCAGTACAAATCGTGTACATGCCACATATACTTTGAAACTACTTAATTTTGTATTTATATATCTCTCTTCTTCAGTTTCAAAATTTATCTCTCAGCCAAAATAATTAAAAGCCGAGACTTATTTATCGTTTACAGCTATTTTTGAATTAACTAATGATTTACCTCAAAATGCTATAATTTTTGCTTTTTGTACCGAGATTTTGAAATTATTGTTTTTATATTTTTTAATAGTGTACAGAACATTGCAGGTTGTTTTCATTTGTGTATTTATAACAAAATATCTGATTTAGTAATTTTCCAATTTTCGGATTCATATATTACATATATTAATTGTAGTTCTGCAATTTTTCTGTAAAATTTAAATTGTGTGATTTTCTTAATATTCTTCTTATTGTTTCCATAAATGCTACAAAACCTCTTTATTTTTATACTTTTTCTAACAATGTAATAATAATACTATTAATAATAATAATAATAATAATAATAATAATAATAATAATAATAATAATAATAATAATAATAATAATAAAATCATATTATTAATTGAATCCTATACATGTTATATAGTAAAGTTAAAAAAAAAGAATATATCAAGAATGTATACCAAAACAATTATTTGTATACGCCAGAGGAGTACAGATGTGTGGGACGGCCAATAGCACGTTTGAGAGATCAGTTTTCTGCATGAGACCGGAATGAACCTTTGGCAGTTCAATCCGTGAAGAAGAAGAAGATGAAGAAGGACAAGAAGAAGAAGAAGATTATGATAATGAGAATTTGCTTAGAAACTTGAATAAAATCACGGGAAAATTGCATCAAGTTGCATCGGCACTGATTTTTGCACTCGGGAATTCTTGAACACGAGCCTCAAACGATTCTGCCTTAGTTAACTCATTCAGTTGTAAATACATATCTTCTTTCTTATAAAATCGCTTAATTTTGATTAATAAATATGTACAAGAAGCCATTATTATCTATTTTAATATCTAAATATGATGTAATGTTTTATAAATGATTTCAGCTCCATAAATATTTAGGACTTATTTCATTACTTTTTCTCTTAATTAGAGAAACATGAATTCTTCTCGTCCAGAAATGCATAAAGGGATTCAGCAAGAGAGATGGCAGAGATCGACCGGATTCCAGGGACCACACTGTGGTATGTGTGGGCGGAAGACACCCTTGTTCATGCTTTATTGATGAACACCAGTTTAGTGATAAATTACAAAACATCTCTCATAGAGATTACCTGAAAAAAAGGAGCATTTATATTACATTAATCCAAGTTTCATTTGATGAGTTCTTCCTTCAGAGTTATAAGTGCAATTTAATACACTGAAAATTAAGGCAAATTTCATATTAAGAGAAGGTGTTACATGCACGTAGATTTTAATTACCGATTTGACTTCAACATAATCAAAATTTCTTACAGAGTTTGGGTACTAAATACAATGTTTTTTTTTAAATGTACACAAGTTTATCCATGCATTAGTTTTAATCATCGTGAGAATTGCTTTATATATATAAAGACATGGAGGACGTGAAGGAAAATAGCTTACTTTTTTTTGTTTGATATTTTCGTATTAAGAAAATTGGACGATATGGGAACAAATGAAATATAATTATATAATTTCAGGAAAGGAGAACAGTATCATTGTGTGTGCATATTATGTATTTGTATAAATATCAAAGAAAATAATAATAATAATAATAATAATAATAATAATAATAATAATAATAATAATAATAATAATACTAATAATAATAATACTAATAATAATAATAATAATAATAATAATAATAATAATAATAATGAACTTATCTTGAAAAGGGTTACCAAAATAACAAAGAATAATTATTATTTCCATATCATCAATAAATTCGCGAGTCACGAAGTGTCGAGTGAATTTCTATAGAGGATTTTGAAGTCAAAAGTGGCTTTTGTTAGGACTATTCAACAAATAAAATTAAGCTGTTTACTCAAAAATCATTATTTAAATATAGTTATCAGTATTTAAAAATATTTATATATTTAATGTAAACGGCGATGTTTGAAAACAAATCGGAAATGTTTGTTTATGTTTCATTTGTTCATTCACTGCATCTTGATCATATTGCATTTATTGCCAAGTAGGATCGCAATATTGTAAGAATGCACAGCAGTGAAGAAAAAATGAAGCACATCAAACTGTATATTATTCGTAACTAATATTATAGGTTTTTAATTAATTTTTTAGTAAACAACTCAGTAAATAATTATTTAAATACATACTTATTGAATACACAATTATCAAATGTGTAGTTCGAAGGAATATGTTTATTATTTGCTACATTCAATGTATTTGTTAGAGAATCAGTCAATGAAAAATAATGCTCTGACCCGTTCCGTATATTAAAAAGGAGGAGCTTTCTTTATCACAAAAGCAGGAGCTGATAAAGAGGAAACGATAAAGAGCGAGGTGAAACACGACTGTCATTGATTGCAAAACAAAATTCATTGAAACTTTATAGGTCATTGATTTCCATTTGTGGCATGAGTTAAATAATCCAATTAAATATATTGTAAGAAATCATTGGTTTGGAATAAATGAAAAAGTAGAGAGGGCGTACATAAGTGAGAGGCAAACTAAAGTAAAATAAAATATGAAATATAAGTGATTAAAGGTTAAAAAAATTGCAAGTGGTAATGTATTGATGATAGTGAATGATTAGAATATATCCTTTGATGTCACTTAAGTCAAATTCCTTTTGAATGGGTTCATAGAGGACTAATTTTTTACATGTTTTAGGTCCCACGTGGAAATCGACAACCTCGATTTTTGAGAAATTTTGTATTTTTATTTATATAAGGGGATTGTTGGTTCGTAGATATTTATTTTATCCAGTTTTACCTCTTGTGGTTATTTAGCATGTATCTCGAATCAAATCGAGAGATCGAGAATATGAGTAAGTTTATAAGGGCATTAATTTCAATTCGCCGAATTCTTCTTGTGTGGCTAATCTTGTATTTATTTGAATACAGTAATTCCTATAATTAACGAAACCTTTCAATAAGATATTTTTACTGAGAAAACGATAAATATAGGGCACAACACCTGAAATTTTTCGGTTATTTCCCCAAGGAATTCATACTTAGAGTATGTGAAGTTTATTGCTGCAATTTAATAGCCGTCCAGAACAAGATTTAAACCTTATTTTTTCCCCCAAGTTGATTTTTATATGATAAATTGTTGTTAGTGAAACGTATAAATATGTTTCCATGTAAAATTCAAATTAAAAAAAGAAAAAAAGAAAGAAAAAAGGATTACATCTTTGTTCTGGGCGACTATTCAATTCTGGATACTTACTTCTAGTGATTATCTGTATTAAGTAAATTTCAAATTATGATTCAAGTTTGGATCTTCTATCCAACTTGGTGTTCCTTTGTTCCTTATATTATTACATCTTGATATGCTTCCCATATAAGTTACTGAATATGTTGTATTCAGATATGAGATATATTCCAAGGCAGAAGAGTCTTTTCTTTTCATTTTAATAAACATATATTTCAGTAAAGTCGTCATCATCATCATCATCAATAACAATCAGGGATTAGGCCATTTGACCTGTTCCGCTTCAGGATAGAAATTGGTCCCTCCATCGCTTCTTAGGTCGTCCTCGGTCTCTTCCCCCTGTGGATCTGCAATTTAATAGCTTCAGAAGTAGTCTATTGTTTGGGATTCTAAGGAGATGTTCATGCCAATTATTTTGGTATATTTCTATGGTTTCAGTAAAGATTATGCTAATAATAAATCATGTAAAGTCACTGTGAATCGTGTATGTTAATGGAATTATTTTTTTTTCACGCTCTGTGAATAATTCACTGGCTTAAACCTTCTTCCGGCACCATGGCTATGGGGTCGACTCAGCCTCTAACGGAATTTAGTACCAGGCACATGTTTTGGCGGTAAATGCGGTCAATATGTAGGACTGACAATGGCTGGTATCTCGTGCCGATTGTCTGGAAAGGTGGAAGCATTAACCTCCTACTATCCCAAGATCCTCCTAAGACCTCGAAAATTCGAAAAAATGCACAACATTTTCGAAAAATGGCTTAAAGAATCGAAAATTTTGTGCAAGTACAATCTTTGTTTTATTTTATTTCTATGAATAATTCGAACTTTTCATATTTGATGTACTATTCTGCTGATAACAATGATCCAACTTCAGTTGAAATAATCCTTCTCCAATTTTTGTAATATTTTATGTTATTTCGCTTTTCACGTACTAATTAATTCTATGGTTTACAGGACACCCGGTAGTTTCAAATATCGTATTCACTAAAACCATGTATTGGTCCTATTCTCAGTCAGTTAAGCCAGTTCACATCTCCGATATCACGTTCTTACGTTCCGTTCGAATATTATCCTCCCACCTATATCTAGGCCTTCCTGATGGTATTTTTCCCAGATGTTTTTCCAAATAGAGCTTTGAGACCCTATTAGGTTCGTCTTCCGGGCATATAGGCCGTGGTCTAGTCGTTCTTCTACTCGACGTTTCGTCTACTGCTGCGGTAGACATATTCAGGAGATACTGCGTGCTCTCTGTGAACTCCTCAACAGTCGGCTGCAGACTGGCTGGTCGTTGGAAACTCCCTCCCTATTTATAGGCACGCCCCTGGTGGAGAAAACCGCCTCTCCACCAGGGGCGTGCCTATAAATAGGGAGGGAGTTTCCAACGACCAGCCAGTCTGCAGCCGACTGTTGAGGAGTTCACAGAGAGCACGCAGTATCTCCTGAAGATGTCTACCGCAGCAGTAGACGAAACGTCGAGTAGAAGAACGACTGGACCACGGCCTATATGCCCGGAAGACGAACCTAATAGGGATCAAGACGCCGGCCGTGAAAGCCTACAGTTATACAGAGCTTTGAGAATTTCTCAATACTAATAAAATTCATTGTTTCGGACAACACTTCATTAAGACCTGCATCGAGAACATCAATAAATTTAGCTAAGAAAGAACTGCTGATGATGGAGTAGACATTCTGAAAGACCTACAGACAAAAAAAGCATGCAATCCTTTTAAGTCGACCGCTGTGGTCTCGAGGTAGCGTGCTGCCTTGTCACGCAGCGGGCCCGGGTTCGATCCCCGCTCGGGACAGTTTTTCTGGGTGAGGTTTTTATCGGGGGTTTTCCTCACCTGTAAGACAAATGTCAGGAAAACTTTAAGGTCCAAACGGTCCCCGAAATCATATGGCCATCGCAATCATCATCATTCATATTCATCTTATCATCATCATCCTTCATCGGTGTGGAAAGCAACGGGAAGCTACCACACCTATAATTCCCTAGTAAAGCTGCAAAGCATAGCATGAAAATGCTATGATTGCAGTGAAAGACCTGCCTTCGGGCAGAATTACTATGGATGGATGGATCCTTTTTAAAATTTGAGGACGACGGCACTAACCTAAGTAGGTGCATATTTTTACTTTATTTTATTTGAGAATTTCTGTTGTCACCTATTGGATTTACATCACCTCTCCATGTCAATCTCCTTGATTAAATAACCAAAATGATATAAATGATAAATAACGAACGATGTAAATGATTGAGTTCCTCTTTGTGAAAATTCTTCTATTCTTCATTATCATCTCATAAATGTAAAGGGATCCCACTACAGGCTTTAGGAGGCCCTTGAGGTTGTAGGAGGTTAAGACTCCTCCTTTTTTTTCTAGACAATCGGAACTTAATGTCAGACTGATTGTCAGCCCTGCGTGACGGCAGCCTTTACTCCCAGAATAAGTGTCTGGTACTCATTCCCATTAGAGGCTGAGTCGAACCCAGGGTCATAGTGCCGCCAGAAGGTTTGGGTCAGTTTAAAAATCCTGACCCCATCGGACCATATAAGATCGAATATTCGTCTTTGAATCTATGTGATACAAAAATTATGTATCTTTTTAATCTGACTTCAGAACTTACATAATTATCCTAACATTTTTAGAATATCCCAATTTTATGTTTTGAAAATTTGTTTTATTTACCTTCTATGAACCCAATAAGCATCTAGTTTGATCGATTATATAATTTGAATCCGAACCCGAATGGAGAAAACTACATAACAGTATGCTATATGATCTTGTCCACGAATGGGGAATGGAAGAAGGACACGGAGATTTCTTGTAGGAAAACCAGAGGGAAAGCGCCCAGTAGGTAGGTCAAGAATTAGATGGGAGAATGAAATTAACCGTTATTTGAGGAAGGTGGAGTCCCGCGCCGTAGCCGAGTGGTTAAGGCAGGAAGCCTTAGCTCAGAGCTACGGGACTTCCGCTGGTTCGAGTCTCCATGGGGAAGACATTTTCTTGTGGTATTTTGGCCAGTATGGGACCGATGCCCACTCAGCATCGTGAGGAATTTGGGTAGCTACAATAAGTAGCGGCTTCAGGTTAAGAAAACCAGGTATAACGGCTGGGGGACTCGACATGCTGACCAAATGTCACACTCTACACTGACTGGATGATCATCTGCCTGTGTGATTGACACATGTGGATGTGAGGCTAGTAGCCGGATGGTAGGCTAAGGGCCTTCTAGGCCTGTCGCGCCAGGAGTTTTTTTTAGGAAGGTGGTTTATACAGGGAGTGATTTGAAAACATTACCTCAAGATAGGGATGTGAGTTAGTTAATTTTCCTTACCAAGTGTATGCTGTTTGTTATGCATCTTAAGACGAAAATTTGTATCTCAGCTGAATTTAAATTATATATCTCTAAATTTTCGCGTTGGGATTCAGCTTAACCACAGGAAACAGATGGTTTGTCTAGGGTTAGTTATTTTTGATAAATCCTTTATTTCGTCATCCGGTTCAGCATGGAAATTCAAGAAAAATTATACATTTTGAAGAAATATTAGTACTTATAAATGTTACCTCGGTCCAATGTGTTGATTTTGGTGATGGGAACCCGCAGATTCCGGCCTGTTTTCATCAGTTTGAAGAGGGCATGCTCCATTATTTGGTGGTGGGGGGCATGGCGGAGAGGACGAGAAGTAGAAACCCCCCAGCCCAACTGCGCCCAGCGGCGTTCTACGCCCGGGTACTTGCGGTTGTTGCTGGACCAGATCTTGAGCCTGCTGCTGATGTTGATGTTGTTGGCTCGGCGACCCGGAGAAGGGGAAGCCGCTACCGCCACCGCCGCTCGTTTCCATAGAGACACCTCCAGCCGCCGCCGACGTGTCCTGCACCATTACAACATGGCGTCCAAGCGTACAAAATATCCCCCATTTCAGTATAGAAGTTGCTTTATTCGTTAACACTTTGATTTGCTAATGTCATATACTAATCGACTTTGACAGTTAAATTTTCACATTTAATTAAAACATATAGATAAAATTTATAGCCAATTAAAACATTAACCACGTCTAATGTGAGCAGTTTGAAGAAAACATTGCAAATATTAATATAATTACTTGTAATTACGAAAAGCAAAGGATCAATGATATTATGGAATTCAAAACATTACTATTTTTAAATTATACTTTTGAAATATTAAGCCAGATAAAATGTACACACAATGTAAATAATGTAAATAGCAAATATCAATTTTAAAATCCTTTAGATTAAAAACAAAATTAGCCTAATAGGTTTATTTAACACTAAATCTTCTTTATTCGTTGAAACTATCAATGTTTATTTTATTGAAATATGATTATATAAGGCCTACCCAAAATTTAGTGCTTCTAATTATTCATGCAGAAATTAATTTAATAAAATTAAATTGTTATACATAAACTACATACAGTTTTATAGACTTATTAAAGATTAAAATATTTGTTTCTTAAAACTTAATCCGAGACATTTGTTTTGCAAAATATTATTGAGATATTGCCAATATTTCAAAATTAAACTCATTTTACTAATATCACAATACCTTTTCTGATACTCATAGGCATTTTAATTTCAATTGTTTATATTGCCGCTAAATAAATTCAGTTGATTAAAATATTAGTTAACATTAAATGTAAAAGAGGAGTAACATGCCAGAATAAAATTTAACAATTTTTTTTATAAAATTAATGTTTAAAATAAAATATAAATTGATATATTAAATGGATTTACTTACAGTATTTTCGGTGGCAATTTCCCAACCCCAGGTCGCCGTGGTGCCGGTTAAAGCCTCCTGATGGTGAGTTTCTAGACGCCACAATCTCGAAAGTTCTCCCGACGTCCGCGAGGTGGCTCCTCGAACAATACCACCAGCATCCTCTTCGTCACCGCATCTTCTTCTCATGTCAATTGTTTTCAAGTCTTCTAAATATTCCAATTTATCTATACACACAATACACAGAACAAATTCACACTATCGACCTTAATAGTAATACCAATCAAAACAGAAGTTTCACTATTGGACACCCTTAAAAAGTTCAGAATGTTGTGACAATTTAAGAACAAAAATTGCCACCGATGTCTCTTGTAACAAAGACGTAAAAGTATAGATGTGTATGTTTTGGAGAAAGGTTCAGCGACGTTCCGATAGGTGGCAGAAGTGACGCCGTGCTAAGATGAAATTGCGCGGCAGATGGCGTCCCCCCTCGGGGGTATGAGGTAGGGAGAAATGGACGCGGGGGTGGGATAAAGAGAGAGAGGAGGGGGAGGTACAATAGACCAACCATCAGAATCATTATTATCATGCCTATCCTGATACACAAAGAAGAGTCTTTTGGGGGCTGAAGGGAGGGGGAGTTGTGGGAACAAAAGCATCCCCCTCGTTACTATGGCAACTCCGGATAAAACTCGCACGTCATCTGGGCACAGCGATGCTGTCTGGTGCTGCCATCTAATTTACCACTACTGAATTAAGGAGTGCCCTTAAAACATAAATGATGTTATTACGACATTCAATTTTTAAACTTATTTGATTACAAAACGAGTTACGCCTTCAGTTAATTTTTATATAACCACTTTTAAAAAATTACTTTCAAATTTTTCAATTTTCATTGTTTAAGGTCACATTTTACATCAAGTATCAGTATAATTCTTATCACTCAGTTTTTTATTTACAGATTTTTTTAACATTTCAGATCATTTCGCGTGTAGAATTTTAGTTGTAAGTTTCGATAGGACTATATGCATTTGTAATATTGTGTGTAATGATGAAATTTAAATAATTTAGTTTCAGTTGGTGGTTGGTATTTTATTTAATGGCGCTTTTCAACATCTCAGGTCATTAGTGTCGCTATTCAAATATGGGAGTCGAAAGGTCGATATATTTGGAACAGAACTCTCTTATTTCAGGACTGAAGTTCTTTTATGTGCCCTAAATCTTCGACACGAGACCCTTGGATTTACTTCCCTTCCGAAGGAAGTCATACGCAGGATTTTACGACCTTAAAATCAATCGACCCGGGCCGAGTTGAAACCGCAAACTTGGGACCAGAGGCAAATATGGTAACCACTTTCCATCGGGACCCACAAGGGATATAAGTCTATTACTTCTTAGGTGTTATTTGGCAAAAAAAATATTTAAATAACAAATGTCCTACGATAACAGATTCGGATACGCTTTTGGCGCAAATAGCTATAATACTCATGATTTTAGTAAGAGAAAAAATGTAATTTGGTAAGATTCCACCTGTAACTATATAATTTTTTTTAACTTCAAATTATTATAGATTGTCTATGAAATGTGAGGATGATTGAAATCCATATATTATTTATTTTACCTGATGGAGGTAAGACCGTAACTCTTTTCTTCTACTTCACCGGGATTAAATTATACATATAATAACAATTATGAATTATCTTCGTGATTAATGGTGTATAATAGATATGAGCAGGCTACACAATATAAAGTTGACAATGGAAATAAATAAAATTTGTAATAATAATAATAATAATAATAATAATAATAATAATAATAATAATAATAATAATAATAATAATAATAATAATAATAATAATAATAATAATAATAATAATAATAATAATAATAATAATAATAATAATAATAATAATAATAATAATAATAACTATAAATTGATTACTTTTTTTATACAAATGCCCCAGGTTGTCATTTCGACATTTCTGGTGTTCTCTCCTGGCATTGGCTTAATTATAACCCACTTCTGAAGCGCCTAGAAGGCGGAGTTACGTTACCTCGATGATATCCATCCATAGAAATTCTGCCCGAAGGCAGGTCCTTCACTGGAATCATAGAATTTTCACGCTGTGCTTGCAGCTTTACTAGGGAATTGTAGGTGTGGTAGCTTCCCGTTGCTTTCTACACCGGTGAAGGATGATGATAATGATAAGGATGATGATGGGCATATGATTTCGGGGACTGTTTGGGCCTTAAAGTTTTCCTGACATTTGTCTTACAGGTGAGGAAAAACCCCGATAAAAACCTCACCCAGAAAAACTGCCCTGCCCCGACCGCGGATCGAACCCGGGCCCGCTGCGTGACAAGGCAGCACGCTACCTCGAGACCACAGCAGTGGACCTCGATCATATGAAGAGTGATAAATAATAATGAAGCGGCAGTATAGTTCTTACCCTAAACTTAACATAAATTCCAGACCATGAGCAATCATAAAAATGATACTCTTTAAGGAAAAATGCCTATGAGTTGACCGGGAATCGAACCCGGGACCTCATGTACAGTAGTTAGAAACGCTGACCACTAGTCCATGAGGCTGGTCATAATTTGAGTGAGTAATTGGATTGATAAAGGAGGTTTAAAATATAAAGAAATAATGAAAGTATATATGGAACACGGTTATATATTATATTGTCTAAGGAAATATGTAGTGAGTTTTTTCTTGAAGTTTTTGAGTCGGGCAGTCCTTAATATACGAGGGGAGGGAATTCTAGAGTCGAGTGGCTGAAACAAGGAAGGATGAGAAATAGTGAGAAGTTCGATGTAGAAGAACAGTTAGAGTTAATTTTCTCGCAATCGTGTGTTTAAGTTATGATGGGAGGATACCGAGTGGAAGCGAGTAGAAATACAAGGGATGATGAGGTAGACAAAGTTCTAGCGTTCATAGATAATCTGCTCACCTCATAACTTTCTGACCTGACTTGCTTTAAGTTAATGGTGTTTGTTAAAATTGCACTTATATTAAGTTATATAATAAGTATTATATTCTAATCACGTTTTCGTGGGATTATTTTAGATTTCTTGAATATGAAACCAAGTCGTTTCTGGTGGACTAGTGATTATCATGCTCGCCTCTGATACTGTGGTTCGGGGATTTAAAACTGGGACAGATGGATTTTTGATGGCTTAAAAGTCCTGATTATGGTTTCCTTCGGTAGGCAAATAAAGCTGGGGATCCCGTGTCTTAGATTTAGAGCATGTAAAATAAATGCAAACTGAAATAAGAGACCTGTAATAAAAATTTCAGCCATTTTCACGCCTGGGATTGGCCTGAGTTGTTAAAAAAGCCTTATTGTATAAAACAAAATTCTAACATACGACCAAAATACAAAATATCACTGCGATGGAAATTGACTCATCTATTATAAATATCATTAACTTCTTCGTCGTCTTCTTCTTCTTCTCCTTCTTCTTCTTCTTCTTCTCCCCTTGATCTTAGATTTGCATACTATTGGGAAGTTAGTTTACTTTATATTTGTCGTGGTCTTCCTGGGAATCTCCTACCAGTTGGAATGTAATCTTTTGATAGCCTATCATCGCTAATTCTTGAGACGTGGTTATTCCATTCCGGCCTCCTTCTTTATACCCATTTATTTATTGTTTAAATTTCACATTGTTACTGAATATATTCATTTCTGATTCTATCATATATGATTTTTTTTCTCGATTCTGATGTTTCCAACATTTGTTTTGTTTTGGATGTTTCGGCTCTTATTTCAGAAGCATAAGTGAGGGTAGGTCGTACTACAGATTTATAAATTCGTATTTTAGTTTCTGTTCTTAGGAATTTAATCCTCCAAAGTACATCGTTCATCGATTCTGCAATTCTTGCTGCTTCGTTCGTTTGTTTCGTGATCTCTGATTATAATCTCTCATTGCTCGTAAAAATTCTGTACCGAAATATATATAAAATTCATAGACTGATCTATGATTTTTCCTTAATTTTTAATTGACATCGTCGTAATTCTTTCAATATATCTAAAAATTAATTTTTCAATTGAAATTTTCATATTGCATTTTGATAATAATCATTCATAAATTTAAATCCTAGGCATTGGGGATTACCCTATAGTCACCAATTAATACCATGTCATCAGCATAACATAGGTATTGATTTCTTTATTAGTCATTTTGTATCCATTCATAACTTTAATATATTTACTTACCTGTTCATTAACTTCTTTAACTTAGTTTAACCTCTCACCTCATAGATACGTTTTATATGCCACTCGCCACCCGGGTCTTACAGTGAGACGACCGGTCGGAGAGGGAATTTAAGCTGTGGATCACACACATACATTTTTTTGAGTACACAAGGACATGACGATTCTCCTCGAATGAGTGATCAGCCATAATTAACAATAAACTTTTAAGTTCATAGCTGCATTTTAACGTTCTGCTGTCTGAGATATTCGTTATTTTGTCACCCCAATATGAATGAGATATATTGCAGAATAACTCTAAATATATAACTAACTAACTAACTAACTAACTAACCCGTAGGTTCTTGGCCACGCGGACATAAGCTCTCCATACATCCCTATCCTGAGCTAATGTTTTCCAATCATTCCCTGTATAATCTACTTCCCTCAAATCATAGTTAATGTCATTCTCCCTCCTCATTCTTGGTCTACCAGCTGAGCGTTTTCCTTCTAGTTTTCCTACAAGAAGCTTCCATGCACATCGTTCATAACTCTAAATATATACAAAAACTATTATATAATATCAGGTTTAAGAAATGTTATCTCTAAAAACTAATGTTTAAACTTTTAAAGGTCTTTGTCTATAGGCCTATTATAGAAGGCATTTGTGAAAGACGTATGGCACGAATGGGGAATGAAAGAGGGCCCTATAAACTTCTTGTAGGAAAACAAGGGAGAAAACTCTTTGTATGTAGGCCAGGAACGAGGTTGGAAGACTAATTTTAATCATGATTCGAGGAAAGTGAATCATACAGGACATTCTTGGAAAATATTAGTTCAGGATAGGTAGGGCTGTATATATATATATATATATATATATATATATATATACACAGAGCTTATGTCTACACGGGTATGAAACTCCGGATTTGATATTGCCAGTGAATTATTTCATTAGTTAAGAACAATATTTCATGATATTTTCTTGAAAGGAATTTGTGTGATATAAATACTGAATAAGTTTTGAAAGGGCTATTGGAACAAATACCGTCCTATCTTTAAAAGGCAAATACATTTGGTCCTATAGATTTCATTCTTTCATTTTATTCTTATCAGACAAGTATTTCACGGAATTCATTGTTGTAAAAAATATCCAAATTCATTGGCCATTTTCCTTAGAACATCGCTGAAAAAATATTCTTATATAACTATACAAAGTTGACCGACCGCTGTAATTTAGATGTAATGCCATTGCTTCGAGCCTATTGGGCCCGGGTTTTATTCCCGGTCAGGACAAGTTTCTTGGATGAGTTTCTTTCGGCGATTTATATCACACATAATAAAAATGGCAGGAATCTTTAAGCCCCAAATAATCTCCAAATTTCAACAGGCTATCATAATCCATATAATATTCGCCTTGTTTAGTTGTAGTAGTAGTAGTAGCAGGACTTCAGTAGTAGTAGGCCTTATTTAGTATGAAAGTATGAGTGAATTAATGGTATATCATACTAAATTTTAGTGTTATCTTAGGTGTAATTCAGCATTCAAATGATCACTCAACACATGTTCTTGAGTTATCAAACATTGTTGTGTATGTGATTCGAGTTATTTTTTTTTAATTTTCTCATGGATCGTGGAGGTCCTGTAATACCGGGGAGGCGAGGACACAGAAACGTAAACCTACCTATGAATTGAGAGGAACTATAAATATAATAGGGCCTATATAAAAATGATGTTTGTTTGTTGGTTTGTTTGTTCGTATTCTAGGCGCGGACATACCATTGATCCGATTTTGATGGGTTTTTGCAAAATGTTCAGGAGATTCCCGGGATGAACATAGGCTATAACAGAGTTGTAATATTCAACCCCTTCACCCCTAAAAATCGCCCTTTGCAGTGGAAAACGTGAAAAAAAAGTAGCTTTTTGGACTCTTAATTGGCTTACGCTGCCTAAACCATAACAAATACACAACATTAATGCACACAGAATTGAATATCTCTAAAAAGAACTACAAAAAAGTCCGCGACAGCATATGTTTATCTCTTACGGATAACTCACAATAACCATTTTTCATTGATGCCAAGAAGATCGAGACAAGTACGTAGATTCCTGTGCAAGCATAGCAGCACATGACGGGTATTATTTTACGGATAACTCATTTATGCCAATAAGATCGAGATAAGTAGATTCTCGGGCAACACCGGATAATCAGTAGGGGGAATCTTAAAATAATTACGATATACATTTATAACTATTTTTCATTTTACTTATTCAACTAATCATAAGAAGTATATTAATTTTTGTCTTTCAGCTCATTTATGTCAAGAAGATCGGGATAAGTAGATTCCCGGACAACGCCGGGCAATCAGCACGGGGTATCTAAAAAATATAAATTTATAATTATTTTTCCTTTTACTTATTCAAGTGAACATAAAAGCACATTAATTTTAATTTATTCAGGCGTAGTAGCTTTATCCATAGGAATATAAGCAGTCTTTGTTTAATGGAACCTGGATGTTTAATTTCGTATTCATTAACCATTAAACTGGCCAAAGCATCTTATAAGAGACATCGTTTTAATTAATTTAATGCCTTCAATAAAACGGGATTCAAGGAAATGTGATGCAATTATAATAAGATAACCTGCAAATCGATCTCTCTAGCCTCTCCACTCTTATCTACTAGTGGTGAACCCTGTCAAGTCGAGCAACTGATGACAATATTGTGGTAACCAACCTCTTTGGCGTCACCAGTCGACGAACAGATGAGAGACGGAAGTTCTAACCATTTGTCAGAATGGTGATAACTGCCTCTATGGAATGTCACTAAAAACCGCGAACCGGCCTAGAAGTTATAACCCATGCTCGGGGTAACAAGAGCAATGTCCCTTACGACTAAGGGAGGATGGGACAAACCCTAACGACGGGAGTGAATACATCGATAGGCAGATTGTTAGACTTTAAGGTAGAAGCCCTATCAGATGACTTGCTCTTCGAGACATTGGTAACGTTTTAAGAGGACTACTTCATTATTCCAAAGTTCAAAAGGAAATTGCCAAATGAAGAAGACGGTGGAAAGAAGAACCGGAACAGGCCAGAAAGCCTATGCCGTGAAGTTGATGATGATGTTGACCTTTAATAAAACAAATGAAAAAACAACTGAGTAGAAGCTACTTAAATTTGTACCAAACTACATAATATACTGACATAAATTAGTTATACAAGATTTAGTTTTCACTGAGGTCCGACACATTTAAATAACTGGCACGAGAAATGTATCTTTCTCCAATTTAAGAGTTAAATTATTAAACTGTCTATTTCGTTATTTAATTGAATTCAGTTATAATTTATTTAAAATCAATTTGAATATTACATTCACGTCTAATCCCAGGTCTTCCTAATTGTTCTTTTCCTAAGCATTTCCTAAGCAAAATTTTGAAAGTGTTTCTACTGCTATGAATGGCCGAGCAGTTTTAAGCATCAATACATTGGCGCAGAGCTACGAGACTTGTTCGAGTCCCAAAGGGCGAATTTATTATCTCATAGTATTTTCGGAGAGTATGGGAGCGGTACCACCCAGAATCATGAGGAATTTGGATATCTACAATAAGTAGCGACTCCAGATCGAAAAAAAAAACTGTAACGGCTGGCGATCCAACATATTACTCTATAATGGGTAACAGCTAACTTGCTGGGTAGACCTACAACCTTCTATACCTATCACGACACGAAGTTCAGTTTATTTTTCTATTGCCATAGAATTTAAGTGAGTATGTTTGACAACCATACATTATCACAAAATGTATCAAAAAACGATATATATATATATACATATATTTATTTATTTAAGAGATTATTGTATTATTATTAATTTATTACAATTAATATTTTATATTTAATGATACTCTTAGGTTATTAGCGTCGCAATTCAGATCTAGACGTCAAAACACAGTCATATTTTGCTCAGAAACCTCTTATTTCAGACATGAAGTTTTTTGGGTACCTTAAATCTACGTAGCGGAAGGAAACATTCGCAGGATTTTTAAATTTTGCATAATTAAAAATTCCATCGGCACTGGCTGGGCTTGAATCTATGAAACTCGGAGCCAGAAAATTGCTAAGGTATATAACAGGAAAAATTAATTAAAGTTATGTTATAAACTTGAGACTGTGTCGTTATTCAGCGACTTTTATAGTATGTAATATGGTAAACTTTTATCACCAAAATACAGCTCTCTGATGCCCTTGTATCATCTTTACTACATGCATAAATGAATATTACAATGGCCTGGAAGGTCTGGTTTCGATCCTGGGTTACAGTGTGCTAGTAATAGGGGTTTATCTCATTATCACAGAGGGGGATCCAGACTCACGAACCATCCGTTTGGGAGGATAACCTCCTATTATAATATTGGAATGGAGATGACAGTATTTAGTTGATAATAATTTAACGACGCTCTTCATTTCAGGTCGTTAGCTTCGTAACTTTAATCTGAACGTGATAGGGTCAACAAATTTTGCGCAGAAGCTTCTTGTTTTATTTACGTTCCGTAAATCTATGACACGGGTTCCAAGGTTTTATTCCCCATCTGAAGGAAATAGTACTTATGGATTGTACTTAAGAGATTTCTCAGGTCGGATCGAGGGATAATGGCGTGTTGGGATCTTTTTGGACGGATCGAGAGGGAATCAAAAACATGCAAATTTTTGGGTACAGTAAGGAAATTGAGATATAAAAAAATTGTAGATTAAGGATACATGTATTATCAATAAGAAGAATCTCAATATGGTCTTTGTTTTCGATCTTCAATTATATTATATAATAAGTAGGTCTGATAAGTTGAATTGTCTGATAGTGTATTTGATGTCTGCAGGGACGGGGGAGGGGGGTATGAGCGTGCGGTGTGTATATGTGTAGGGGTGTATGGGTGTATGTGTGTATGTTTTTTTTTTCTAATTTGTTTTCTGGCATTTTTTTTAATATTAATGTACGGAATAAACATGGTCTTTTCATGGATGAGTGTAGATATGTATTATTGTGATGTAGTGTAGACATAGATTTTACTTATATGTAGCCTGTTATTGTTTTTTGATACAGGTGTATTTGTAGGTATTTGTTTATATCATGATTAGTTTTATTTTTTATTCATGGAAAAATAATGCACGTACGGCCAAGCACGCCCGTGCGCAATGTAAATGCATATGTATTTTCTTTCTTTTGAAAAAAAAAAAGGGAATAAATTCCATTATCTCTCTACTTAATACTTAATACAGGCTTTCCACTTGACAGGAGTTCACTCTTAATTCCTGCCTTCCAGATTGGCCTATTCCTATCTTCCCATTGTCCTTCTTCCGTACCCCTCTTCATCATGAGATCATATATTCCCTTATTCCATGTTCTCCTACTTCTCCCCCCTCTTTCCTCGGCCGGGTACCATCCATTCTAACACTTGTTTAGGCCACTGTTCATCCGACATCCGTTGTACATGTCCATATCACTGTAAAGCTCTCTTTGTTATGATTTCGATAACAGTTTCTTGTGCATCCATTTCTTGTCTAATATATGTATTTCTAATATCCTCATACTTCTCCGTAATCCATCCAGGTCTGTCACCAAAATTCTTTTCTGCATCTTTTCATTCATTGTCCAGCTTTCTGATCCATATGTAAGTATACTTTCCATTATTGTCTGTATAATCTATTTTTTTTTGTTTTTCTGGCCAGATTTCTATTCCATAAAAGACCATTCAGGGATCTAATCAACTTCTTTGCACAATTTACTCTGTTAATAATATATTTTTTCACAAGTACCAGATTTATCTACTATAGAACTAAGATACTTAAATTCTTCAACACATATAATTACCATATTATTTATTTGTAGGCCTTCTGAATTTCCTCCGATTACCATATATTCTGTCTTAATATAATTTATCTTCAGTCCCCCTACCTCAATGCATCTACCAACTTTCTAATAATATATTCTATATCTTCTTTATCTTGTCCTATTATAATCTGGTCATCAGCGAATAATAAATTGTGCTGTTTATGCTTTTTTACGTCCTTAAAATTTACCGCCTTGGTTGGGTTGAGCATTAAGATAAAATGCTAAAATCAATTACTATCCATTAATCCCTTTTTCATTAACATCAAGTGGTATAGTTGAATTTAATTTAAATTCCAGTCTCAATATTAATTTACATGGATGCATAAAGTACATTTTTTCTTTCTTTTTCTCTTCCTTGAGATTATCAGCACAAGTAAGATGTTTGGACGGCGTTACGCATCAACCGGATATGCGTCATTGTGTAAGTTTCAAGAAAATATATTTAAAGTTTAAGTCAATCTTCACTATTTATCGTTAGCGCCAAACTAACAATACTGAACATTACAAGTTATTTTCCTTGTTTGACAGTTATACGTCAACAATCTAAATGCGGGAACAATTGGCGCTTAGCTGCATGATGCAGAATTTAGATTAGCATTTATGAAGGTCTAGGTTCATGGCCGTTTGTTGCAAAACATAGAATATCTGATAGGACTGATGGCGTTTACAGCTATATTTAAAGATTTGGCGTTAAAAGTGTGCGTGCACTTACTCCATGAGCCGGTGCAACAGATTACATCATAACATTTTTTAAATGGCGCTTAGCCGTTTGTTGTATAATATCGTTCATTTTTAATAGATCAACATATAAAATATGACAAACATATTCACTTCTTGCGCCACAGATTACACAAAACTATTCACAAATTTACCATTTTCAGATCATATTTTCCAATTGTAATATTGCATGTTGTTTACTTAGCTCTGGATCAATCGATAATCCAGTATTGAATATTGGGTTGAGGTAAGTGCCAAATTCTATCCTTTCTTCCCTAATATACTAGAAAATTGAATTATAAAAATTTGTTTGCACAAACCTTTAGAATTCCTGTACGTGCATATTCCTGTTCCACGAATAAAAAACATACGAATAGATGTGTATGTATGTGAGTAGTGTGTGTGTGTGTGAGATATATACATTATTTTCTAATGCCAACAGGTTGTCTTTTATGATATTTCTGGCTTTCACTCCTGCCATTGACGGAATTGTAATCCGTTTCTTAGATTGGGGCACCTGGAAGGCGGAGTTACGTTACCCCGATGATATGATGGGTGATAAATGATAATGATAAATGATAATGATAATGATAAATGATATGAAAGTTTTCTTGGGTTTTCCGCGTCTTGGATTCAAGTTCGGCCTCTGGCCACTGATTCCGACGTTTCGGCATGATCCTACATGCCATTATCAAGGAATGTGGGATCATGCCGAAACGTCGGAATCAGTGGCCAGAGGCTGAACTTGAATTCAAGACGCGGAAAACCCAAGAAAACTTTCATATTCATACTTATCTGCAATATAACACACACACACACACACACACACACACACACATATATATATATATATATATATAATAGAAGAGAGAGAGAGAGAGATAGAGAGAGAGGAGAGGGAGAGAGGAGAGGGAGAGAGAGAGAGAGAGAGAGACGAGAGAGACGATGAGAGAGAGAGAGAGAGAGAGGGAGGAGAGAGGAGTGTTCCAATGCAAACCACTGCAATATTAGTGCTAATAGGGTTTACTGGTCTACGTTCAATTATGCACTATTTTGGTAGATTAGCTTGTGCAGGTGCTGTGTACTGGTATTGTGTACAGAGAAAAGTGTAGGATGAATGCGTTTAAGTGTTTATGTAGTGTAGGAAAGCTGTTATTGTATGAGAGATATGAATTGAAGAGAGAAGGTAAAATATGATGCCAGCACATAGCCTCCTTCTTTCGAAAAACACCAAGGGACCATCAAGCTAGGTGTCTCCATTCGACGGACCATTTGTTTTCAACAGTACTGTATGCTTCCTCAACATATGTACTGCAGAGGAATTTGGAATTTAATCCAGGCGTCTTTTGAGCAATCTAGCTGTTAAAAATTGTACAACACCACCCTTCCTAGCTCCGAAATTGAACATTTTAGAATTTAAATTTTCAACCTTCGGGTATCGAATCCGACACCCAAGCAGGCATGCTACCACCTGAGATTGTACGAGGATTTTTTACATTATGTTAATATCACTGAATACTCTTTAGTATTGTTTTGTTTTATTACATGTTTGTATATCTCTAATTGAATAGCCGCCCAGAACAATACTGCAATCTTCTTTATTCAAGTTGGGGGGGGGGAAACCTTTTTTACTTGCCATTAATATCCATTTTCCATGTAAAACTCAACTTGGGAGAAAACGAGGGTACAACCTTGCTCTGAACGGCTATTCGATTGTCAATATATTGTTTGTATTTTATGAAATCAACATTTATTGAAATTTGAACATTTATATTTTGTTTAATAATAATAATAATAATAATAATAATAATAATAATAATAATAATAATAATAATAATAATAATAATAATAATAATAAAAATAAAATAATAATAATATTATAATAATAGTAATAATAATACCAATAATAATAATAATAATAATAATAATAATACCACTAATAATAACAATAATAAAAAAATAATAATATTACTAATGTTTCATATAGGGCACACCCTAATAATTATATTCATGTCGGACATGTGTCTGCTTACCCAAATGTAGTTGACGACTCTGAGATTATTATTATATTTATTATTATTATTATTATTATTATTATTATTATTATCATCATCATAAGTGGGCCTACTATAGGGCATGTCGTAGCATAATTGGTTAAGGCATACGTTACAAGCCTGATGATCCGCGAATCGAGTCGAGATGGGGTCAATATTTTTAATATGGCCTGGCCTAAACCTTCTGGCGACACCATGACCTTGGTGCCGACTCAGCCTCTAAGGGAAATAAGTACCAGATTTATGTTCTGGGGTAAAGGCGGCCTTTACGCATTGCCGCAACTAGGCTGATAACTCGTGCCTATTGTCTATAAATGTGTGAGCCTTAACCTGCAGGTATTCTAAGGAAAGCCGGTTGTGAGATCATTTTACTTTTACTTTGTTAGTACTGTTATTGGGTTATTCAAATAGTAAATTTAAAAAATAGTATATTACGATGCGAGGTTGGGAAGTGGTTTTTACAGAAGCGAGAAAATGTTTAAAAACCGAACGATAATGAGGTGTTTAATTCCCGAGGTTCTGTAAAACACTACACAAACGTGGGTTGTGCATTATTTTTTGCGCGATGGTGTTTTCAAAATAATAAATAATAGTAAAATAATAACATCTTTGTTGGAAATATTTGTGTTCATTATAAACAGCTGACCAACTTTAACAGTGTGGGCAATGTTTATTAGTTGAGACTACAGCAGGTCGTGACACCAATCAGTCATAAAATGGCTGCAAGTACATATTTATTGTTTTATATTGTTTCAAATAAAGTTCAGTTCATTTAAAATGTAGTGATTGGTTTCGTATAATGTATATTAACACTACCTTTTTTTTTGTATATATATATATATATATATATATATATATATATATATATGGAGAATATAATACATATATAAGAAAAATAAGTGTTTGAATTGGATTCGCCTGGTAGTGTAATGGATATCACGCTGAGGTACAGACTCAGAGATCCGGGTTCGAATCTCGTCCAGGCATTTATTTTTCTTATCATACCATATATATATATATATATATATATATATATACATATATATTGTAAGTAGTATACATAAAGGGTAGTGGTTTTACTTCCCGCACGAGGTTTGTAATATTTAATATTACAGTATAGTTATTTAGGTTGGCAACTCCGAAATGTAGGAAGTTGAACTTTCAATCATGGTCGCCATTGCTGTAAGTACTACAAAACGCACTATCGCGCAAAAAATATATAAGCCTACTTGAGAGAATAGACCTGCAATTTCAGGACATGTTATCCATCATTTTATTTACTTTTTTTTCTCGTTTAATATTTTCAATACATGGCAAGATAATATAAAATGGATAGTGGGAATCAGTATTTTATTCTCCTTTCACTTCGGTACTGTAATCTTACTGTAGAACCTGAATAGTCTAAGAATTAAGTGGATATTGCAGGTTCTAACGTTTGGTATCCTAAGTGAATAGACCAAATTCAAAATGGCTGTGTAACTGTACGGCAGAGAGCGTCGTTTAATGCTTGATAACAGCGAGAAGCGAGCCGGTAACAGTCGTTATGTGGCGCGTGAAGAGCGCTCTAGTGGAACATCGTGAACCTCTCCCGTGACGCAATAATGCTTCGACTGTAAAACACGTAAGATGCTCCTTTCCTGTCATTTTTTCGTATTATTATGCTTATCAGTTGTTAATTGGAGTAAATAACGTACAATCTGAATTTCATCCATAAAAAATATAACATTAAATTGTTATAAGTTGTGCTATTTATTTTTAAATTTTAATAGAAGTTTAGAAATCTAAAATATTATATAAGATTTGTTTTCACAGAAATAATTGAATAGCCACCCAGAACAGGGTGTAGCCATTTTTTTATCAAAAGTTTGATTTTTACGTGAAAGGATCCCACCTTACCATTCAAACTTTTTATGTGTAAAACTTGAACAAGGGAAAAAATGAATATTACAACATTTTTCTGGGTGGCTATTCAATTCTTAACAGAAATAAAAATTTTAGACACTAATAGGCCTATAAAACATAGTGTGTAGAGAATTAAACAAAATATATACTTGAGAGCGATAAAGCATCAATCACAATAACAGAGCAAAAAAGTACTTTATGCATAGATAATTTAAACATTTGAAAATGCGACCGCCAGATGGGCCTACTAACTAAAATCAGCAATAAAATGCTACCAGTAAAGGTTTCCCCTTTAAAATACTTTTTTTTCTTCACATGTTAATATTTCGGTTATGAACATATAGATGCAACTTTTACACATACAAATTAAACTCGTATACATACATTAATGATTCATTTTACTTTGGATAATCTATTTGTAATATGAATATTGTCAAGCCATTAAAATGCTCATATCTGAAAATAGCTTTATGTTTAATATTGGGTTTAAACAATTGAAATATAATATTCAAATTAAAATTGATTTAATTTCTATCACATTAATACATTTTGACAAAATTTAATGATCACTTTCATCTCTATATTAATGAATAAAAAAGATATAAATTAAATGAAAATAAATAAAACCTCATGTACGGCGATTTTTCAGTATATTTGGCTTTTAATCTATGTTGCATGTTTCACACAGGCCTACAGGGTGAACAAAACTCTACTTCCTTTCGTAGAAAGTGCAGGTAGGTTGGCTGAGTGTTTTAATGTAAGCAACTATGATATCTGATAACTTATTGAAGAGTCATGTGTTTTTGATATGTTAGACATGTAGCATGTATAATCAAGCGCTATATTTGTAACCACTAACTGAGCTATCAGTCCCCAATGCAGCTTTGGACCGTGATGGGTCCTAATAGATTACAAAGAAAAAAGTATAAGTAGATCATGTTACATTTTAAGATCTTGCTCAGCTTAAACAGAATTTTTGAACTGACCTAAACCTTTTGGGGCACTATGACCCTGGGGTCGACTCAGACTCTAACGGAAATGAGTACCAGGTGCTTGTTCTGAGGATAAAGACGATCGTCACACAGGGTTACAGGGTTAAAAACCCGGCTCACACTTCGTGCTGACAGTCTAGAAATGTGGGAGCCTTAACCTCTCATTACCCCCAAGGACTTCCTTAGGCCTGTAGTGGGATCACTTTACCACTTATCTTGCTTAAACCAAATTTAATTTATTATGGTTTTTCAAACTCTTCTCTGTCCTAGGGTAGCACTGACCATGATGTCAGTCGCAAACTCCCTAGCTGAAGAGGCGAATTGAAGCCGAAACAGAGATGGAACAATAGAGAATTAACAAAATTTGTTGTTCAAGCTCTGTTTCGGCTGCAATTCGCCTCTTCAGCTAGGGAGTTTGCGAATGACAGCATGGTCAGTGCTACTCTGGGACAGAGTAGAGTTTGATAAACCATAAACTATTATGTTACGCTCTACTAAAATACACTTTTGCAGACTCTTGTCTTTGAGTTCGTCGGACTTTTGTCTTTCCAATTTGCATATTCCAAATTTAATTTATTGGACTATTGAAACAAACATCTCACCATTAATTGTAAAATCGATTATCTGTAATAAATATATAAATACGCTTGCTATAAACACTTTTTTTCATTAAGAAATTTAGATGGTGAACTAATTTCACATGTACTTTGGATTAAAATTGTGAAATTTTGAATTTAGTCTACTTCCTATTTTTAGCGATCTAACTTCTCTCGAGAAACATTAAACTAAAACAATGTATTTCCAGTTATATTAAATGGGTGCGAAACATGGTCTCTTATTTTAAAGGGGGAGAAAACATTACATGTAATTGAGAATAAAGTTCTTAGGATTTTTTTTTTTTGGAATCAAGGGACAGACAAATGAATAAATAATACTATGCTACTCGATTTTTTATAGGAAACCAGACATAATAAGATCTGTTAAACCTCCTGGAATGCAATGGTCAGGACATGTGGGACGAATGCGTGTTGAAAGAGGAATATTGAAGAAGTAGATTGCTTTGCCCCATATTATATGGTGACATTTTGAAGAAGTAATTCCCTTCATGTGAGTTCTCAAATTGATGGTAACATTTTGAAGATGGAATGTGTCCCAAAAAGGATTATTAGTTTAGGTTGGGTTTAATTTTCGATAGAGCCGGATTCTCTTCTTAGGGTCGGAATTTGGTACACTGAGTAGGAAAACACTTCAAAATCACAAAAAAATGTTTTTTGTAGAAATAATTGCAAATTTTCACTTCTTAAGTTCTCAGCAGTTTAAGTAAATGTACGTGGTATTTTTCTCCACCGTCAATTAAAATAAATTCTCTTTTCTTAAATCAATTATTTATAATAATAACAATAATAATTATAATAATAAATATGGATTTTCATCAAGTAAACACCAACTCAATTGATTATATAATAATTATAATAATAACAATAATAATTATAATAACACTAATAACAATAAAAATAACAATAACAATAATAAGAACAATAATAATAACAATAACAATAACAGTAATAACAACAATAAACAATAATAACAATAATAATGATAATGATAATGATAATAATAATGATAATGATAACAATAATAATAACAATAACAAAATAAAACAATAACAATAACTACAATAACAATAATAACAATAATGTCGACGACAACGACAGCGGGAATAACAATAACGACGACGACAACGACAATAACAATAATAATAACGACGACGACAATAACAATAACGACGACGACAACGACAACAATAACAATATTTATTATTATTATTATTAGTATATGTTATTTAGTCATCACCAGGGCTAGCGGATCTTAAACTGAACACTTTAAGTGCAGGACGACCTATTGAAACGATGTAAACATCACTTGCATGGGCGAGGCAGAGAGCAATTGGAACACAACGTTAAGGGGAGACCAGATATAGTTAGATGCTACGAAAATTGTATTATACAGGAGACAATTACAAATGTACAATAAAGTAACTAAAACACTATGCAGTATTTTCGATGCTAGCAAACACAGAGAAACAAACATAAACGAAACAATGACAATTTATAAGTCCACCAAGACACGTAATACGTGTATCTGAACTGAAATTAATAATAATAATAATAATAATAATAATAATAATAATAATAATAATAATAATAATAATAATAATAATAATAATAATAACTTTATTTTACCTGGCAGAGTTAAGGCTTGGTCTACCACTCAGCCAAGTTTAAAAAAATCAAAAATGTTCTTATACCTAGTTACAATAAAAATAAATAATACATAGTATGTTTACAATATAATTAATATTTACAATATATTTTGATTATAATCTTCATTTAACAAGTGAAATATCAAATATACAAGATGGAAAAAAATGAGAAAAAATATTAATGACATAGAATAAATATAACTCTAGAGAAAAATTAATTATTTGACAACAGGTAACTATATAAGCGTGACTTAAAAGTACCAAGTATGCGGCAACTCCTGATATCTTGAGGAAGGAAATTCCAGGAGCGGGCAGAGGCTACTGTGAAAGAAATAGAATAAGACGAAGTGCTATGAAGAGGGATTGTTAGCAGACTTATCTTGTGACCTAGTGTCAATATTGTGGTAAGAAGATAACTTCTCAAATCTGGACGCCAGGTAACTAGAAGTGTAGGAATTCAGAAGCTTGAAAAGAAGTGAAAGAGAGTGAAATTTATGTCTATCAGTAAGACGGAGCCAAGAGAGGTTATTCAATTGTTCGGAAATATGATCATAATGGCGGATATTGAAAATGAATTGAACGCAAACATTATGAACATGCTGCAGTCTCTGCGTCAAGTCATAGTTTAGATCATTATATATAACGTCACAATAATCGAATATTACTCCTTGAACTACTATACAGACGGTAGTGTGCAGGACCGCATACTACTTCCGACTTATCTCACTATTCCGCACAGTACTTAATCCGTAACGTGTGTTATTGCGTAGAATCCGCTAGGCCTGGTCATCACAAACTATGAATGAAGTAATACAAAAACGGCATAACTTCCAATACGAATGCTGTTGTAATACAGCAAATAGTAGGCTTAATTTATTTATTTTGGTTTATGTAACATTGTCCACACTTGTGGTCTCAAGGTAGCGTGCAGCCTTGTCACTGAGCGGGCCCGGGTTTGATATCCGGTCGGGACAAGCTTCCTGGGTGAAGTTTTTTTCCGGGATTTTTCCTCACCTGTAAGACAAATGCCAGGTAGCTTTGAGGCTCAAAAGGTCCCCGAACATCATCTGGCCATCATCATCATTATCATTATCATCCCTCGGTGTGGAAAGCAATGGGTAGCTACCACACATATAATAATTCCCTAGTAAAGCTGCAAAGCATAGCATGAAAATGCTATGATTGCAGTGAAAGACCTGCCCTAGGGCAGAACACTGTAAATAAAATATGTAACATTCATTTGCATTTTCCCGTGTTTTCACCAATGTAAATGCAGGCCAAGAACTAGTTCGGAAGTAGTCAATTTAGAGCTATCATAAAGCATAAGCTTAAATGGAAACAACATGTTGCTGGTGTACAAATAACCTGTTTTTGTTTGTGTTCTCAAGAAGTTTTGATGCCTCTGAGTGAGAATGCCCTACCTATAATATAATCTGTCTCTCCCATGCATTCATATACACGTAAGAAAATACAGATTAATAATTATTAAATCTGTTAATAATTCATATATATATATATATATATATATAAATTAATGTTTGTTGTTGGTTTGTTTGTTTGTTCGTACTTTATGCGTGGCTATACCGTTGATCCGATTGTGATGGGGCTTTTTGCAAAATGTTCAGGAGATTTCCAGGATGAACATAGGCTATAAGAGAGCTGTGATACTCAACTCCTACATCCTTAAAAATCGCCCTTTGTAGTGGAAAACGTGAAAAAAGTAGGTCTTTGGACGCTTAAATGGCTTACGCTGCCTAAACCATAACAAGCACACAAAATTAATATACAAAGAATGTAATTTCTCAAAAAGCTCTACAAAAAAAAGTCCGCGACAGTATACGTTTATCTCTTACGGATAACTCACAATAAACTTTTTGTCTTTCATTGATGCCAAGAAGATCGAGACAATACGTAGATACCTGTGCAAGCATAGCAGCATAGGCGGGTATTCTTTTACGGATAACTTACATTAACGAATTTTGTCTTTTAGCTCATTTATGCCAAGAAGATCGAGATAAGTAGATTCCCGGGCAACACCGGGTAATCAGCACTGGGAATCTTAAAATAATTACGATATACATTTATAATGATTTTTCACTTTACTTATTCAACTAACCAGTACATTAATTTTTGTCTTTCAGCTCATTTATGCCAAGAAAATCGGGATGAGTAGATTCCCGGACAACGCCGGGTAAACAGCACGGGGTATCTAAAAATAATTACAATAGAAATTTTTCCTTTTACGCATAAAGTCAAACATAAATGCACATTAATTTTCATATATTTAGACGGAGCAGCGAACGCCGGGTTCTAGCTAGTATATATATATATATATATATATATATATATATATATATATACTAGCTTACTGGACGGCCGTTTTCCTGCCCGAACGTTCAATTCTCGTGTCATGGCCGGACGATATAAAAATGTTATTTTTATCATAAAATTCACTAATTAAGACGCAATAAGATATTATTAAATAAGTTCGTAAGAAAATCTCTCACAGCCATCTGTTGTGGCTCAAGAAGCGTGCATGATGACATCACATTATAGTCGCACGGAATGTTGATAATGCAGATGACTACACATTTGGCATAAAAATCATATAACCCGATGGCAGCGCCACCTACTGAGTCTAGTTGTGAATCGAAATCATCCTGGGACCCACTCAAACACACATACAAAATTTTCATAAAAATCGGCCCAGTAGTTCAGTCAATTATTCATTTCGGGTTTCTAGTAAACCTCCACTTCTAATTGTCGGATTTCATTCAATTTTGGACAATACCTACCTCGGTTTATTTTGATTGGATATACTGAGTTTCGTTGTGAAACATAGAAAAATATGACCGCTAAAGAGATTTTAAAATTTTCACTTCTGGTGAACTGCTACACTATTTGATTTTAGAGGGTCCAATTGTGAATCTAAACTATCGAGTGACCAAATCAGATATGCACAAATAAATTCATCATTTCATCAAAATCTGTTTAGTCGTTTAGGAGGAGTTTAGTGATTTCATCTGTATACTGTATTATATAAAGATATAGTGAATACTATTGTTGATTAATTATTATTATTATTGTTATTATTATTATTAAATATAACGTCTATGTATCTATCTTTCTATATTTGTATCCATTTATCTTTATATCTATCCATCTATCAATTTATATATCCATACATTCATCCACCCATCCATCCGTCCATTGATCCATTTATCTATTATAGTATGTATGTATGTATGTAAGTTATGTAGATACCAGTTCTTATAACTTTGTTTATTAGAAGTCAATAGTAAAGAGCTCCATTATTGTATGAAGTAATGGGAACATTTTTCTTAGCTGTTATATTACTCTATCCCAATATTCTTTAAGTCTGAATAGAGTAAAAATGTAATTCGTTCGGTTATAAGTGCATGCCATATTCTACAATAATGTAAATAAAATCTCCACAATCCGTGGCTTTCATTGTTTCGTTACATTAAAATTCTTTAATTTGATTTTGTTCTCTAGAAATTAAATATTTTTAAACACTTATCTTGTCGCGCTCCGTAGCCGAGCGGTTTAAGGCACAGTGCCTTGGGACAGAGCTACGGGACTTACATTCACATCTGTTAATCTCAGATCTAGCCAGTATAGGAGTGACATGTGGTCAACATGTCGGGTCCCCCAGTCGTTATAGCAGGGTTTCTCAACCTGGAGCCGCTATTTATTGTAGCTACCCAAATTCCTCACGTTCCTGGATGGGCACCGATCTTCATATTGGCTAAAATTCCGTGAGATTTTGTTTTTTCCATCTGTGGGGACTCGAACCAGCGTAATCCCATAGTTCTGCATCAAGGCCCCAGGCCATAAACCGCTCGGCTACGGCGTAGAATGACTATGGATAACTTTACTTAAAAATAAAGGAACTTATTACAGCGTTACTTCAGTTTCTCTTTTCACTCATGAAAGTTCATAACCGAGAAAATTGGCTGAAGCGGTATTATTCAAGTTTCGTATTAGGGGATCCCGAGTTGAAACCCCGTTTCCGACTACCCTCTTCTAGATTTTTCCGTGGTTTTCCTCTGTCCTACAGGCAACTTTTGGGCTGGAATTTAATTATCAGGACCCATTTTATACTATTCATAATAGTATCCTTATTTATAATTAATATAATTAAAAAGAATAAAAGTAAATAGATGCTTTATGACTTCTTCTTTATGAGAGTAAAAATCCGTATGACTCCGTTCGGATTTTTAAAATGTAATCAAACATTATTCATTTCGTTCTATTAAAATGAAATTAAATCATTATGTTATAAATAGGTGCTGTACTATAACTGTATTCTCTTATAAATTACGTTTTGAATACTGATTGTATAAATTTGTTTGGATTAACATGTGGAAGGTTCAGAGCACAAATAGACTAAAAGCCCTATTTCATAAAAAAAATTTAATTAGATACGCCATGATCGTAGTTAAAGATTAAATCTAAAATGTGCCTGAAAATAGAATTTTGAAATTCTTCCTAGAATTGTTTAAGACAACCAATCAATTCCATTTCTAAACTATTCTTTATGCTTTTAAAATTTGTAAATAATAAATAAAATTTCATCTTCCAAAATTAAATATCAATATTTCATTATTAAACTATTAGAAAAATTTTAAACATTAATATTAGTACCGTTGTATGTACATTTTTTGTGGTATTTGGGTATTTTCTTTCTCAAGTCGAAAACACTTATTTTATGAAATAATAGTTTTTAACATCTTCTTTCAACAAACATGACATCCTGGACTTGGCCTACTTATGCTCTCAGCCAATCATTTCTCTTTCTCTTTTGTTTTAAGTCAGCATTTTTTGTGACACTTTTTTGTGAAATAATTTAATATAAGCCCATACTACCGTCATATATTCTTTCAAACATAATTTTTACCTATTAAAAATTAATTTCATCGTTTTGTTACAATTTGCTTACTCGTATTTTAAAACAATTGCTAGTAGAGGGAAATATTTAAGAGAGAAATGCAGGCCTACCATTTTGTGGTTATTAAATAATATGCAGTACAATTTTGAATTTGCTTTTAGCCAAAACAAATTATACATGAAGAGAGTGTGAAATGGGACGGCTTGAATTATTAATAATATTACGTGGATTCGGTTTGTGTACGTTTGAGGAACGGGTCATGTAATTGGTGGAGGCATGTCCAACATGTGTAAATGTGACAAAGGAACAATTTTCGCTCGTATAATATCAAAATGGCGGTGGTTGATGTGGATGTCGATAGATAGCTTTGGTGACCCCGGACCTAGCAACTTGGGGTGGGGGGACGATGGAGCACTGCTATGATTCGCGAAATTCCCGCAAGATGGCGATGTTCTTTACATCCTTCAACAATGCAGTCAAGATTCCAGCACTAATTGAGAAATTCTAAAATATCCACGACAGTGATTATTGTGTAGAGTAGAAAACAATTCTAATGACAGATTTAAGTTAATTAATATACATAACATGATTATGTTAGACAACATTATACTTCTTCAGCTGGTATTTTAAAACGCTTTAACTTATTTGTTATTGAATTCGAAAAGTCCCGGAGTAAAATTCCATATCGGTCCAATCTAACTAGGATCGTTTCCTGGTTTTTCTATAAAAACAAATTACAAATTAAATTTACATTACCAGAACCAATTTCATCGTAATCATCACCCAATAATAATAATAATAATATAATAATAATAATAATAATAAGAATAAGAAAAGAATGAAGAAGAAGAAGAAAATAATAATAATAAGAATAATAATAATAATAAGAAGAAGAAGACGAAGAAGAAGAAGAAGAATAATAATAATAAGAAGAATAATAATAATAATAATAATAATAAAGAAGAATATAGTAATGAAAATAGTAATAATAATAATAGTAATAGAAATAGTAATAATAATAGTAATAATAATAATAGTAATAATAATAATAATAATAATAATAATATAATAATAATAATAATAATAATAATAATAATAATAATAATAGTAATAATAATAGTAATAATAATAATAGTAATAATAATAATAATAGTAATAATAATAATAGTAATAATAATAGTAATAATAATAATAATAATAATAGTAATAATAATAATAATAAAGATAGTGGCAATAATAATGATAATGGTAATAAAATAACAATAATAATATTAATATATTTTATCCAGTCCATCGCTGTGGTCTTGAGGTTAGGTGCTGCCTTGTTACGTAGCGGGCCTGGGTTCGATCCCCGGTCGGGACAGGTTCCTGGGTGAGGTTTTTTTCGGGGTTTTTCCTCGCCTGTAAGATGAATGTCAAGGAACTTTAAGGCCCAAACGGTCCCCGGACACCATCTGGCCATCAATATCATCAATATCATATTCACCTAATTAGCTTAAGTTTAGTTTAAGGTCTCTCCTGGCGCATCATTACCATCACCATCAGCTCTCATATCATCGGGGCAGCGTAACTCCGCCTTCCAGGCGCCCCAACTGAGAACACCAGAAATGTCGAAATGACAACCTGGGGTATTAAATATATATACATATATATATATATATATATATATATATATATATATATCCAGGTCGGCTGCGATGGTCTAGTGATTTCATTTCAGCTGTTTCTATTTTTTATATGTCCTATTCATTGCCCAGGTTTCACTATCATATGTTACCGCTATTGACTTTATAGATTTTGTGTTTCTTTTAACGTCTTATTCTCCACCGCTGTTGTCTCGAGGTAGCGTGTTGCCTTGACACGCAGCGGGCCCCGGTTCGATCCCGGCATTTCGATCGGGGCAGTTTTTCTGAGTGAGGTTTTCATCGGGGATTTTCCTCACCTGTAAGACAAATGTCAGGAAAACATTAAGGCCCAAACGGTCCCCGAAATCATATGGCCATCATCATCATCCTTCACCGGTGTGAAAAGCAACGGGAAGCTACCACAGCTACCATTCCCTAGTAAAGCTGCAAGCATAGCATGAAAATGCTATGATTGCAGTGAAAGACCTACCCTCGGGCAGAATTACTATGGATGAATATTGTTCCATCTATGTCTTAATTAATTTAATTTAATTAATTTCAGTTCTAGATACGATTTTTTAAATATAATAATATGGTAACACAACTATATATAATTCGAGCACTGTAAACTAGCGGTTGGAGACCAATCACTTATTTGTGGTCATAAGCCTGGGCTACCTCCGCTAGCTTAGAGTGCCCGAGCTGTACATCTATTTTGTTTATGCTATGCTTACGATGCTGTCATACAATCATTCCGCAGTGTACTTCAGAGCATTGCGTAGTGAAGGTAAGTGACGTAGTGGACCTTCAAATAAAAAAAGGGGGTAAGCCATCTCTTCACCATTTCACTCTACGTGAAAAAACACAAGTAAGTAGTGTGTAGCTGGTTTCAAATATAACTATAAATAAGAATTCAATTACTATTAATCATACAAAATAAGTTCAATTATATATCAGGAACACTAAAAAGAACTTTGAAAAATAAAGCCAGGAAAGACTATAATGAAATTCTACAAGACAGTGCCTATTATTACTTACGGATCCGAAACATGGACAGTGACAACACAACAATCTGCCAGAATATAAGCTGCTGAAATTAAATTCCTCAGACCAATAGCAGGATATCAAAGAATAGACAAAAAACATAACACAGAAATATGACAACTAAAAGTAGAGAAATTAAACACAACAACAGTGAAATACAGAACAAACTGGAAAGAACAGTTGGCAAGGATGACTGAGAATAGAATACCAAAAGCAGCATACAACTATTCACCACGAGGAAGAAGAAGTTTGGGAAGATCAAAGAAAAGATGGAAACAGCAGCAATTTGGAGCCGGAACAGGCATAGTAAATGAGCATAAGTCGTTATGAAGAAGAAGATTAATCATAAAATATTTTTCGTTTCAAATAAAACAAAGCAAATGTATCTAAATTAGTATGGTTCAAATTCTTCCCTGTAGGGGGAGAGCGCCTAAATCTCTGTAAAGGGAAAACATAGGCTTACAAGTGATATAGCAAAAAAAAAGTTATTTGTCTTTTTTTTTTGTATATTTTCCGAGATATGCAAACTGTGTGAGCTTCTCTCATTTACATCCTGTATATAGTAATGGACAGAAATATAATCTCAATATATTTAAAATTTTGATATATATATATTATATATATATATACATGTAGTAAGACCCTATATATATATATAAGATCTCTTAAATGTATAAATTATTTGAATATAGATTGTAAGTTTCAGATATTTAAGGGCAAAGTCATATCATAAACACTAAATTTAAATTTCTTTATTGCTCAAATATTACACAGTTGTTTTTTTACTCTTTGGCATATATCTTAGGCAGTGTAACATAATACAATATTTCTGTTTTCAGAAGTAATATATTACATCATTTCTCCTTCTTTGTATAATAGTCCTAAGTTTTTTTAAAATTCAATTCACTAAATTCTCAGTGGCCTATTCCGTGTCTTTTTTTAATTGAATATCTTTAAACTGTTCTTTGTTGTTTATGAAATATTTTCGCACTTTTCAATCCAATTCATCCTATAAATTTTCAATGGGATTGGTATCTGACGTTTGTCCTGGAGTATTTAAAAGAGATGATACTTCATACAATCAATAGACGAACCATACCCACAGTTTGTTTACCATTATAAGTAGAAACCATGTGCTAGGCTATCTGCTACATTTCTTTAAATGTTGTTCCAGAATATACAGTGTGATTCATAAGTCTCTTGACATTTTTCTCGTATCGTTAATTTATGTATTTTTGTTATATATAATTGTAAACTATGCTAACAACAGATGAAAGATTAGCTATCGTTTTAGCTCGTAATATGAGGACTAACGTACGGGCAGGTCCAAGAAGAATTCACTAGAAAGTTCAGAAAACCAGGTCCTTGCAGACAAGCTATTAGAGATCTGGTACTGAAAATGAAACGGGCAGGATCTGTTGCAGATGAGGCATGTAGAGTGAGGCCGGATACAACACCAGAAGACGTGCAAACCGTACAGGATGCCATCTCACGAAGTCTTGGTGCACCAACCAGAAGACTCAGCAGAGAGATGGATATGTTACAAAGCACTGTATGGCGTACCTTGCGCTTCAAACTGAACAAACGCCCTTATCACATCCAGATAATGCACAAGACTATGTAGCTCGACAAGCTGTGTGTTAAATGACGTTGAAAATGAGGACGTCATGGAACATGTGTTGTTCAGTGATGAGGCAACATTTTACACATGTGGACATGTCAATAGGCATAATTGTAGGATTTGGGCAGGCTAACAGCCAAAAGCCATACAAGAGTTTCAGAGAGACACACCAAAGGTAAATGTGTGGCTGGGAATAACAAAAGTAAAAATTTACGGGCCGTTCATGTTTGTGGAAACAACAATAACTGGAAGTAACTATCTTGACATGTTAGAACAATACCTGGAACTGCAGTTGGCATAGGATGCTGTACAAGATACTGTGTTTTTTTAGCAAGATGGTGCACCACCCTATTTTGCCATCATTATCCGTGACCACCTCAACGAAGTTTTCGCTGATAAGTGGATCGGCGGTGGTTCACCGAGAATTTTGGCGGCCCGCTCTCCAGATCTGGCACCATTAGACATCTTTGTTTGGGGTTACGTTAAGTCCAAAGTGTATGAAGTGAAGATCAACACTTTACAGCAATTGAGGAACCGAATAACTGCAGCGGTAGCTGCAATCACACCAATTATGCTGGCAAAAGTGTTTCGTTGTACACAAGGGAGATGGGGTCTGTGCCGTGACTTAGAGGGCTACCATGTTGAAATGCACTGAGTTTATCATCCAGTTGTCATTAGTTTCCATATGTAATAACAAGTTTGGCATTAAACATTTGCTTGACGAAAATGTCAAGAGACTTTTGAATCACCCTGTATTTACAAACATATTTATTATTTTCCAATGATAAACACACGTTCGCCTAATCCAAACGGCGCGGGCGCCTTAAACCCCCTCCAAACCTAACACCTCCTATACCATGTTTTATTGTAGATAGGAAGTTTTATAATTCTTCTTCTTCGACTTCAAGTTTAGGCTGTAAGCCTGTGCCAACTCAAGCATATCCCTCCATCTGGTCATGGGGCGTCCAACGGAACGTTTACTCTTGGAGTATATTGTAAAGCCTGTTTTGATAGACGAGATGTCTCCATTCTATTTATATGTTGAAACCATTTTAATTTATTGTCTGTAAATTTATTTGCTAATTCATGTATTTGTAATTGTTCTCTAATGTCAGTATTGCGAATATCATCTCTTATTAAAGCGTGTATTTCTATCCTTCTTAAGAAACGCATTTCTGCCTTTCGTATCTTTCTTTTTTTCCAAATTTATTTAATGTCCAGTTTTCAATTCCGTATGTTAGGAGCGGAACTGCCAAGACCTTATAAAATCTCATCATTGTCTCTTTCCTGGTTTTGTTTAGCCAGGTTCTTTGAATTGTGCCACACATATGCTGGAATTTTGATAATTTATTATCTAGACCTTTCTCTTTTTCATATGATAATAAGCATCCTAAATAATTGAAACATCTTACTTGATCTATTGTTTTGTTTTGTAGAACTATTTTTGACCTTTCTCTTTTTCATATGATAATAAGCATCCTAAATAATTGAAACATCTTACTTGATCTATTGTTTTGTTTTGTAGAACTATTTTTGATCGGATAGGAAATTTTATAATTCCAAATATATACTTTTTTTCTAGACCATAATTAGCTCATTATTCTGAAATACATTTAATTTAATTTTTAACTGAACATATTTATATCCAGAGCGATCCTTGATTACAAACTTACTGACAATTTAACTCTTCTTCATATTTATCATCATCCAAATCATGAATATTTTAGTGGAATCTGTCGCCTCTGGTCTCGAGGTAGCGGTGTGTCTTGTCACGCAGCGGGCCAGAGTTCGATTCCCGGTCGGGACAGGCTACTGGATGAGGTTTTTTCGGGGTTTTTCCTCACCTGTAAGACAAATGTCAGGAAGCTTAGGGCCCAACGGTCTCCGAAAATCATCCGGCCATCATCATCATCATCATCATCATCATCATCCTTACAATTATCATCATCCTTCACCGGTGTGAAAAGTAACGGGAAGCTACCACACCTATAATTTCCTAGTAAAGCTGCAAAGCATCAAAATACTATGATTGCAGTGAAAGACCTCCCCTTGGGCAGAATTACTGTGAATGTCGCCTGTAGTTTACTCAAGGTGATCTTGGTGAATCCATCTACATCATGACCTTCCCAAACTCTCTTTCCCTGTGCTTGATATTGTAGAGATAGTTTGGGTAATCTTTCCCTTTCCATCCTTAAAACATGTTTCCAATTTTGTTGACATTTTATTTTATCATTCAATGTATTTTCGACTTAATTTTTTTTGACATTGATTTTTTTCTTCATATTAACTTATATAGGCACAGATATTTTTTTTCTTGCCACTCTTGCATGATATACCTTTTATGAAGCCGTGCGCTGTTATGCTTGCCCGGGAATCTGCTTATCCCGATCTTCTTGTCATCAATGAAAGACAAAAATGGTTATTGTGAGTTATCCGTAGAAGATAAACATATGCCGTCGCGGATTTTTTGTAGAGTTTTTGAGATATTCAATTCTGTGTACATTAATTTGGTGTATTTGTTATGGTTTAGGCAGCGTAAGCCATTTAAGCGTCAAAATCGGGATTTTATTTCACGTTTTTCAGTACAAAGAGTGAATTTAGGGGTGAAGGGGTTGAGTATTATAGCCTATGTTCATCCCGGGAATCTCCTGAACATTTTGCAAAAAACCCATCAAAATCGGATCAACGGTATGGCCGTTTACAGAATACGAACAAACAAACAAACGTTAATTTTTATATATTAGATATAGTAACCATATTCATCATTAAGTACTGTGAGTTAAAACGATGGGACAGATTACGAGGATGGCGTTACATGTTTTGTTTTGATGCTGGTTTTATTGTGTATAGTGACGTAAGAAATAGTACTTCACCAACTCGTCACTCCGTCTCATGCTTAGACGCCCAGTAACTGCTTCTATATTAGAGAGAATTAAAATCACATTCTTATGATGTTTAGTTATATTTACACAGTGTACAATGACATTGACCTTAAGTAACGGAGGAAGAAGAGGTTTAGTTATTTTTTTTATGTATTCTCAACAGTTTTAACTTTGTGTTGTACGAGTACTGTTCAGATATGGCTTCTTCTTCGATTTACAAATGAAAACATACTGCATCTCTGTTCTACTGTATTAAACTGTTTTATTTTATATTGCATGTGTAAAGTAAGACAATGGAAAGAAGACGCTAGAACTCAAGAAATTTAATTGTTAATCATGAAAACGTCAGTATGATAATAATTTGATAATTATTGTTTACGATATATTCGCCTGAAAAGACAGTCGAATGGAGGAGATTATATAACAGTGAGCTATATGATCTATATACAAAACCATTTATAATAACAGTTAATTCTCATAGACTACGATGGGCAGGACATGTGGCACGAACGGGAAATGTAGGAAAGCCAGAGGGAAAACGTTTGGGAAAATAACATTAGCCATGATTTTAGGGAAGTAGATTATACAGGGCATGATGGGAAAACATTAGATCAGTATAGGGATGTGTGGAGACCTTATATCCGCGCGGACATCGACTACGGTTCGATAGGGCCAGTGAGTTAGTATATATATATAGGCCTATGTCTATTATATTTTATTACTATTATATGAGCAGAATATATCCTACATAAAATGACAAAATGGGAGGGAGGAGGTGTTAAGTTTTTTATATGTATGGATGTAGGTGTAAATTATATATATATATATATATATATATATATATATATATATATATATATCCATAACCATCCATAGTAATTCTGCCCGAAGGCAGGTTCTTCACCATGATGTAGATGGATTCACCAAGATCACCTTGAGTGACTACAGGCGACATCCATAGTAATTCTGCCCAAGGGCAGGTCCTTCACTGCAATCATATCATTTTCATGCTATGCTTGCAGCTTTACTAGGGAATTGTAGGTGTGGTAGCTTCCCGTTGCTTTCCACACCGGTGAAGGATGATGATGATGATGATGGCCATATGATTTCGGAGACTGTTTGGGCCATAAAGTTTTCCTGACATTTGTCTTACAGGTGAGGAAAACCCGATAAAAAGCTTCACCCAGAAAAACTGCCCCGACCGGGGATCGAACCCGGGCCCGCTGCGTCATAAGGCAGCACGCTACCTCGAGACCACAGCGGTGGATATATATATATATATATATATATATATATATTCCTTTAATTATGGATAGTATTTTAAGTGCAAAGAGCTAGATAGCCACTTCATGCTATAATAATGAATATAATACATTTTAAACAAAATATCAATAAATTGCACTGTTAATTTATACCTGACGTCTGTGGGCTCCATAATTTGCCATAGATACAGGCTACATAGTACTCATGGTCGATTTTATAAACTGGTTATCCAAATATTTAATTCCCAATTAATCAGTATATTTGGATCACATTCTGCAAAGAGAAACCAAGCCATGATAGGCTATAACTGAACTAAGGAAAATGCAAGTAAAATTAATGCCAATAAAAAGTTCATAGATAAAAATAAATATTTACTTATTACTTCAACCAACAGAATATCAAAGAATTTCTATTTTATGAGAAAGATGGCAACTCAAACATATTTTTTTTAACTATGAGGTTTTACACATGTTTGTTGTTTGATTTTTTCCTGCAGAAAGAGACATGTGGCATATTCTGTCAGAGTTTTCTTATTTGGTTCATAGATGGCATGAGAATGCGGGTGGGGTGTTGGATATTTTTTGCAGGACATTAGCGATACTTGAGAAACAATAACATAGGATTAAACTAACTCCATGGCGCGACAGGCCTAGAAAGCCCTTGGCCTTCCAGCTGCTGCTGGCCTCGCATTCACATGTGTTAATCACAGAGGTAGACGATCATCTAGCCAGTGTAGGGGTAACGTGTTGTCAGCATGTCGAGTTCCACAGCCGTTATAGCTGGTTTTTCAACCTAGAGCAGCTACTTATTGTAGCTACCAAAATGTCTCATGTTGCTGGGTGGGCACCGGTTCCATACTGGCCAAAATCCCGTGAGAAAATTTCTTCCCTCATGGAGATCCGAACAATTGCAAGTCCCGTAATTATATTAGGCCATATACAGTATTTAAATTTTGAGGGTTGGTACTTTTTGCAGAATGTGGTCCAAATAACGTTCTATTGTATTTATAAATTTTTCAGTCATTTCTTCGGCCTTCAGGTCTATAATAAAGTGTCTGTTTTGATAAACGATTATTTGGCATTCTTTGTACAGACTTTGAAAAAAAAATGATGGCACAACTCTTGATGGTGGAAAGTTAAACGTTTTGAAGAGCGATTCACACTAGTAAATTGTTACATGTGCTGTCTCCTTTGAGGTCAAATCCGGCGGCATAAGGGGCCAATCATAGGTTTATACCAATCGTTATTGAAATAATTGCAACAAATAAATGTCTTTAAATGTCTAAGTTAAGAGAGTTATCAGATGACTGAAAGCAAGAAATGGTCTCTTAAACCAATTAATAGTAAATTAGCGCTTGCTTCTGATGCAGTGTTTGTATCCTTCGCTTCAGTAGATCATTCGGTAAAATGCCTTTTTCGACGACGCGAGCCCAGGTTCGATCCAGGTCAGAATTTTTTTTAAAATAACGTCGTGTTATTTTTTATAATGCCTACACGTTACCAGGCTACGTTATATAAATACATTTGTATATATAGGGAAATCCATTAATTAAAGGAAATATATATATATATATATATATATATATGATATGAAAAGAAAAATGAATGCTTGAGTCGGGATTCGAACTCGAGTCTCTAAAGTCTGTACCTTTAGCGCTCTAACCAACTGAGCTACTCAAGAATTCCAATACAAGCATACAATTTTCTTATACATGTAGTATTCTCAATTCACACAAGAGGTAGCTGAAATTGTTCCAACTTGCCATCTCGCGGCTAACGTAACAGTTAAGCAAATTTTTTTTTTAAAGAGAATATTTACTTTATAGCAGTAACGCTTTTATATATAGATATTATAATATATTTTTGACATTTGGCAATGAAGGCAAATATGATATGAAAAGAAAAATGAATGCTTGAGTCGGGATTCGAACTCGAGTCTCTAAAGTCTGTACCTTTAGCGCTCTAACCAACTGAGCTACTCAAGAATTCCAATACAAGCATACAATTTTCTTATACATGTATGCTTGTATTGGAATTCTTGAGTAGCTCAGTTGGTTAGAGCGCTAAAGGTACAGACTTTAGAGACTCGAGTTCGAATCCCGACTCAAGCATTCATTTTTCTTTTCATATCATATTTGCCTTCATTGCCAAATGTCAAAAATATATTTATAATATCTATATATATATATATATATATATATATATAATGAATAATGATTGTAAAATCTGGTTACTTTGTTTTAAAAAACAAGGCAATACAAGATTATTTATTTCCACTACTAATGTAAAATGCGTCTAATTAATTTAAATTAAGACAAATTAATATATAATTTCATTATACATGTAAGTCCTGGTGTAGTGCATCACTTCATACAGACAGTTTCTAGAAGGGAACGGTGTGTGGTCTAGTGGAGGGAGCTTCTATTTCCCATGCAGGAGGTCGCGTGTTCGATCCCGCTGTCATGCTTTTTTTCTCTCTCTCGTCCTTATCTCAATTAATTTTCTTTGTTTTGTTTTATTTTTTGTTTTGTTTTATTTACAGCATTTACCGCACCACGCGAAATTATTTTCCATTGCACGACACACAACAAAATAGAACGGATTTTATTTCTAAAATAATTGTATACTTGTGAACCAAACAACTGGCCTCTGGTCATGCGCAGTGGCTTCGTTCTGGGACTTGAAAATTACCTGTAAGCCAACAATTAGTTCAAATCACTTATATTTATTTCTGTATACTATCTCGTTTACATTACATATTTGTAATTCATCTCTGATATCTTGACTTCTCTTTTGGTCTCTTAACGATACACCTGTAATGGATCTCAGAAATCTCATTTCTATTGTCTCAATTTTATGTTTATCAGAGATTGTTAAAGGTCAATTCTCAGATCCACAAAAAACTGTGACAGAAAAATAATGTTCACAATAATGAGTTAATTGTCCACCGCTGTGGTCTCGTGGTAGCGTGCTGCCTTGTCACGCAGCGGGCCCGGGTTCGATCCCCGGTCGGGACAGTTTTTCTGGGTGAGGTTTTTCCTCGTCTGTAAGACAAATGTCAGGAAAACTTTAAGGCAAAACGGTCCCCGAAATCATATGGCCATCGCAATCATCATCATTCATATTCATTTAGGTTAAGCTTAGGATTAGGGACTCTCCTGGCGCACCATTATCATCATCACCCATCATATCATCGGGGCAACGTAACCTCGCCTTCCAGGCGCCCCAACCTCAGCACGCCATGCCAGGAATGTCGAAAGACAACTTGGGGCATTAAAAAAAAGAGTTAATTTTGACTGGTACTTAAATTTTGTCGCAATCGTTTACAGTGTAGATTTATAGAGCTAGTTGAAAATCGATAATTTTGAACACACAACCTCTTGGGAAATAGTAGCTTAAACAACGTTTACAATATAAATGTTACATCAAAAGAAGACAAAGAAAAATACAGAGTTGGAGAGCAGATGGTGAGAAAACAATAGATGAGCAGATGTAGAGTATCGAACCGAGGGCACGTGGGCAGAAGTGATATAGATGGAGAAGAGAATCGAGGTAACGAGCTGACTAAATTGACCTTCTCGCTGCAGAAAATTACTCCAGGAATCCATTTCTTTCAGGGAAGAGATGCCAAGGGGAAGCCATAATTACAGGTGAACCAGGAGCACTGGAATGGAAGTGATGAAACATAAAAATTTTCTTGATAGCACGAATACTTTCTCCTCTCTTCGTAATACTCCGTGCAAGAAACGCCAAAGTTATTTTTCTTTCTACGTGACATGAACATCCGGACAAAACAGTTTTATAGATTCAATTTAATAGGAGGTATGAGTTGTCAAAAAAAGAAGAAAAGTTCAATTATTTCGTTTTAAATACTAAACCGCAGGTCCATCTTATTTATCATCCGTATTTAAAAATTCGCTGACGTTATAATATTACTCCATATGTACTTTTTTCTCTCTCATGTTATTCCACCTACCCATTTAAGCCATAAATTAAAGGTTCCGCTTTTTTTTCTGAAACAATTTTAAAATCAACTTCAATACATCAGGCGTATCTAACTCGCGATTCTCGTATACGTTTGAATATTACTCGTATTCTTTCAAATAATAATAATAATAATAATAATAATAATAATAATAATAATATAAATAATAATAATATATAATAATAATAATAATAATAATAATAATAATAATAATAATAATAATAATAATAATAATAATAATAATATATAATATAATAATAATAATAATAATAAATAATCATAATATAATAATAATAATAATAATAATAATAATAATAATAATAATAATAATAATAATGAAGATGATGGTGATGATGATTATGATGGTGATGATGATGATATTGATAATGCTGTAATAATAATAATAATAATAATAATAATCATAATAATCATAATTATAATAATAACAATAATAATAAAACTGATTCGCTGGCACCATCGAACCCGGAGGTTCGTATCTAAACGAACATACATTCCTATTCTGAGCTATTTTTTTAAAACAATAGTTCCCTACGGTTTAATATTATTCACGCGTTCAATTGCTCAATAATAATAATAATAATAATAATAATAATAATAATAATAATAATAATAATAATAATAATAATAATAATAATAATAATAATAATAATAATAATAATAATAATAATAATAATAATAATAATAATGATAATAATAATAATAATAATAATAATAATAATAATAATAGATAATAATAATATATAATAGTAGTAATAGTAGTAATAGTAATATAGTAATAATAATAATATATAATAATATAATAATAATAATATAATAATGCAATGTTATTAAACTGGCAGAATGAGTTTAGACAAAAGGGTCTTTCTTCCATTCAGTCAGTAAAGTAAGATATACAGAATATTCGTTTATATACCTGTACTGTAATTAACTTTGGAATTAATATTAAATAATTTGTTTCTTTTCGTAGTTTCATCTCTTCCTTTTAGACATTTTATATGTTCTATACCACCCGGGCTTTACAGTGAAACGAAATATTAAATAAATACCAACATAAAACCTGCATTTAAAAATAAATATGGTAGTTACGTTTAAATGTTACAATATACATATAAATCATTTGAAGTTTTTAAGTAACTAATGATAAAATAGAAGTAACACTGCAATAGAGTTTCATAATTATGCCAGTTTTTACTTGAAAGTGGGTATTGACAGGCAGCGCCTGATTTCCACTGGTAGTGAATTCCAATAACAGGAAATTGAGGCAGTGAAAGAAGAGAAACAATGAAATATTCTGTGATACAGTATGTTTAATATTTGATTGACTTGAACTCTGGTGTTGACATTATGATTAGATGATGAAAAATGAAAGCGAACTGACAGATATCTGGATCTAGAAGTGTGAATAATTTGGAATAAAAGAGTAACATAATGCAACGTTCATCTGTCACTGAGACTGATCTAAAATAGTGATTCAATAGAAGGCATAATTTGGTCATACTTTCGGACATTGCAAATAGATTTGATGAAAAACATAGTGGGATGATAGTATTCGGATGGATGTTAATGATGTTAGGGAGATATGAACTGGATTAATTCGGCTAAGGCTGAGAATATGAATTAATGAAGGGCCTAAGTGAATGCGGAATTGAATCTACGGGTTCATAAACCATGCAGTTAAAACCCTTAAATTCGTAATGTATCCATTTGGATACATCAGTTGGTTTAATTAATTTAATATTTTAAATAAATCAGAAGAAAACGAACAAAAACAAACCACTTAAATGTGTGTCAAATTATACAATATACCTAATAATAACAGTTACACAAGATTCCGTTTTCACTGCGGTCCGCCACATTCAAATAACAAGCAGAATAAATTTGTGTTTTGCCAATTTAAGGGTTAAATAATATATAATGTATATGCATAAAGACGGCAAATCTTAGAGCTTATCGGTACAACCAAGCATTTATCATAAGTAATGCCACGAGTGATTTCCAATTTATCTAGAGAATTTGGAAATCAAGAGTGGCATTTGTTAGGACTATTTAACGAATAAAATTAAGCTGTTTACTCACATATCATTATTTAACTATAGTTATTTTAAAATATTTATATATTTAATGTAAACGGCGATGTTTGAAAACAAATGAGAAGCGATAGGTACGCTTCATGTGCTTCTTTTGTTTATCACTGCAACTAGAGCATACTATTTATTGCCAAAGGAACGCAATATTGTAAGAATGCTCTCTAGTGGAGAAAAAATGAAACACATCAAACTGTATATTAATTCATTTCTGATGTCGTATGATGTAAATATGACAATTATATTTTTCTGGATTGTTACCTGGGAAAAAATATATTTAAGAAAGTGCAAACAGTGGTTTCTTTTTTGGTGATATAATCAATTGCTACAAATGTTTTTATATTGACATTCATGCACTATATATACAATCTGGTAGCCGTATTTCTCACAAGCTCAGTCACTGCAAAATAATGGTCAGACCTGTTCAGAATATTAAAAAGGAGGAGCTTTCTTTAATATGGTAATTATAACACTAATAAATATTTCGTGAAACACGACTCTGATTGGTTGTAAAACAGAAATCATTGAAACGTGATTGGTCATTGAGTCCCATTTGGGGCATGAGTTAAATAGTCGTTATAATGTGGTAAAACCCTGAAATAACTTTATAGATGTTAACATTTTGAACCGTTATTAAGATATAATGGTAAATATCAGGATCTATCATTTAAAGTGGTGGGGGCACGCCGTAGCATAGTGGTTAAGGCACTGAGCTACAAGCCGGAGGGTCGAGAGTTCAAGTCCCGTTGGGGTCACAATTTTTAAACTGACCCAAACCCTCTGGCGGCACTATGGCCCTGGGGTCGACTCAGCCTCTAACGTAAATGAGTACCAGACGCTTGTTCTGGGAGTAAAGGCGGCCGTCACGCAGGGCTGACAACCCGGCTGACATAAAGTGCCGTTTGTCTAGAAAAAGTGGGAGCCCTAACCTCCTACTACCCCAAGGGCCTGCGGGTCTGTTGTGGGATCACTTTACTTTACTGTCATTTAAACTGGTAAAATTGTATTAATTTAGTAAAAAAATCTTTAACCTAACCTCCGCTCACCGCAATTTAGTTCAGTTTGTGTCCACTGGCGTGCGTATATGTACAATACTTAAAACTTTGCGAATCGTATATTTGCATTATTTTTTGTCCTGCTTTTTAGTGAAAATTAGGTTAGGTTCCAGACTTTTTATTAAAATAACTCGAATTTACCAGCTCACATATATAAATCCTGATATTTACCAACATATCTTGGTGAAAGTTCAAAATAGTTTAATTTAACAAGATTTTCGGGATTTTCCCGCACTGTAACTGTAAATTTTAGGTTATAACGGCAAAATCTAAGAAGATTGACAGGTCTTCACACATTTACGGTAACATATGTACTGTATTCAAAAATCGTGAGACATTATTTTGTGAACATAATTTAGTATGCTGACGATCAGGTGCTTACCGAGACAGAAGACGAGCTTCAATATATAATATGTATACATTAAATGAAATATCAAAGAAATATAATTGTAAAATATCAACAGAGAAACCGCATGTTATGGCTTTTAAGTGCAAAGATCCGATTAGATTAAAATTGTAATAGATGACAATATTGAAGCAAATTTCACATTTTAACTATACAGGGTGATTCAAAAGTCTCTTGACATTTTCCTCATATCGTTAATTTATGTATTTTTGTTATATACAATTGGAAACTATGCTAACAATACAGGAAAGATTAGCTATCGTCTTCGCTCGTATATGAGAACTAATGTGCGGGTAGGTCCAAGAAGAATTCACTAGAAAGTTCAGAAAACTACGTCATTGCAGGCAAGCTGTTAGAGATCTGGTACTGAAAATGAAACGGACAGGATCTGTTACTGATGAGGCACGTAGAGTGAGGCCGGTTACAACACCAGAAGACGTGCAAACAATACAGGATGCCATCTCTTGAAGTCCTGGTGCATCAACCAGAAGACTCAGCAGAGAGATGGATATGTCCCAAAGCACTGTATGGCGTACCTTGCGCTTCAAACTGAACAAACATCCTTATCACATCCAGATAATGCACAAGACTATGTAGCTCGACAAACTGTGTGATGACCTGTTAAATGCCATTGAAAATGAAGACATGTGTTGTTCAGTGATGAAGCAACATTCCACACATGTGGACATGTCAACAGGCATCATTTTAGGATTTAGGCAGGCAAACAGCCAAACACCATACAAGAGTTTCAGAGACACATCAAAGGTAAATGTATGGCTGGGAATAACAAAAAAAAATTATGGGCCGTTCATGTTTGCCTGCAACCGGAGCTGGCACATGATGCTGTTCAAGATACTGTGGTTTTCCAGTAAGATGGTGCATCACCCCATTTTGCCATCACTATTCATGACCATCTCAACGAAGTTTACCCTGGAAGGTGGATCGATCGTGGTTCACCGAGAATTTGGGCGGCCCGCTCTCCAGATCTGACTTCTTCGTTTGGTGTTTCGTTAAGTCCAGAGCGTATGAAGTGAAGATCAACACCTTACAGCAATTGAGAAACCGAATAACTGCAGCGGTAGTTGGAATCACAGCAGCTATGTTGGCAAAAGCTGTATACAAGAAAGATGGAGTCTGTGCCGTGACTTAGAGAGCCACCACATTGAAATGTACTGAGTTTATCATCCATTAGTCATTACTTTCCATGTGTAATAAAAAGTTTGACATAAAACATTGGTTTGACGAAAATGTCGAGACTTTAGAATCACCCTGTATTGGAAATTGTATTTCTTATAACTATGATACAGACCCACAAATAAAAATTTCGTGTCTATCATAACATTATGAAACAAAACAAGAAAGGACACATAATTGAAATTTTATAAAACAATATCTGTGCCATCATGTTTGTATGACAGTGAATGTTGGATGCTGAAAAAAGGATGAAATCACAATAAATGTATCGGAATTACATTTTTAAGAGCAATAAAAGGATGCTCATTGAAATACCATATTATAAGTGAATATATACGTACAGGTTTACAAATTGCGCCACCCTAGATAAAATTAAAACTTACACAACAAAATTGATTCAACATCTTGATAAACTTAATAGAGATCTGAATACTCAGAAGAGCCTGGAAATATACACCTGTAGGCTAGAGATCCCAAGGAAGACCAAGAAGGCGGTGGAATGAAGAACCCGGAACAGGTCCGAAGGTCCATACCGTGAACTTGCTGCTGCTGCTGATGATGATATACCTTTTTCTGGTAATAATTCTAATAAAACAAATAGCCATAATCTGAAAACTATGCATTCAAAATGGCTAAAGTTGGTAGCATTTGAAAGAGGAGGTCTTGACCTTTTAATTCCATGTCTTTATTAATTATAGAAGCGGCGCGCTTGTAAAAAGAATCAAAACTCTTTTAATGAGACAGCCTCAGTAACTTAATTTCTCGGGATTTTTTTAAAGTGCAAAAAAACTTTTGCAAGATCTTTTTTTAAAATTTTTAGTCCAAAGAGGGACAATCAGATGGATAGAAAATACTACATTAGAGTGAGCTACACAATCAAACATATTCTATCTAATAATAACTGGAAAGCGCACTAACGTGCATTGGAGCAAATATTCTATATGTGATACCTGATCCATATGTCACACGTCAAGACGATAATATTCTATAAATGCCTCATGGGCTAGTGGTCAGCGTTTCTGACTACTGTTCATGAGGTCACGGGTTCGATTCCCGGTCAAACCATATGAATTTTTCCTATGGTTGCCCATGGTCTGGAATTTAGGTTAAGAACTTTCTTTGCGCTTCATTATCATTTATCACCCATTATATCATCCGCCTTCTAGGCGCCCCAACTTCAGAAGTGGGTTACAATTAAGCCAATGCCAGGAAATAACATCAGAAATGTCGAAATGACAACCCGTGACATTAAAAATAAATATTCTATAAATGACCCATACAGATGGATTGGAAGAGGATCACCGTACATCACATGACCTGTCAGATCACCAGGCATAGTGCGACCTGATATTTTCCCCTGGGGGTTTGTTAAGGATCAAATCTGAACGACACTTATGTGATTTAGATAAACTGACAAAGAAAGAATTTATGCTGTTAACAACGTAACATTACAAATGTTAATACATGGTTCAAAGTTGAATACTGGTTGGACATCTCTCGTGTCACTGCTGAAAACCATGCTGATATTTATTGATTGGTCTCACCTAGGCCTATAGGCCTGTATTTATATTAGTTCAGATATTAAAGCTACTTGATTTTGTTATACTTATAAACGAATACTTTGTACATTATTTATTTTAATGACAGGAACATGCATTTTATCTTTTTCTCAACCGATTGCAAACGTTTGTTCAGGTAAATACTAATATTCATCATCATCATCATCATCACTCCAGGGATTAGGCAATTGCCCGTTCCGACTTCATAATGCATCAGCCCAACGTCTTCTAGGTCTTCCAGCATCACGCCTTCATCTTGCTTGATAATTTCTTGCTAACAATGGATATCTCCTTACTCATTCCATCCATGTGATCAATCCATTTCTGTCTGTAATTCGTGACCTTATCCAATAAAGGCTGTACTTTCAATTCTTCTCTTATATCCTCATTTCTTATTCTATCAAATCTTGTACATCCTTTTACTTCGCATCTCTGCCGTCTGTATTCTATCCTTCTGTCTTTTCACTGGAGCCCAAGTTTCACATCCATACAATATTGTGGGAACCGCCATAACATTATACAGAAATACTAATATTACTTAATTTATTTTATGATATTCAGTTCATTTTTCTAACTATGTATTTAATTTTAATATTAAATGTAGACATGCTATAATTCACTAACATTGAATTTGAGTTGGAATATATCAGAATTATAGTCTTCCTTAAGGGTTGACTTTGTTGATATAGGAGTGCAGTTCCTAGTCTCTGGTCCCGAGGGTTTCGAGTTCAAACTTAGCCGTAATCGATGGCTTTTTTTAGAATGAACAAATCCAAAAAACAAGTTTTTCGGGAGGGACTTTAAATCGTAGGTCCAGAATATGAAATTGGGCTGTTAAGAAACCTCAATCCTAAATTAGAGCCTCTGAGAAAAAAAATCAACCTTTCCTATCCAAATAATATCCTACCTAGTTGCACACTAGGTATTTCTTTGAGGCGATGAGCTAAACATTTATTATTCGCTAAAATCTGTTGAAAAATTAGTAGTAGTAGTAGTAGTAGTAGTAGTAGTAGAACTTTATTAGACAAAAAGTAAGATATGGGTCGCACAGACAGTAAGCCATACGTGATGTTGACAGTCCGTTACAATAAAGTGATAATTGATAATAGTATAAAGAAAAACAAAAAAAAACAATAACATTACAATTACATAAAGAAAACACAATAATATTGCAATTAGATAATAATACAATAGCATTATACATTAATTAAATTATGTATAATTATTAAAAATTTTTGGTATTGCATTTTGATAACATATATTTATTCATGAATGAGTGTTGTTCTTATTTTCCGCGTTTTGTCCAGAAATTTACCCAGAAAAATTAGTAAATAAATTATCTTGTTAGTTAACTTCCGAAAAGGAGCACCCTTACCCCACTTGGAAAAGTACGGATGTAGACAGATGTAATTCAATATTTAAAAATTATTAAAACAGATTTTTAGCAAACCAATGTTATTGTGAATAATATCATTTCAAAGTATTCAAGATGGCCGAGGGATAAATTACGTAATACCGAAAAACTGTTCAATTATGTGAATTGTATGTTGTATAATATTTCCGGCAGGATGTTATCTGACTGTAAAATAAGGCTCAGCTGTGAATACTACTTACAAAGTCGCATTTATTAAATATATTATTACTTTCAAAATTCCAAGGATTCCTTTATGTCATAATTCCAGTGGGAGTCGCTGGTGCTTACAACTATACAATTGGCATTGCTTAGGCAACCGCTTTTTTATATCAACTTATTTCATAAACATGTTCCCACTTTCTTTTATTGTGAGACGAACATCTTTAGGACATATTTTGCGTAGCATCTTTGAATAAATATCAGTATAGTAGACTAAAAATATAAAACCTTTGTATGACAGGTTCACAGAGCATGACAGACTGAAATAGTGTTATATACTCTCCATATCTGTTTTGAAGATCATATAAGTGACTCTAAAGATTGCTCATATGTACCTTCCAATAATTGTTTTCCTTTATTTATCCTATTTTTGGAATTTAATTCGTTTCTGATTCCATTATAATCGTTAAATTATATATATATATGTTTTCTTTACTTTGTATTTCGGAAACGAAAATTTTTCCTTTTTGATAATTTCATAATTTCTTCATAGAACTACTGTTTATTTATTGTGGTTTTTCGGGTGCCAGGGGCTTCATACCCTGCCTGTTTAATATTACATTTTATTATATTTCAATTCTTCTCAATGGTATTTTATTATCTATTTTATACTTTGATATGCTGTTTCCTGTCTTTTTTGGCATAAAAACTGTATGCTCTTATCCTCCAGCAGTTTAATCTTGTCTAATGAATTGTTTGCATTTTCCATTGTTGATAAACTTCGAATCTAATTTTTACAGAAATCTTTCTTCACTCCCTGTATTTAAGGATATGGCAGAAGGTGTAATGTGTCTAATTGTTATAGCATAATTTACTGTTGATTGTTGGATCTCGTATTCTAAAATGTGTAGGCTTACATGTATTGGATATTATAATCAAATGTATTATTAATCCTAAAATTATAGTTTTTTCTTTCTTTCTTCTAAAAACTACAGCCTGATGTCGGGCCTTGACCTCCTGTATTAAGCCCCTCCAAATCTATCTATCCATTGATTTCCTTTTCCAGTTCTTCACTCCCTTCTGCTTTTATCAATCTCCTTCCCAGGCTCACTATCATGTTTTGATATGGTATTTTTTTACGGGATGGCTTTATTAGTCTCATGCCCAACCCCAACCTGGAGGACCAGGGTATCTTGTTTTGTTTGGATCATCACGCTACCAGTAGCTACGCTACCGCCGACAGCTCTCGGGATCATTTGACCACTCAAGCCCCCACCACTGCTTCAAAGTAGAGTTACCTTCGAGGGAACTTAAATTATTATTGTTGGAACATAATTGTATTAGTATTTATCCATTGTTGTTTACTATCTCCACGTTAAATCGTTGTTTCGTTCACTCCTGGTATTATTTAATTGTCGATTCTGGCGTTGAAATATCCTAGTATAGGCACAGATTCATTTGGTTGGAATTTCTTCGAGACAGTCATTTAACGTCTCATAAAATGTTACTCTTTTCTTTCGAGATATGCAATCTTCTGATGGATAGACATTAAAAAAATTAAATTGAATTATGTTTGATTTTATTTTCAACTTTTCTAGTAGTATTCTCACTGTGATGAACTTACTATGTATGATTGCGTCTTTATATATCTTATGTATTAGCATTCCTACTCCACTTTGCGCTCTATTATCTTTTGAAACTCCATAAAAATTAAAATTGTCAACATTTAAATTGATTCTTCCTTTCTTTTTTTGTTTCAGATAATGCATTTATTTCAATAACATTTTCTTTCAATTCTAAAATAATTCCTTATTCTCTATTATGACAGGATCAAATATTCCATTCTTATATAAATTTTCTTCCAATCTCTCATGTTTTTCTTGCTGTGGTCAACACAATTTTATCAGTCCGTCTCATTTCATTCATTCTTTGAGCAATAGTTTCTATCCTGGATCTTGGTGATCATTGCCTCTTTAGTCCATATATTTAGGGTTCATGATGGGCCTTTAGGCAACCTTAGCGGTTCAGAGGCACACCAAGTCCTCACCTTACATCACCCCATCAGACAATCCCCTACTTGTCGTTTCCCGCTCCCCATGACGAGGACATGAGGTAGGATTTTGGGGAGCATAAAATAAACAAAATATATTTTTCTAACACCGTCTATGAGATATAACATTCAGAATATCCGACATACAGGGTATCGAATTTGATTCCCGGCTATACAATTAATTTCTCTTTGAGTTATGAGGATAACAGAGATAGAATGGTTGATTCGAAAAATATCGAAATACATTTAAGAAGACTATAATTTGGATTTATTAATTGCGTCATGCTACCTGTGTTGATTCCCTGTATTGTCTATTGCTAGCTGGTGATATCAATCAGGAGTCGTCATTTGTCATTCAACGGATTGATTTCCTGTAAAAAGCCTGGACTTTTTTTGCAGAATAAATTGTTCAACAAAATTAAATGTGAATGTTATTGTAGGCTCTATAAGTTATAAAATATTAATTTCGGCACTTATTTTTAAATATATCCTTCCTTACTTTGTTCCTCAGTGTTCGTCTGATTGTTCCACAAATATGTTGAAATGTCTGCATTTTCTTATTTATATCTTGTTCTTCTTCGTAAGTTATATTACTGCCCAAATACTAAACATGTGAAAGCTAAGATTTTACTCAACGATGACACTAACAGTGGCGATTTATGGAAGTGACGTCTGGGTCCTGAAGGAAAAAGAAGAAAGTAAAATTCAGGCAGCGGAAATGAGCTTCCTACGGACTGTGAAAGGTTATACAAGAGAAGAACATATTAGACATGAGAATATTAGAGAGGAACTAAAAGTAAAACCACTTCTTCAACAAATAGAAGAACACAGGAACAATTGGATAGAGCATCTGCAAAGAATGACAGAGGATAGGATACCAATGATGGCACTGATGTATAATTCTGGAGGATGAAGATCGGTAGAAAGACCAAGAAAGCGCTCGGCTGAACAGATGTGAGATCGGAACAAGCAATGGCCTAATCCGTGAAGAATGATGATGATGACTTTTTGAAGATAAATCAAAGAAGATAATCGCCTCAGATTCGTGTTGAACAGCAGATGCTGCTAATCTTCTTTCGCTGGACTAAGTTGGGAAGCATAGCCAGTTCGGATTCCTAGACATGAAGTCCATTTGCCCCGGTAACAAACATCTAAAAGGATCTTCTCCATAATGCATTCCCTAAAGCGACTTAAACATTTTCTTCCTACAACTCTTAAAAGAATTTTAATCCAAACTTTAGTGATGCCGCATTTTGACTACTGTGACGTTCTACTAACTGACATAAGTGACGGATTGTCGGACAAACTGCAGCGTGTCCATAGTATGTGTATCAGATTCATATTTAATGTTCGAAAATACGATCACATTTCTCCATTATTCCACGAATTGTCATGGCTACATCTAAAAGAGAGAAGAAAATCGCACTGTCTAATTCTCCTATTTAAGATCCTACATACCTCGATTCCCAATTATTTATCATCCCGTTTCCAGTATCTATCCTCAAACCATAACTTAAACACAAGATCACAACATAGTCTCTTACTTAATATACCGCAACATAGGACATCACATCACTCCATGTCATATACCATCTCCACTTCTCGCAACTGGAATTCCCTACCACAAGAAATAATTGGCTGCCGGACTTTGGCATCTTTTAAAAGAAATCTAAATTTATATTTGCTCTAAACTCGACTTCATTATTATCCAGTGTAAGATATATATATATTAATTGGTGTTTCCCGTATAATGTATCATATTTATATTATTATTATTATTTTTATCATCGTATCATTATTGTTATTACCCTATAAAATGTTGTTTGTACATGACATTTACATTGCTACATTTATTGTATCTTTAACTGTTTATAATTAGTATAGTGTATATCTATATTTGTCGAATATTTATTTGTATTTGTGCCGGTTGAGTGGAAGAGAGGGCCTTATGGCCTTAACTCTGCCAGAATAAATAAAGTAATTTTAAATCAGTATTCTGAAATATTAGTTGGAAATTTGAATGCCTTGATTATTATTGTCGTTTTGATTTTTGTTATTAATACATAAACGAATTTGTAGTGTGTTAGTTTAAATTAATTGGATGCTGTGAAATTGAGATTTTTTTTAGATTCCCTTGAGAGGGGTAAAATCAGTGGTACAACACGTATTTACGTCTTTTTGGATTTGAGCCTGGTATGTGGTAATTATATAACAATTACGTCAGCACATGTACCAGATGTAACACAATAACTGCACGAAGCACGTTTTACAGATTTAAATCGGTTCACAATACAATGACTGACTTGCTTAACCCAGTTTCCATGTTCACAGATGAGTTACCATGGAGATAAATTGTCTATAGCAGTCTCCACTTGTTCGGTTCCAATCATTTACTTAATATTGGCTCAAATCGTTTATGAAACGCAATAGATGGGATGAGACAGTTTCCCATGACCTAGTTCTAAAGATGATGATCCAGCCGCCATTATACTTCAATAATAATAATAATAATAATAATAATAATAATAATAATAATAATAATAATAATAATGATGATGATGATGATGATGATGATGATGATGATGATGATGATGATGATGATGATGATGATGATGATGATGATGGATGATGATGATGATGATGATGATGATGATGATGATGATGATGATGATGATGATGATGATGATGATGATGATGATGATGATGATGATGATGATGATGATGATGATGATGATGATGATGATGATGATGACGATGATGATGACTGATGATGATGATGATAATATAATAAATAATTAATAATATAAATAAACAATATAATAATAATAATAAATATAATAATAACACTAACAATACAAATAATACTAATAATGACAATACTATTAAAATAACAATACTAATAATGATATTGTTTGATGATAATGTTGATGATGGCAATAGTGATAATGATGGTAATAGTGTTAATAATGACAATGATGATAATAATAATAATAATAATAATAATAATAATAATAATAATAATAATAATAATAATAATAATAATAATAATAAGCTATGGGTCCCGAATAAGAATCTTTTCAGGCTCGTTAAAGAAACTGAATAAAGAGGCCTCTCTGCAAAATCTACCGACATTATCCATCCAAATAATACCTTAGTTATCCACTAGGTGTCTCACCGATGCGATATGTCGATCCCATATCACTCGATATCTGGAGGTAAATAAGCGTAAGTAAATGTTCTTGGTTTGAAACACTCCCACTAGGAAGCACTCTAATCTCCACTTGGGGAAGTACGGGGTATATAGACATAATAATAATAATAATAATAATAATAATAATAATAATAATAATAATAATAATAATAATAATAATAATAATAAGATATATAGACATAATAATAATACTAATAATAATAATATAATAATAATAATAATAATAATAATAAAAACATCAGAAGAATAGCTGTCCTTCAACAAGGGTTAATAATAATAATAACAATAATAATATGACATTAATAATGATAATAGGGAAATTTATTTACTAAAAATTAAGATTGCAACATAGATAGTAATGCAGATAGTTATAGTATTCAACTGTTATATGTGGAACCAAACAAAAAGACAGTCAGAAGGTTTATTTCTTATTATACTATGTTGTAAACTTTACTTTTAGCACATAAAAATCCGTTTAGCCCTTAATTTGACGACACACTGTTATATAAATGTGTCGGTCCGCAGAGGAAAACAAAATCATGTGTAAATAGGCTACAAGTTATTATTGTATATTGTATAATTCAACACAAATTTAAGTATTATTACTCATTTGTTTTTCTAACGCATTGTTAAAAATGTTAGATCAATTACACCAATGTGTATTTAGGGCATTGCCAATTTAATGGTAAAAAAATAATATTTTATTTTACTATCGTATGATGCAAATATCACCAAACATATTTTTATTTAATAGAAGTCATACTTTTAGTATATTATATATATATATAATATATGTTTCAGAATTATCTATGATTTATTTTTTTAACTTTACCTTTATCTTTAGTATGATTTACCTCTTGTTTTATACGGTTAAATAAATAATATACATTGAAGCAGGTAGCTCAAAAGGTTGTCTTTCATTTATATTCGGAAATTTCCGAGTTCAAATACCAGCCGCCGCGCCGTGTAACTTGGAGTTCATTTCGTGATTTTCCTTGGTCGCCAAAACAAATCCTGGATTGAATTTCATTGCAGTGATTCCTTTTATATTCTTTTTACCATTAATCGCCATTCATTAAATGTAATATAAATTGTATTTACACAAATATACATCAATACAGATACATACGCTACTGGTATACATCCAAACTCTCTAGTGGTATAATAAAGAAGTTCTAACTTCTCAAAATATATCTAAAAAATCAATCTGATCCATAAATTAAAACATAAAGGTATAGTCATATTATATCCACAAATTGTGGATGCCATTAGACTGCTTCATACCCAAAGTCATGTAATAATGTGTATCACAATACAATAGAACATTTTTATTCTTTCACACATTTAGGAGTAGATTTAAATATTAATATAAAATTATAGAATATTCACCTGAAAGGTCCGTCTCCTCAACTTAATTAATTATTTAACTGTAGCGCTTTCGGGACTTGTCCCATCATCGGCAGGTTTCAAAACTGGTGTTTCACTGAAGATCTGGTAGAGGGGGTTGCATGTATTGGGTTCGTTTTCGTTTATCAGGCTGTCGTTGTGAGCTGCTTTCATGATTTCCATCTCTTCTCAACGACAGCCTGATAAACGAAAACGAAGCCAATACTTGCAACCCCCTCTACCAGATCTTCAGTGAAACACCAGTTTTGAATCCTGCCGATGATGGGACAAGTCCCGAAAGCGCTACAGTTAAATAATTAATTAAGTTGAGGAGACGGACCTTTCAGGTGAATATTCTATAATTTTATATTAATTTTGAATAAACCTCAACGGAACACATCATGAATCTTATAAAAGTAGATTTAAATATAATTTGCAAAATTCAAAATTAAAATAAATAATAGACTTATGACTTGAAACAAAGCTTATTATACAAATATTTTTTATTAAATTCCCTAAGTTGTCACTTACATTTCTTGTATTCTCTCCTGGCATATGCCACTTCTGAGATTGGCGCGCCTGGAAGGCGGGATTACGCTGCCCTAATGATATGATGGGCGATGATGATGGTGGTGGTGCGCCAGGAGAGTCCTTAAACCTAAACGTAATCTAAGGCGAATATGAATATTGGCAATTATGATGGCAGATGATATTCGGGGACCGTTTGGGCCTTAAAGGTTTCTGACATTTGTCTTACAGGTGAGGAAAAACCCCGAAAAACCTCACTCTGGAAACTTGTCCCGACCGGGGATTGAACCCGAGCCCAGTGCGTGACAAGACAGCACGCTACCTCGAGACCATAGCGGTGGACTATTATACAAATATAAAATTGTTTAAATTATCCCTTCTGTCCAGAGAAACTAAGCTAAAATTTTACGAAACGCTATTTGTGTCACCAGCTGTAACATATGCAGCTGAAATGAGGACATTAAACACTGAATGTGAAATTTTATTGAGGATATTTGAGAGAAAATCTATAGACGAGTATGTGAAAGTGGAATGAAAAATCAAGAATACATATTTGTAAAGTACAAAATATTGTAAAATAATAATAATAATAATAATAATAATAATAATAATAATAATAATAATAATAATAATAATAATAATAATAATAATCCATCCATAGTAATTCTGCCCGAAGGCAGGCCCTTCACTGCAATCATAGCATTTTCATGCTATGCTTGCAGCTTTACTAGGGAAGTGTGTAGGTGTGGTAGCTTCCCGTTGCTTTCCACACCGGTGAAGGATGATGGTGATGATGATAATGATAAGGATGATGATGAAGATGATGGCCATATGATTTCGGGGACCGTTTGGGCCTTAAAGTTTTCCTGACATTTGTCTTACAGGTGAGGAAAAACCCCGATAAAAACCTCACCCAGAAAAACTGCCCCGACCGGGGATCGAACCCGGGCCCACTGCGTGACAACGCTACCTCGAGACCACAGCGGTGGACATATAATAATAATAATAATAATAATAATAATAATAATAATAATAATAATAATAATAATAATAATAATAATAATAATAATAATAATCATAATAATAATAGTAATAATAATAATAGTAATAATAATAATAATAATAATAATAATAGTAATAATAATAATAATAGTAATAATAATAATAATAATAATAAAGTAATAATAATAGTAATAATAGTAATAATAATAATAGTAATAATCATAATAATAATAGTAATAATCATATAATAATCATAATAATAGTAATAATCATAATAATAATCATAATAATAATCATAATAATAATCATAGTAATAATCATAATAATAATAATAATAATAATCATAATAATATTAATAGTAATAATAATATTAATATTAATAATAATAATAATGATAATAATAATAATAAATAATAGCAGCAGCAGCTTTATTTTACCTGGCAGAGTTAAGGCCTTAAGGCCTTGTCTGCCACTCAACCACGTTTAAAAAAAATAGAAAAAATAGTCTTACATCTAAATTACAATAAACATAAACAATTACATGTTATAAATTCAATACAATTAATATTTATAATGTATTTTGATTTACTCTGGATTTAACGAATTTAATGTATAATACGTACAAGATAAGTTTATGGAATGAATGAAAGTAGAATGCTCAAAAATATCTTAAATAGTGTGATGTTAGGAAGTAAACGAAGAGCTAAAAAAAAGTAACTACAATAATTAGAGAGTGACCTTAGTAAAATTAAAATTAAGGAATGGATAAATAAAGTAATCAAGAGAGATGGGTGGGGAAGGATTGCGAAGGAAGCCAAAGCCCATCCTAGGTTATAGAACTTAGAAAGAAGAAAATGCCTATGTGTCACATTGGTCCTTAAATTTGCTATGTATCCTATAAAATACATTGATTTCATCCATTTAGTATGTCCGTCGCCGTGAAGTAGTCGGTAGAGTCCCTACCTTCCACTCCGGCGACCTGGGTTCGATACCCGGCGGGGTAGGGACTTTTAATCTCCACCTTGGGTCTGGATGTGTGTCTTGTCCTTGTGTCTGTATGTGAGAATAACAGAAAGTTAACAAAAAGGTAAAACAAGAAGGAAAACTGAGTAAACGAAAATAGAGAAAAAGAATGTTTATAAAAATAGAAAAACAAACGAGTAGAAATTACTTAAAAATTTCACAATAATAACTTAGATTTAGTCCGTCGCCGTGGCGTAGTCGGTAGAGTCCCTACCTTCCACTCCGGCGACACGGGTTCGATTCCACCTTGGGTCTGGGTGTGTATGATGTCCCTAATGCTCACCTGAGTGCACATTTCCTAATAAAAAAACTTAGAATATTTACAGGCTTTTATTTTGATTGCAGTCTGAAAAATTTTAAATAAGTGGCAAGAGAAAATTATTGTTTTGCCAATTTAAGGGTTAAGCATGCAAAGAGAAAACTAAAATGTAAAACTTCTATTGATTGTCCGGCATAATATCAGATCGAGAGAAGCGATGAGTTTCTTATTATTAAAGTTCTGTGATATTCGATGATGCCTGCTGACCAAGCCTTGTAGCACTATCATAGGTACAGACGAAATCAAATGAAGTGTATGGCATGATTATGGAGAAGTGATGGAATTAAATTTTTGGCAGGGGAAAACGATAGAAATTCCTAGCAAAAACCCGTTCTGACTCCGATTCATCCACCACGAACTCCAATGTAGTTACCGAGACATGAACTCGGGAGCCAGAGGTGGAAGAAGGCTAGCGTCTAACCACTTGCGCCACAAACCCCTCTTAAAGAGAAAAGTAATTCTTGTAATTTTGAAAAAAAAAGCAACTATTTTTACTCAGCTCAGGTTTTATAAAATTATGGCTGTTCCTGTTCTTTTGAATGGATCTGAATCTTGAGTACTTACAAAAAAAGATATTTCACACATTCAAGCCGCTGAAATGAAATTTTTAAGATCCGTAAAAGGATGTACACGCATGGATATATTACACAATGAATCAATAAGAAATTAACTGGAGATATTTTCAATAGTCGATAAACTAGAAGAGCACTAATACCAATGGAAAGAACATTTAGACAGAATGGACAATACAAGATTACCCAAAAAGATCAACACCTACAAACCACATGGAAAAAGATCTTTGGTACGGCCAAGGACTTGAGACCGGAACAGGTCACATTGACCTAATCCTGGAAAGGAAGAAGAAAGAAAGAAAACTATTTTGATACGATTAGAATACTTAAAATACATTAAACTATATACATCTGTAGTAGAAATGGCACTATCGAACCCGTAAGTTCATGGCCTCCCCGACATAAGCTCTCCATAAATCCCTATCCTGAGCTAATGTTTTCCACTCATTCCCTGTATAATCTACTTCCCTCAAATCATAGTTAATGTTATTCTCCCACCTCATTCTTGGTCTACCAACTTGGCGTTTTCCCTCTGGTTTTCCTACTAAAAGCTTCCGCGCACGTCTTTCATTCCCCAGTCGTGCCACATGTCCAGTCCATCGCAGTCTACGATACTTAACTGTTCTTATTATATCTGGCTTCCTATAAAGACCGTGTAGTTCACTTGTTTATGTAGTCTTCTCCATTCACCTGTCTGTTTATCTCTCTTTGGTCCAAAATCATTTCTAAGAACTTTATTCTCAAATACTCGTAATCTCCATTCCTCCCTTAAAGTAAGAGTCCATGTTTCGCATCTAAATAATATAACTGGGAGAATAATAGTTTTATATGTAGAATGATAAATGGAAAACATAAAGAGAGACGGAGAAAGACAGAAGACAGAATAGACGTAAAGGCAGAAGTGCGATATTGGATGTAAATTACAAGATTATTATTGAAGTGTTCCACCTGCACATCCATTGCCTGGTCCATGGTTAGGATGCTGGGCTCTCTGAACCCCTAGCCACCGCCTGGCAACCCTAACAGATCAATACCTCCATAGACACGTCCCTCTCCCAATCCACCCCTCTCTCATTCTATTTAATTTCCTCTTTCTCTCTCTTCCGCACATTTTTATATTCTCAATTCTAATTTATAATTTTGTTCTCCTAGTGCTTTCTAACACTCAACAAATCTATAGGTCCTACAACTTTGCTCAGTTTAACTTCCTCTTTCCTGACAATTCCTGGGGAATAAAGAGGTTATACCCTGTCTTTCCTTGATTGTATGTGAAATCCCAGGATCTCTGTTCACGTAGCTAAAGCTTATCCTGGGGTCTTTTCTGCAGATACTCCTGGAATAACGGTGAATATAATTTCCAGCTCCCCGTTTTCCTTCGCTCTCTCTCGCTCTCGCTCCTCTCTTCCTGGCCTCATGACCCATGACATATAAAGACCGAGAGACTGAGAGAGATTAAACTGACATAGCTAATTGTGGTACACGACTAAAATTGCAGTTATTATTACCGAATTCCGAAGAATTTAGAGCTATTGAGGTTGTACCATGAAAAGATGAAAAAAAAAAGAATCTTTATCGATCCTACTTAGACTACTAGGCACCAAAAAGGGGTTTGAATAATAATAATAATAATAATAATAATAATAATAATAATAATAATAATAATAATAATAATAATAATAATAATAATAATAATAATAATAATATAATATAATATATAATAATAATAATAATAATATTAATACAATAATAATAATACTATTAATACAATAATAATAATACTATTAATACAATAATAATAATAATAATTTTATTAAGAATAATAATAATAATAATAATTCCATCTATCCATAGTAATTCTGCCCAAGGGCAGGTCTTTCACTGCAATCATAGCATAAAAATGCTATGCTTTGCAGCTTTACTAGGGAATTGTAGGTGTGGTAGCTTCCCGTTGCTTTCCACAAATAATAATAATAATAATAATAATAATAATAATAATATAATAATAATAATAATAATAATAATAATATAATAATAATAATAATAATAATAATAATAATAATATAATAATAATAATAATAATAATAATAATAATAATAATAATAATAATAATAATAATAATAATAACAATAATAATAACAACAATAAAAATAATAAATATCCTCAATATTAATAATAATATTAATAGCAATAATAATAATAATAATAATAATAATAATAATAATAATAATTTTATTAGGAATATTCCCCAATACAGTGTTTCTACTTCAACCCAAAGTGATTTGTCGCCAGAGGTTCCTGTCTAAAGGATCTTCTATCAAATCTCTAGATAATTAATAATAATAATAATAATAATAATAATAATAATAATAATAATGATAATAATAATAGCTACTACTCGACCAGGGATATATATATATATATATATATATATATTTGTGTTTGTATGTGTGTGTGTGTGTGTGTGTGTGTGTGTGAGTGAGTACGCCGCACATATATATGTGTGTGAAAGTCTGTTGGCCACAATTTTCGTTTTTTCGTAACCAAATTAGCTGGGCTTATATAGGCCCTAACAATCAATTAGAAAATAATGTAGAGTTCATTAACTAACTAACTCACTGACATTTTCAACCCATAGGTTCATGGCTGCGAGGACATAAGATCTCCATACATACCTATACTGTGCTAATGTTTTCAATCATCTCCTGTACAATACACTTCCCTCAATTCATTGTTAATGTTTTCCTGGTCTCATTCTTGGCCTACCAACTGGGCACTTTTCCTCTGCTTTCCAACAGAGGTTCACATGTCCGATCTTCATTCCCAATTCGTGCCAAGTGTCCTGCCCATTACAGTCTACGATATTGAATTACTCTTATTACATATGGGTCCACCGAGGACCCGTGGTCTCGAGGTAGCGCGCTGCCTTGTCACACAGCGGGCCCGGATTCGATTCCCGGTCGGGACAAGCTCCTGGGTGAGGGTTTTTCGGGGTTTTTCCTCACCTATAAGACAAAATGTCAAGAAGTTTAGGGCCCAACGGTCTCCGAAAATCATCCGACCATCATCATCCTTATCAATATCATCATCATCATTCTTCGGCGGTGTGGAAAGCAACGGGAAGCTACCTCACCTGTAATTCCCTAGGAAAGCTGCAAAGCATAGCATAAAAATGCCATGGTTGCAGTGAAAGACCTGCCCTCGGGTAGAATTACTATGGATGGATTACATATGGTTTCCCATATAGATAATGTAGCTCACTGTTATGTAGTCTTCTGTATTCGCCTGTCTGTTCACCTCTCTTTGGTCCAACTTTTCCCTAAGAACTTTATTCTCAAATGCTTGTAATCTTTTATTTTCCCTTAAAGTAAAAGTCCATGATTCGTATCCATATATCTGGGAGAATAGCAGTTTCATGTATTTTTAGTTTAACGTTTTTTGAGAGAAGTTGGGACGAGAGTCCCTGTAATGAATAATATCATGCTTTTCCATAATTGAGCTTATACTTAATTTCTTTGTGCACCTCATTCCTATTTGTAATTATTGTTGTTCAAAGTTTTCTTCATTTGTCATTAACTGTCTACATCCAGGATGTTCTATATAATATATTTATATCCATCCATGGCAATTCTGCCCGAGGCAGGTCATTCACTACAATCATAGCATTTTCATGCTATCTTTTGAAGCTTTACTAGGGAATTGTAGGTGTGGCATCTTTCCGTTGCTTTGCACACCGGTGAAAGATGATGATGATGGCCATATGATTTCGGGGACTGTTTGGACCTTAAAGTTTTCCTGACATTTGTCTTATAGGTGAGGAAAAACCCCGATAAAAAACTCACCCAGAAAAACTGTCTCGACCGGGGATCGAATCCGGGCAAGACAGCAGGCTACCTCGAGATTACAGCGGTGGACATATATTTAGTTTTATTGATGTTTACTTCCTACTCCAATTTCTTAGTGTGACTGGATAGTGTGTGCGTTTTGACTCTTAATATCACCTCGTTTCGTCCAATAATATTACACCATCAGGATATCGAGTTCGTTAATCAATATAATTTGAAGTGGAGGTTAACCTGAACCGAAAATTAAAAATCGCACTATCTGTCACAATTTTTGTCTCGGGACCAGGAGGTGTGTGCGGTACAACGTTTAATAGTTAGATTGTGCACCAGATTAACTAACTAACTAACTAGCTCACTGGCACTATCGAACCCGTAGGTTCATGGCCGCGCGGACATAAGCTCTCCATATATCCCTATCCTGAGCCAATGTTTTCCAACCATCCCCTGTATAATCTACTTCCCTCAAATCATAGTTAATGTTATTTTCTCACCTCATTCTTGGTCTACCAACTGGGCGTTTTCCCTCTGGTTTTCCTACAAGAATCTTCGATGCACGTCTTTCATTCCCCATTCGTGCCACATGTCCTGCCCATCTCAGTCTACGAGACTTAAACTGTTCTTATTATATCTGGCTTCCTATAAAGACCATGTAATTCACTGTTATGCAGTCTTCTCCATTCACCTGTCTGTTCATCTCTCTTTGGTCCAACAATTTTCTTAAGAACTTTATTGTGCACCAGATTCCTGCATAAATTGCAAATACTTCCGCAGTCCAATATATTAAGAGCAGATGTGGTATCAAGTACCGATTGTCTAAAAAAAATAGGAGCCTTAAATTCGTACTACCCCAAGTGTCTCCCATGGCCTGTAGTGTGATTACTTTACCTTTACCTACTAAATAGGATCGATGAAAATTTTTGGTACTTTTTCAAACGTATTTTCATGAGAATAAACTATAGTTTCATTCTTTCGGAATTCACTAAAAGAAACGATTGACTGTAGTCTTATATCTCCAAACGAAAATATGAGAAGAAATATATTATTCAACCGATTAAATACATTAGAAAATTACATTTTAGAAAATTTAAACTAAAAAATATTTAATTTTTTGTAAACACTGGATTTAAGGTCATTTCATTGTGACGTAAATGTCTGATTATTAACATTGTTTCTCAATGCAAATAATGCATTTGTTAAATTTTGTACATAATTAAAATATCCAAGGCATGTGATCAGCTTTTTATGTATGTTGCCTTCGTCTTTTCTGATACACCGCTGTGCTGCCTTGTCACGCAGCGGGCAGAGGTTCGATTCCCGGTCGGGACAGGCTACTGGGTGAGTTTTTTGCGGAGTTTTTCATCATCTGTAAGACAAATGTCAAGAAACTTAGGGCCCAACTGTCCCCAAAAATCATCCGGCCATCATCATCCTTATCATTATCATCATTATCATGTTTCACTGGTGTGGAAAGCAACGGGAAGCTACCACACCTATAATTCCCTAGTAGAGCTGCAAAGCATAGCATGAAAATGCTATGATTGCAGTGAAAGACCTCCGGGCAGAATTACTATGGATGGATATATATATATATATAATAATAATAATAATAATAATGATTTATTTTAGCTGGCAGAGTTAAGGCCATAAGGCCTTCTCTTCCACTCAACCAGCGAATAGTAAAATTATACAAAAATTACGTACATATTACAATTTTAAGATATTAAAATACAGACTAAACAAAATACAATGATGATGGATCTAATACTAGCTAATGCTAACAAAAACATAGAATATAATAAAATTAAAATGATATAAAATAAAGTAAGTAGCTTCCTACATGATTATTAATAGAATGCTCTATATAGTTGTTATGTAGTTAATGTTTTCATTGTGTCGAACTTAAGATATCAGTTAATTTGGATTTAAATAATGATAGCGATTGACAGTCCCTGACATGACTGGGAAGTGAGTTCCATGCTCTAGCCATAGATATTGTGTAAGATTCAGTGTAAGATTCAGAGTACAGACAGGTCCTGTGTTGTGGTATCAAAAGTAAAGAAGAGTCTTGTGATCTTGTTCCTAAATTGTGATGAGCCGATAAATGTTGAAAACGTGTTGTTAAATAAGTTGGTAAATATGTGTGCAGAATTTGGAATAGTAAGGTATGTGAATGTAAAGTTCTTCTGTCATTTAGGCGTAGCCATGATAAGGCCTGAAATGAAGGAGACACGTGGTCATAACGACGGAGATTGAATATAAATCGAATGCACGCATTATGAGCACGCTGTAGTCTGTCAGATAGATCAGTTGTAAGATTAGTCAGTAATATGTCGCAGTAATATATATATAGTAATTTTTATGAAGATGAATTAGGAATCTTAAAACTAAAATACTAGTATTCTCAAATTATGTATTAAATTGTTAAAAAATATATATGTTGGATTATCATCGAGACTGTTATGTTGCATATAATCCGGTCTCTAGATATAAGGATATTGTACAAGAGACAGAAGAAATCCAACTAAGATGGTACGGACATATAATGAGAAGAAGGGACACAGAAACAAACAAAGAAGTACTGAAATGGATATATCACGGAAAAGGGAAACATGGTAGACCAAAGCCAACGTGGATAAAGGAAATTCAAGGCAACATGAAGAAGAGAATACCAGAACAAATTTTTCACTACATTCCTCGAGGCAGAAGATCTGTGGGTCGACCTTTTCGGGAGATGGCAGAAGACCGTAACGGGCCACTGGGCCTAATACTTGAAAGGACGATGATGATGATGATGATGATGAAGAAGAGAAATATGACATAAGCCGACTCGCTAGTCCGGGAAGTGTGGAAGAAAAAAATAGTATATTTTGGTTGGGGATACCTGTGTAAATAACAGAAACAATCCTGAAATTACAAAAAAAAATCAGTTTTTACCGTATTCTTAAAAGTTGTACCTATAATTAGAAGAATATCACTGAATTGTTGGTTACATCCATATTCGAAAGAAGTCGTCAAATGCTGATCACACATCTTGTTCTTGTCAAAGTAAAAGTGGTAAAGCGACTGTATGTTTAATGATTTAGAAAAAATAGCTTAAACCGATATTTATCTTAATGTATATGATTTGTAAGATATTATGGATGTATTTCGAAGTCATATGTATAAGTCTGTCTTTAGCTGAGGTAGCAGATCGTTGAGTAAGGGTGACAAGACTGACATTGAATAATCACTAAACGGTAGAATGCTGACAGTGAAGGCGCAAAAACCTAAGAAAATCCCACCTCTATCGACAGTTTTTTACACATCATAAATTTCACTTCGCAGAGAACAAGATCAAAACTTACTATCATCAAGATTTGTGTTCAAGTTAAAAAGTTGAATTACTTGGAGACTGATAACATTGACATTCTTCATCGAACAATTGCGATTGATGACATCACCAAGTTTCAAATTTACTAGGAATGCATCTCTTACATCCAAGTTCCTAAGAACATGTCCCTAGTTTCTTTTTATTTTTACTAAAAATAAAATTAAAATTAACTCCACTGGATGCTTAAAGAAATTAAACATAGGCTCAATTCTGGAAATGCGTGCTATTATACATTACAGGTACTCTTGAAGTCCCAAATCCTTTCAAAAAGTTAAGCTGAAAATATATAAAACTATTATTCTCCCAGTTTTATTATATGGATGCGAAACATGGACTCTTACTTTTAGGGAGGAAAGAAGATTACGAGTATTTGAGAATAAAGTTCTTAGGACAATTTTTGGACTAAAGATAGGTGAATGAAGAAGACTACATAACAGTGAACTACATGGTCTTTATAGGAAGCCAGATATAAGAACAGTTAAGTCTCGTAGACTGCGATGGGTAGGACATGTGGCACGAATGGGAAATGAAAGACGTGGATGGAAGCTTATTGTAGGAAAACCAGAGGGAAACGCCCAGTTAGTAGACCAAGAATGGGGTGGGAGAATAATATTAACGGTGATTTGGGGGAAGTAGATTATACAGGGAATGATTGGAAAACATTAGCTCGGGATAGAATAGGGAATAGAATATATATTTATTTAGCCTGGTGGAGTTAAGACCATGTGGCCTTCTCTTCCACTCACCAGGACAAACATATGTTACATATAAATACAAAAAAATACAATAATAGTCATACTAAAGAATTAATAGAGTTGTATGGAGAGCTTATGTCCGCGCAGCCATGAACTACGGGTTTGATAGTGCCAGTGAGTGGCTGAGTAATAATGTAGTATTATCAGATCACGGAAGAACAAGATCATACTATAACAGATTCAATACAAATGATGATCCCGAATGTAAATGTAAAAAAGGTGAACAGACGATAACTTATTTAATATATTACTCATTTAATATTAATACTTATACTAAACAAACAAACATCACTACTGAAAAGAAAATAATAGTAGTTGGAGGAAATTAGCCACCAACAGAAAAATAATTACTGAACACTTATAGGAAACAATTTATAAAATTTATAAAAAATAGCTAAGGTTTTAATATTTTATAAGGTGTAAAAGTTCTATGTGCACTTATAAGTGGCAAGTGTTAATAGTCCAATTGTAAATAACTTTTATATATGGGAAAACTGATTAAGGAATATTTTAGTAATGTGATGGAACATGCTGCAAATACAAAAAAAAAGTCCCTACTTTTAAGCTGATGAATCGGAATACCTAGGAATAATTAAAAAACAGGAGTGAGATGCAGAAGAAATTAAACATAACCTCAATTTTTGAAATGCATTACATTACAGGGACTCTTTATCATTCCAACTTCCCTAAAAAATCTTAAACTAAACATTTATAAAACGGTTACTATTCCTGTTTTTTTATATGAAACATAGATTCTTACTTTAAGGGAGGAGGAAGTATTGTGAGTATTTGAGAATAAATTTCTTAGGCAAAATTTTGGAACCAAAGGGAGACGAAAATACAGGTGAATGGAGAAGACTTCATAACAGTGAGTTACATGTACCAGACATATTTTCGGGGTGAAAAGGCTGCAGTCACTGCAGAGCTGACACCAGAATGACATATGTACCAATTGTCCAGAAAGCTTGGAGCCTTAACCCCCTACTACCCTAATGACCTTGTTAAGCAAAATAAGAAAATTCTAGTGCAAATGGCAATCTACAAATTCGAAGAAAAATATAAAAATCACACAAATTATTGTAGCAGTGTGTGAAACATAAATATGTATGCGTGTTTCTTAATCCGAAAAAAGTATGGAAAAACCCTGAAAATTGAAAGAGAAGTTGAGGTATAAATAAGCTAAAAAGTCCATATTAACAATGTGTAACGTTGGAAGATAGCTATGGATTATAGGTACAGCATTCGAGAATACAGTAAAAACTGAATTAATAATCCATACCAATCTTAGAATTACAAATCGAATCATAATAACTCATCATAATTGTGAATTAATTATAAGTACAACTTTTGAGAGTACGGTAAAAATTATTTTTTTTTAATTTCAGGATTGTTTCTGTTATTTACACAGGTATCCTCAACCAAAATATTACAATTTTTTTCTTCCACATTCCCGGACTTGCGTGTCTGCTTCTGTCATATTTCTCTACTTCATGTTGTCTTGAATTCCCTGTATCCACGTTGGCTTTGGTCTACCACTTTTCCCTTTTCCAGGAGATATTCATTTCAATACTTCTTTGTTTGTTTCTGTGTCCCTTCTTCTCATTATATGTCCGTACCTTCTTAGTTGGATTTCTTCAATCTCTTGTACAATATCCTTTCCTGCATTTATTATTTCTCTTATTGTATTATTTTTTTATTTTATCTAATTTTGATATTCTTGCCGATCTTCTTAAAAAGTCCATTTCTGTGACCAATAATTTATTTATGTGTTTTTGCTTCAACGTCCATGTTTCCGCACCATATAATAAAATACTCTTCACAATTGTGTTATATATTAATAATTAATCATCTTGATTACATGCTTTCTCTTCAAAATATAATTTAATATGCCAATAACTTTCTTTGTTTCCATTATTCTATTATTCGATGTCTAATTCAAATGATCCATCAAAACTGAATTAATAACACTGGTCAACATGATTTTTGTCTCATGAGTACCAATAGTTGTACTTAATGCAGTTTTGTTATCGTGTTTTCGAATATGTATTCGGAATTTCTCCATCACCCACAGATTTTTTTATTTCTATTTCAGTTAATGGATTTAAATAATTACTTTTTTTAATAAACCTAGATTTCTTTTCGGTCCATCTTGTCGCATTGTAAAATGAAAACGGGGAACACTTTTATCAGGAGATTTCAGCTATGGAAAGGAGATATCAAGGCAAATGGAATCCTAATATGCTGGCCGATTATTGTTGGACCATCAAGAGGGATGCTCCACAGACGAAATATAGCAGGAAATCGTCATTTCTTACTTTCTATGTGAGTCCGAATGTTCGAATATTGTGTAGTTACGAATGTAGAAAATATTAAAGTGTTTTGAATTATAAATTACTCTCTCTCGGAAATCTTGCGTGATGGAGAAAAAGCAATATCATATTTGAATTCAGAAGACAAAATACTATCAGAATCACATATTTTTCTTTCTGAGACAAAAAAAACAGTTTATTTTTGGCTGCTCAGTGTAATCCATATCAATCTTAAACTTTAAAAGCGAACCTTAATAACTCATCATGCAGTATAGATCCTATTAGTCCATTTTTATTAGTGTATGTTATTTTTAAGTGTTATTTTAAGATTCATATAATGTAATTTGCACTAAAATAGCCAAAAATAATAAGACTAAGTATTAGAATAAATTCTAAAAAAAATTGGCAAAAAAGAAAATAAGTGGAGATATCAATATTCAACCTTTTGTGTCAGTTTGAGTTGAAGCGACTTTACCACTCCGTGGTTTGGTCAACAACTACAAAGTCTCGCGAAACAATGCAAGTTATAATTTGTTGGACGCCTGTCAACAAAACACTGGTTTACTCGCAACTTCAACTTCACTCTGTTACTCGTATGTACTCTTTCTTATAGCAAAAAGCATAACATAATATCCAATTTATCTCTCCATGTGTTACGAAGATACGCAAAAAAACACAACGTTCCATGACACATTTCCTTACTTGAAGTGGTTTAATAATTCATATCAGGAAGATCACGCTGAATTTAAATTGAACAACTGTATGTTAGCATTTTATTTAACGATGCTGTCTTTATCGTCGCATTTCATAGCTGAGCGTGCAAATGCCTACACATTTTGTTCAGGGGCCTCTTATTTCAGGCTCGAGATTATTTTACGTGCATTAATTTACGACATGGTGCTCACAGTTTTAGTTCACTTCAGAATGAATCTATTCTCAGGAATTTTGTCATCATCATCTTCAAGGCTTAGACCTGTAGGCCTGTTCTAACTCAAAATTGCTCACGCCATCTTTGAAGTTCGACTTATATTTCTTGTACCCCTCGGATTGTAATATAAAACAGTTCTTGCCATCCTGGTACTTGACATTCGTAGGACATGGTCTCTCTAACTTATTATATATTCTTCTATTAATCAATACTTGTTCACCGTTGTGGTGTCGAGGAAGCGTGCTGCCTTGTCACGCAGCGGGCCCGGATTCGATTCCCGGTCGGGACAGGCTCCTGGGTGAGGGTTTTTCGGAATTTTTCCTCGCCTGTAAGACAAATTTCAGGAAGCTTAGGGCCGAACGGTCCCCGAAAATCATTCGGCCGTCATCATCATCATCATCATCATCGTCTTTATCATTAACATCATCATCAACTCACCAGTCTGGAAAGCAACGGGAAGCTAGCACACCTATAATTCCTTAGTAAAGCTGCAAAGCATAGCATGAAAATGCTGTGATTACATTGAAAAACTTGCCCTCGGTCAGAATTACTATGGAATTGAAATCAATACTTCTAAAATTAATTGTAAAGCACCGTGGAGGTTATCTTTATCATTATCATCATCAACTCACCGGTGTGGAAAACAACGGGAAGCTACCACACCTATGATTCCTTAGTAAAGCTGCAAAGCATAGCATGAAAATGCTGTGATTACATTGAAGACTTGCACTCGGTCAGAATTACTATGGAATTGAAATCAATACTTCTAAAATTAATTGTAAAGCACCGTGGAGGTTATGTAATAACATTTTAAAATATTAAAATAAGTACTTGATATATCAGTCGTCCTCAACTAATTAAATTTATGTCTAAAAACTTCAAGAAATTAAAATTATGTAGTCGTTTTAGAAACATGTTCCATCTTCTGCATTTAATTTGGTACCGGAAACATTTGGTACCGAATGAAATGCAAAAGGTGGAACATGTTTCTGAAAGGTCTAAATAATTTCAACTACTTGACTTATTTTTAATATGTCTTCTCCTTCTTCTTCTTCTTCGTATCATGTGATAGACCTAGCGGTCTGTTAGGGTCTCAATCCAACGTTGGAAGGGTGTGCCCAATGATCTCTTGTCTGGTGGCTGGTAATTTAAGATTTTACGTGGTATTCTTGTTCTGCTCATTCTTCGTACGTGAGATTTGCATTTGTTTCTGTATTTTTGCACATATTCCATGATTCATTCTGTTTGTAATTCTTTGAGAATCTCAGAATTCCTTTTATGGTCGTTCTTGAGTAACCAATAATACGTCTCATAAATTTCATTTATGCCGCAGTTAGTTACTGTTCATCTACACTGCGAATTGTACAGTCCTCACTGCCGTAACATAATATGGGTCTGGCCAGTGTTTTATAAATTCTAGTTCATGTGTGTTGCTGTACTGTGTTTGGCTTGAAACTATTTTTTATAATTCATGTTATTCTGTTAAATTTTATAATTTTTTACTATTTTTAATATTTCAACATTTTATATTAATGTTACGATTGATTCCTTTATGATATCAGTACTTCTTTTGTGATCCAAAATGTATTTCCAGTTACAAATTGAAACTTCGATTTGTCTTATCTGATCAGAGGTAAGTGTCCAACTTTCACATCCATATAATAAGTGTACCAATGCAACCACTCTTCGAGTATGTAGTTTCAGCAGTGTTTCTCGTCTTACGTTGAATTCTCTGGATTTTTGTGCTATTAAAATCTAACAACTCCAGCCAGGTTTAAACCTAGGAACCAGAGACAAGAAAGATAAACACAAATTCACCATAACCTTTCTTACTACTATAATTATCAAGGAACGAAATATTCAACAAGATTCTCATCATCCAAGATCTCTTAAGATCTCCTTAAATTTCTTGTAGGGCCGACTCAAATATAATTTTCCTCGTGGTACATATTCGAAGATTTGTCGAGAAAACTGGAACGATACCTTCTATTGAAAAAACAAAATCCAAGCATTAGCCAATTTTGTCTGTAGGAGGCGAGTTGTACATGAATGGATATTAGCTTTAATTATTTGGTAATCTGATCAATTGTTTTGTTTACTGTTTCCAGGCATTTCTTAAAACATCGTTTCTATAGTTGTTAGGAGTTTTATACTTTATTCCGGAGAGTCATGTTCGCAGCCATACATGACTGTGCATTTGCATGATTTCAGCCTTGGCGTGTTTCTATATTCTATTTGTTAAAATTTGATTATTGCGTTTTAGAAAATATTGAAGGAAATTTGAGATTTATGACTTTTTCAGATGATGTATTAATATGGGAAGAGAACATATTAAAGTTAAAAGTAAACTGAAAAATGCATAATATATTTTTTTCCTCGTTGTAATTGGAATCTTTAAATGATCGTTGAATCTTGTAATAAAATTTACATCAACTACTGCATCTAAGTTTGAAAACTCCTTTATTTTCATATCACGTCTTAATTTACATAGAAAAAAATACTTAAATACAAAATGCAAATATTTACGCCATTATCTCAAAATAATTCTGAAGCCTTACTTTGAACAATCCTTATTTCAGATGATTATTCTTTCATTATATGGTACAATGTGATTAAAAATCAATTCAATGGAGTTTACAGATGCTTTCTTGTTGAAATTGCGGTAAAGGGGTAAACTTTTTGGAGCTATTTGGCGGGGCCCGGGCACGCCTGGTTGTGTAATAAGATGGTTTGCTACAGCATCCTCGCTCCCGTTGTCATGGCAACGGCCCGGACCCGATTTTCAGTGACGTCAGCAGCCAACTCCAACTATTGATCTTGTACTCGTGTATATTATATGTATGTGTGTGAGCAAGAGAAGGCCCAAGTGCGTGCCGCAAGGGGTGAGGGGGTGGGACAGAGAGAGAGAGAGGTTTAGATTACGTGAATACTAATGATTCTCTATATGCCGATATATGGAAGCAATGTAAACTACAGAACTCACCCTCCTCCCAGAACTCAGTGTAAATACCAATATTTCTCATCTCTTAGCTTATATAACCCTGGATTTTCAGTTCATCACAATTGTTCAATTCTGTTCTTTTTAAAGTTTGTTTGTCGCAGAACATAAAGATGAGATGTCATATTTATACAAAAATGTTATTTGTTTTATTTGTTATGAATCGATTTTTTTTATTTTTCTCTAGAAAGTGAAATGTGTAACGATTCTGCGGTAGTCATTTGTCATCATAACGGATCTCACAGAGTCTGGAAGCGCAACCCATTTCCCATGTTATTTTCTCGCATATTCGTTGCGTCAGTGTGTACATATGTCCTCGACAATACTAACCGCCACTGCAATGAATATCTGTAGAGAATTAGTGTTGAAAACAAATAAATTCTGATACAGAATAATTTATAATGAACAGTGTATTAGAAAATATGGGGAAATGAAAATATAATTTAAAAAATCATAATAGAAAACAAACCTCTAGAACAAGTAACACATTTTAATTATTTGGGTTGTAATTTTACTATAAACACAAAAAATGAAAGAGGCATAAATATAAAACTGTCAAATTTCAAATGATATACGGAACTATAGGCCTACATAAAACAATAAAGAACAAAACAAGAAGAGATATTATATTGAAGTTTTATAAAACATTGGCAGTTCCTGCATTACTTTATGGGAGTGAAACTTGGGCAATGACCAAAAAATTACAGAGTAGGATACAAAGCGTAGAAATGGACTTCCTTAAAAGAACGAAAGGCTGAACAAGATTGGATCGGATGATGAATGAAGATATAAGAACAGAGTTAAATATATATCCATTGAATGATAAAATCAAAGAATATAGAGATAAATTGTTTATATATGTAGAAAGAATGAACGTAACAAGGTTACCAAAAGCAGCATTTAACTAGAAGCCAAGAGATTCAAGGAATGTAGGTAGGCCAGTGAAAAGATGGACAGAAAAACTGTGAGGCGGAACAGGCAATTTGCCTAGCCCGTGAAGTGAGGAAGAAGAAAACATCTAGGAGGCTAAATTTGAAAAAAAAAAAAAAAGTGCTTGGGACAAGAACTTGGGTGTTCTACACAAGATGAACTGCCACATAAGAGACTTTTTTAAACAAAGTTCATCTCAGAGTTTTGTTTATTAAGCTTCTACAACAGTAGGTTTCTACAATAAACAATACTGCCAGATAGAAAATACTGTGATCTGCAATCAGAGACTATATGTCCAATTTTTATTTTTATTTTAAATTTCACATTGACAAAAAATTCGGAAATTAAAACAATAATGAGAATAAAATAAATTAATCTACATCATGATGATCATTTTTCATCATCATCAGTACAAATATACAAATGGATTCGTCAATAAATATAACTGGATATTAACAAAATGTATGTAATACTAAAATAAAGGAAACATAATACATATAAAATTGGTACATTTAAAAGTAAAAACTAAGTCCGTGACGAAGGAACTAATCGAATTCCTCAGAAAGTCGAAGTTATGGTTCGATTTTGTTGGTTTACGGAATAAATATTTATTTGTTAAATTGGAGAAACTTATTTTGCTAACTTAATAAACGAGTCGGACTGCAATGAAAATAAAGCTATCATAATCGTAAGTTATTGCCTGGAATATTGAATATTGTTGTATAATTCGACACAAATTCAAATAATTTGTACTGGTTAATGTTTCTATAACTTTATTAAAAGTATTAAATAAATTAAATTAATGTACCTTATAGGATATCATCATCATCATCATCATCATCATCATCATCACTCCAGGGATTATGCAATTGCCCGTTCCGACTTCATAATGCATCAACCCAACGTCTTCTAGGTCTTCCAACATCACGTCTTCCTCTTGCTTGATAATTTCTTGCTAACAATGGATATCTCTCCTTACTCATTCCATCCATGTGATCAATCCATTTCTGTCTGTAATTCGTGACTTTATCCAATAAAGGCTGTACTTTCAATTCTTCTCTTATATCCTCATTTCTTATTCTATCAAGTCTTGTACATCCTTTTACTTGTCTTAGGAACCTCATCTCCGCCGTCTGTATTCTATCCTTCTGTCTCTTCACTGGAGCCCAAGTTTCACATCCATACAATATTATGGGAACCGCCATAACATTATACATTTTTATCTTGGTTTATTTTCTAATTTTATTTTTGAATGTTCTCTGTATTGTTCCACACACCGTCTGAAATTTATTTGTTTTGGAGTCAATATCTCTTTCCACATTGTAGCCAACATCACAGCCCAAATATTTGAAACTAGTTATAGGATACCGATTATTAAATTGTATTATATACTTATACATTGTGACGAAGCAAACATGGCGACTGCAGAAGTATTTTTTTTTAATTCCGGGTTTCAGGTAGGAAAACACACACTTCTAATGGTCAGTTTTCGCGTTTCTTAACCTTCCTAGTTTTATTTAAATAGCCTATTGCGGAGTTTCGTTGCGAAACAGAAAATTGCGACATCTAGAGTAATGTTTTAATATTGGTTTCATGTGAACTCCTATACTTAATGATCTGATTTTGCTGGTTAACGAACTTGATCATCATCATCATCATCATCATCATCTTAAGGCACGACAACTTCAAAAGTGAAAGTTTTGGCCTTCTCAACAATCCTCCTCCATGCCAATCTGTCTGCGACGTAGAGGGATCTACAAAGGCTAAGGGAGAAAACCCCAACAGAAAAACAAGGCGTGGACCAGACTCCGTAGCTGTGATGGAAGCAACTGATCTAAGGGACGGAAACCCTAAAATCAAATGACCTGGTCCTCCAGGTTGGCGGTTTATCGTTAGGCTAGCTCCCTAGCACAGTAGAATAAAACATGCTTGTAAATCTCAACAAGAATCAGCCGAACTTGATCTTACTTTCTTTAATTAATTGGTTTATACCAATTAGATTTTGATGAAGCAAAAATTGCGGCTGCTAGAGTGTAAACGAACACACACACACACACACACACACACACACATAATATATATATATATATATATATATATATATATATAAATTTATCCACCGCTGTGGTCTCGAGGTAGCGTGCTGCGCTGTCACGCAGCGGGCCCGGGTTCGATCCCCGGTCGGGACAGTTTTTCTGGGTGAGGTTTTTATCGGGGTTTTTCCTCACCTGTAAGACAAATGTCAGGAACACTTTAAGGCCCAAACGGTCCCCGAAATCATATGGCCATCATTATCATCATCCTTCATCGGTGTGGAAAGCAACGGGAAGCTAACACACCTACATTCCCTAGTAAAGCTGCAAGCATAGCGTGAAAATGCTAAGATTGCAGTGAAGGACCTGCCTTCGGGCAGAATTACTATGGATGGATATATAATTTGGTCGTGGTCATTTTCGGTGTCTACTACGTAGGATCGGCGAAGATCTGTAAACATTTTTCTTAAAAATCAATCTCAATCTTCGTTCTTTCGAAATTCGCTAAAAAAGTTATAAAAATTCTATCAAATTGTATTATTGTGATTCATTAAGATATTCCGTTAATTTATTGTAAAACTTTTTTTTTATTCAGTGCCCCAGGTTTTCTTTTCTACATTTCTGGTGTTCTCTCCTGGCATTGGTTTAATTGTAACCCACTTCTGTAGTTGGGGCACCTAGAATCGGAGTCAAGTTACTCCGACGATATGATAGGTGATAAATGATAATGAAGCGCCAGGAGAGTTCTTAACCTAAACTTAACGTAAATTCCAGACCATGGGCAACCACAGGAATAAATTCCCTTTAAGGAAAAATTCCTATGGTTTGACTGGGAATCGAACCCGGGAGCTGATGAACAGTAGTCATAAACGCCGAGCACTATCCCATAAGGCTGGTATATTGTAGAAGGTATCACATTGTTTGCTTTAAAAGAGTAAGTTTGTAATTTTTAGTAAATTCCTGAGGAATGAAGCTGTTGAAATTGTTCTCATGACAATAACTTTGAATTTTTTTTGCAAATCTTCACCGATCCTATCTATTAGTCACCAAACATGATCGTGACAAAATTGATATATGTCTATATATAACAATTAATTAAAGTACATTTTGTCAAATCCATATAATGAAACTAGAATTATCATATTTGTATATATATATATATATATATATATATATTATATGAAAAGAAAGCTTGAGTCGGGATTTGAACTCGAGTCTCTAAAGTCTGTACCTTTAGCGCTCTAACCAACTGAGCTACCCAAGAATTCCAAGACAAACATACAATTTTCTTATACATGTAGTATTCTCAATTCACACAAGAGGTAGCGGAAATTTCTTCCAACTGCCATCTAGCGGCTAACATAACATTTTTTTCTTTTCATATCATATTTGCCTTCATTGCCAAATGTCAAAAAAAAAAAAATATATATATATATAATTTAACATTTTCAGATAAGTTGGGTTGACAAGAATCTCTGTAATAATACTATAATTTATTATATTTTCGTGTCATAATTTGTCTTCATTGCTAAATGTCAAAAATATAGTTATAACATCTAAATACTAGAAAGTATAATGTTATATGGATCGGAAGATTGGACAATGACACAACATGTCAACAGCATAACTTCAGTTGAAATGAATTTTTGGAGAAGAGCTGCCAGAAAATCTTGACTGGAAATACAGAAATTAGAAAATGGATGATGCAGAAAGAAATATAACGGATGAGATTGAACACAGAAGGCTAAAATTGTATGGACACGTAAGAATAATGCAGGATGAAAGACTACCAAAAGCCGTCTGTGCATGGAAAATTGAAAGAAGGAAAAGAAAAGAAGACCAAGAACAACCTGGGAGAACAACATTAAAAATTCAATGAGGAAATTTGGTGTAACAGATGAAGACACAAAGGACAGAGACCGATGGAGAACTTTAATTAAGGGAAATTTTGAATGTTTGTTGCAAACTGATAGTCCATAGTCATATATATATATATATATATAGCCTATATTTTTTTTGAAGCAACCCCTCAATGATGAGGAAAATTCTCAAAATGAATGAATGAACATATACGTATACAAGCGTTACTGCTATAAAGTAAAAATTCTCTTTAAAATGCTTACTTGTTATAGTAGCTACTAGATGGCAGTTGGAACGATATCCCGCTGGCTCTCGTGTAAATTGAGATTTATATATATATATATATATATATATATATATAAGTAAAATAAATGTTTGTGTTAGGATTCCTGGATACCTCAGTTGGTTAGAGCGCTAACGGGTAAAATTAGAGATCTCAGATTAAAATCCCAACAAAAGTACTTATTTTTCTTGTCATATATATATATATATATATATATATATATAATGTTATAATTAATTGTTTAACATTGAGCAATGCAAGCTTAATATGGTATGATAAGAAAAATAAATGCCTGGACGGGATTCGAACCCGGATCTCTGAGTCTGTACCTCAGCGTGATATCCATTACACTACCAGGCGAATCCAATTCAAACACTTATTTTTCTTATATATGTATAACGACCGAGGTACTCGACATGCTGACTCATGCCACCCCTATATTGACTATATGATCGCCCACCTCTCTAAATGATATATGGATGTGAGGTCAGCTGGATGGTAGGCCAAGGCCCTTCTAGAACTATTGAGGCGTGAAGTTTTCTTTTCATTTTCAGTGTCCGCTAAATACAGTAGGATATTATTTTTTTTTCATAAAATCAAACTCAATGTTCATTCGGAATTCGCTGAAAGCATTTAGGCCTTAGTACGAACGAAACATATATCGAAAGTATATATGGTTTCCAAGAAGCAAATTCTATTAACATGACTAATCAGTAATCAGTTAATCTCGATCTTCAGCTTCCGAGGTAATAATCTGGTGCCCTACAGATCATCCTCCATCTTCTGGATGGTAGGCTCATAGATTTTTTGCCCCCTCGGAATATAACATAGGCGTGGTTTGGGAATCTTGCAACGTGGCATTCTACTTATACGTAGAAAAACACTTGGCTGTAATTTTCATAGCTAGAGGTGTTATTTTAAGCTTTTTTCGTCATGGCTTCATTTTGTTTCTAATCTAAGATGCTATATCTGGCGTAAAAATCCTGTGTTTGCAGTCTATGAGACTTATACGTATTTATTATATCTGATTTCTAGTAAAGATAACGGGCCACTGTAATGCTTTTCTCCATTCACTTCTCTGTTTGATTCTGTTTGGATAACACAAATAGCACTTCATTCTCAAATACTCGTAAAATTTATTATACTTTAGAGCAAGAGACCATATTTCACATCTATATAACTGGACAAATTCCTATCCTGAACTAATGTTTTCAAGAATTCCCTGAATAATTCACCTCCTTCAGATCAAGGTTATAATTCTTCCAAATCATCTTTGAATTACCGACTTTGCGCTTTCCCTTCTGATTATTCTAAAAGAAGTTTTCATGCCCCTTGTTCATTAACCAGACGTACCATATGCACTGTGCATCGTAGTCTACGAGATTGAACAATTTACTCTTAATAATAATAATAATAATAAATAATAATAATAATAATAATAATAATAATAATAATAATAAAACTAACTCACTGTCTCTATCGAACCTGTAGGTTCATGGCTGCGCGGACATAAGCTCTCCATACATCCTTATATTGAACTAATGTTTTCCAATCATCCCCTGTATATTCTATTTCCCTCAAATCTTGTATAATGTTATTCTCCCACCTCATTGTTGGTCTACCAACTCGGCGTTTTCCCTCTGGTTTTCCTACAAGAAGCTTCCATGCGCCTCTTTCATCCCCCATACGTGCCAAATGTCCTGCCCATCGCAATCTGCGTGACTTAACTGTTCTTATTAGATCTGGCTTCCAATATATATCATGTAGCTAACTATTATGTAGTTTTCTCCATTCACATTTCTGTTCATCTCTATTTGGCCCAAAAATGTTCCTAAGAACTTTATTCTCAAGAACTCGTAAATTTCTTTCCTCCCTTAAAGTAAAACTCCATGTTTCGCATCCATATAATGTAACCGGGAGAATAACGGTTTTTATATACTTTAAGTTTGATGTTTTTTGAAAGAAGTTGCGACGTCAGGAGTCCCTGTAATGCATAATAGCACGCATTTCCAGAATTGAGTCTATGTTTAATTTATTTCTGCATCTCATTCCTATTTGTAATTACTGTTCCTAGATATTTTAAATCAGCCACTTCTTCAAAATTTCCGTTATTTGCCATTAGTTGTCCATTTCCTTTATATAACGCATTTCTATGTGTGAACATATATTTAGTTTTGTTGATAATAATAATAATAATAATAATAATAATAATAATAATAATAATAATAATAATAATAATAATAATAATAATAGTAATAATAATAATCATAGTAATAATAATAATAATAATAATAATAATAATAATAATAATAATAATAATAATAATTTAAGTTTGATTGATTGATCCCCGTTCGTCCCGCTGTGGAATTGAATGGTTCCTAAGTGGGAAATGTCTTAATTAAACTAATTTAGTCACACTTATTTCACTATATATGTCAGCGAATATCCCTATAGATGTCATCGCCTCGATGGGCCATCTTGTAGGTAATTACGTATTACTTGGATGGAGAAAGACCGGTTCAATTTTGCTCAGAGACCATTTACTCAGGCTTGAGATTTATTTACGAGTCTGAAAAACTTCAGACACGGGATCCACAGCCAACCCCCCCCCCCCCAGAGAACTTGTCCCTTAGATTTTTCCATCCTAAAAATCCATGGACTCCAGCTGGGTTTGAATCTGTAACCCTCGGGATTAGAGGCTAGGAACATAACCAATAGTCGGCAGCGGACGACAATTAAGTTAGAAACACTAATCCTAATACATTGATATTAGGTCTTATGGAGATAAGCGTAGATAATATTTGAACCGAATTAAGTGAGACTTAGGCTTTCTCCTCTGAAGGGGAAAAATTCAACCATACTAATTTAGTTACATTTGTTTTCGTATAGATCTCATTGAGTGGCTCGGGATCAGCGTTCCGCTTCACAGTGACATCTAGGAAACCAAAATATTATTAGGATGGAAACGTTCAGTAAATTTTGCACAGATGCCTTTTTATTCAGGCTTGTGGTTCTTTTAAGAGCCTGAAAATATCAGATTCAGGACCCACGGCTTAAAGTCCCTCCCGAGTATTTTCCCATATTTAAAAAATCCATCGATATCAGCGGGTTTGATCCCGCGACCCTTCGTACTAGAGGCAAGGAACATATCCACTAGACCACCGCGGTCGATTTCATACCAAATTTAAGTAAATATAAATTTATATATATATATATATATATATATATATATATGTTTGTTTAAACTAGTTTTTCCTCATTGTTTTACCCTTTTCTTTGTTTGTTTTACCTGTTTGTTAACTTTCTTTAATTCTCACATAGACACAAGGACAGGACACACACACACCCAGACCCAAGGTGGAGATTTAAAATCCCTACCCCCTCAGGAATCGAACCCGGGTCGCCGGAGTAGAAGGTAGGGACTCTACCGACTACGCCACAGCGACGGACATTTTTGTTTTTCCGTTTATACTGGTTTTCCTTATTGTTTTACCTTTTTCTTTGTTTGTTAACTTTCTTTAATTTTCACATATACACAAGGACACGACACACACACCCAGTCCCAAGGTGGAGATTTTTTAAAACGTCTACCCCGCGAAGAATCGAACCCGGGTCGCCGGAGTGGAAGGTAGTGACTCTACCGACTACGCCACAGCGACGGACATTTTAAATGATTGTAAAAGAGTCCAAATCATTTTATTTATTAAATTATTTATTTATTTTCACCTTGATTAGCTGTAAATGCATGAAGTTATAAAGCGATTAATTTTCAAGATAGTAAACACAAAATGGAATTCAGTACTAATGCCCTTCCATCCGTATGTACAACGTTCTCCCCACAATTAGTAGTGACGCATAAAGACATCGTTAACTGGGCGAGAAACAAGCATTAAACATTTTTATTACTCTGTGAACATGAGAGCGAAACACTTTGCTACCCCTGCTGTTTCACTGCAAAACACACCTGTCAGAGAGGGACTGTCAGGTGTTACTCGCAAGAAGGTCAATAGGATTGTAACAGATACCCATCGATGGAGCACTGTGTCAGTATCTTGAAAAGAAAAAGACGGAGATAACTAGAACGAAGCAGTTAAATATTGAATTTCATATTGAGATTTCCTTTTATTGCTTTTAATTTATTTTATGCGAATATTTCGTTTATAATCCTGATTATTTTCTTCACAATTTAACTTTCTTCCGACTATAATTTAAACATAAGTTATCATTATGATTTATGATAAATTAAAATGTTTCATACCTACCTCATAATCAATCTTGTAAGTAGATCGCGATTTTAGGGTCTTCAAGAATGTACTGAGAATGGGGTTGTCAAGACCCTGAAATCGCGATCTACTTATAAGACGGATTAAGAGGAGAGGTATGAAACATTTAATTTATCTTAAACTAGCTAATACCCGGCCTGCGCTGCTACGCCTAAATACATGAAAATTAATGTGCTTTCATGCTTAGTTGAATAAGTAGAAGGAAAAATAATTATAAATTTATATATTAGATACCCCGTGCTGATTACCCGGCGTTGCCCGGGAATCTACTCATCCCGATCTTCTTGGCAGAAATGAGTTGAAAGACAAAAATTAATGTACTTCTTATGATTAGTTGAATAAGTAAAATGAAAAATAATTATAAATATATATCGTAATTATTTTAATATTCCCCGTGCTGATTATCCGATGTTGCCCGGGAATCTACTTATCTCGATCTTCTTGGCATAAATAAGCTAAAAGACAAAATTCGTTATTGTGAGTTATCCATAAAAGAATACCCACCATGTGCTGCTATGCTTTCACAGGAATCTACGTACTTGTCTCGATCTTCTTGGCATCAATGAAAGATAAAAATGGTTATTGTGAGTTACCCGTAAGATATAAACATATGTTGTGGCGGACTTTTTTGTAGAGCTTTTTGAGATATTCAATTCTGTGTACATTAATTTTCTGTATTTGTTATGGTTTAGGTAGCTTAAGCCATTTAAGCGTCCAAAGAGCTACTTTTTTTACGTTTTCCACTACAAAGGGCGATTTTAATGGTGTAGGAGTTGAGTATCACAACTCTCTTATAGTAGTCTATGTTCATCCCGGGAATCTCCTGAACATTTTGCAAAAAGCTCGTGAGTCGTGAATTTATCGATAATTTGGAAATCACTCGTGGCATTACTTATGAAAATGCCTGTTACACAAATTTTGCTGGTGGAATTAAAAACTTGTCCACCGCTGTGGTCTAGTGGTGATGTCATTGTCGCAGACGCTGCAGTCCTGTGTTTGATACTGTGTATTTTTTTAGAGTTTTCCTCTTCTATAGGCCTATGACAAATTTTAGGAAACGTTAAGGCCCAAATAGTCCCCTAACACTATTTGGCCATTATAATCACAAAAATCATTTTCTTCTTATTTTGTATGAATGTATGAGTGAATGGTGTGTCTTGCCCTAAATACTCGTGTTATCTCAGAGCTTGTCCCAACATTGGTCTGATCACTTATTCAGGAGTCTCCATTTCTTTGTATGGTCATTAAAGTATGTTTATGATTAAGGGCCAATTTTACCAACATAGGTAACTGTATTACGCCAGTTTTCCCCGTGTATAATGCATAGCTTAAACTGGCGTAATACAGTTACATCTGTTGGTGAAACCGACCGAGTTAAAATATTCTCCCAACAGGTGGTGTTACTGTTAGTAAAAGTACCTACGAATACGATGATGTTAAACTAAGAGAGAGAAAGAGAGAGAGAGAGAGAGAGAGAGAGAGAGAGAGGAGAGAGAGAGAGAGAGAGAGAGAGAGAGAGAGAGAGAGAGAGAGGGAGGGTGTAAGAGAATAAATACTAATTAACATTAAATATATTTTTTTGCAGTATCATTTAGAACTACACAATGTCAATTTAATTATAACCACATGACTAGCTCTATTAAAAATAATAATAATAATAATAATAATAATAATAATAATAATAATAATGATGATGATGATGATGATGATGATGATGATGATGATGATGATGATGATGATGATGATGATGATGATGATGATGATGATGATGATGATGATGATGATGATGATGATGATGATGATGATAATAATAATAATAATCGTGTTGGCAGAGATAAGTTTTGGAAAATTATGGAAATACCTCGCAAAATGAATTTATGTGATAAAAATTTATATGTAAAATCTCAAATTATAATAAATATAGGCACATCAAAGACCGAAGCAATTTTAATAAATAGAGGTGTAAGACAAGGGTGAAGTTTATCACCTACTATTTTTAATTTATATGTTAATGACATCATCCAAAATTAGAAAAGTAATGTAATGTAGGTATAAGAATGGACCGTTTTAAAATATTAAATGTTTTAATGTATGCTGACGATGTGGTTATTATTCAAGAAAATGAAAATATTTTGCAGCACTCTTTTACATCAATTACATCAGTTATGCCAAGAATATAATTTCAAAATATCAAAAGAAAAAACGAAAATAATGGCTTTTTGGGGAAATGAACATATAAGATCAAAAATCATAATAGACAACAAATCTCTGGACAAGTAACAAATTTTAATTATTTGGGTTGTAATTTTACTATAAATACAAAAACTGGAAGAGACATAAATATCAAACTGTTAAAATTTCAAATGATATGTGGAACTATACATAGAACATTAAAGAACAAAACAAGAAGAGATACTAGATTGAAGTTTTATGAATCATTGGCAGTTCCTGCGTTACTTTATGGGAGTGAAACTTGGGTAATGACCAAAAAATTACAAAGTAGAATACAAAGCGTAGAAATGAATTTCCTGAGAAGAACAGAAGGCTGCACAGGAATGGATCGGATAAAGAATGAAAGTGTGAGAACAGAGTTAAATATATATCCATTGAATGGTAAAATCAAATAATATAGAGAAAAATGGTTTAGACATGTAGAAATAATGAATGCATCTAGAATGCCAAAATCAGTATTTAACTATAAGCCAAGAGGTTCAAGGAATGTAGGAAGGCCAATGAAAAGATGGACAGAACAACTGTGAGGCGGAACAGGCAATTTGCCAAGCCTATGAAGTGTAGAAGAAGAAGAATATAATAATAATGATAATAATAATAATAATAATAATAATAGTAATAATATTTTATTTTATATACATATTTTTAATATTTACACATCTTTCTGTGCCTAAAGTTTTATTTTCTTTCTACCTCGTCTCTATTCATCCACTCCATGTCCTCCAGTCCTCTTGTTCTCATTCCAGTTCTTATTTCTTGCATCCACGAGTTTCGAGGTCTTCCTTTCCTTCTTCTTCCAGGTGGACACCATTCCATTTTATTGTTGCTTTTGTCGTCTTCGTTTATTTCCGCCCGGTTTTAAATCTTTAGGCTTTTTAACATTGTTATGTTTTTTTTGCGACGAACAGGGAGCTGGCCTGATGCATCAACCCCCAACCTGGAGGACCAGGTGATTTTTGGTCAAGATTTAACTTCCTCTAGTTTTTATCAAACCAATGACGAACTACAAGGCAGCAGTATCTGTACCCTAGATAAGGGGCCCTCACAGGGTACTATCAGCCGGGCTTACTGAGCTCTGATGTTTTAACGAGGTTGTTACTCCTCCCCCTCAACCTTTTCTAACCTGGCTTGGGACAGACTTTGGCGGGTTTAATATTATTAATAATAATAATAATAATAATAATAATAATAATAATAATAATAATGATAATAATGATAATAATGATAATAATGATAATAATGATAATAATGATAATAATAATAATAATAATGATAATAATGATGATGATGATAATAATAATAATAATAATAATAATAATAATAATAATAATAATAGAGCTTAATTTAAGAGTTAAGGCCATAAGGTCTTCTCTTCCTCACAACCAGTGAATAATACAATAATATAAAATTACATACTTATTACAATTTTAAAGTATTATGCAATGAAAATGATTTTGGAAAAAATATTTGAACATTCGAAATAGCATATTCAATTTTATTGTTATATTCATACAATTCCATAAAATTATAATAGGGCCTGTTATAAAAAAATGTAATCTTCTGTCATGTAGGAAGTTATTGACCAAAAGTCCATGTGATACATATACAGAATGGAATATTGTATTGTGGGAAAATTGGTAGAGTTAATGGAGTTGATAATGAAGGGATCGATGGGTTGCAAATTCGAGCAGGAATTGTAGGGGTGGATATACCCCCTAGAAAGTCTGCAACACACTAGTCATGGGATGGGCTGCACCACAAGAACAATTATTTTGGCTACAAAACCAATTAACGCACTTACATACATGCGTAAATGTACAGAGACTAATATTCTGTAACCTAGAAAATCAATTTGCATTCAAATAATATTTTTAATCAATCTCTCAATCAATATTCTGTTTCAATGTTTCAAAGTGGTCTGATTATTAATGGACGTTTTCAAATTAAGGCAATTAATACAACAACAATAGAATTACTGTAATAATATAACGATAATAATAATAATAATAATAAAATACCTAACAATATTAACAATAATAATATTTGCTAAATAATAATAATAATAATAAAATTATTATTACCATTATAATATAATAGTTATTTGGATGACTAGTTACGAAATAAATTTTAATGATCACATTTCGCTGATATTTGGAAATTACTCTCCCCGGTTTATTTTATAGGATATACTACGTTTCGTTTCGAAAACAAATGAGACTGCTGGGGAGATTTTTATATTTTCGTTTCAAATGAACTCCTATACATAATGGTCGGATTTTGCTGTTTAATGAACACGACCTTACTTTTTTTAATTGATTGTTAGGGACCTATGCCAACTTTGGTTATGATAAAACAAAAATTGCGGCCGCTAGAGCTTCAACGGACAACACACATACATGTATAATATATAATATATATATATATATATATATATATATATATCCACCCATAGTAATTCCGCCCGAGGGCAGGTCTTTCACTGCAATCATAGCACTTTCATGCTATGCTTGCAGCTTTACTAGGGAATTGTAGGTGTGGTAGCTTCCCGTTGCTTTCCACACCGGTGAAGGATGATGATGATGATGACCATATGATTTCGGGGACCGTTTGGGTCTTAAAGTTTTCCTGACATTTGTCTTACAGGTGAGGAAAAACCCTGATAATAACCTCACCCATAAAAAAACTGCCCCGACCGCTGCGTGACAGGGCAGCACGCTACCTCGAGACCACAGTGGAATATATATATATATATAACAAATCCTTTCATAAATATTTTGGCAAACTTGATAAAAAGAATGGATTCAAAAGAATTTTAGAGGAATAGAAGAACAAAGTGGTTTCAAGACAGGTCGTTCTACAATAGACCATATATTTACAATTAGAGAAATTTTACAAAAATATAACGATAAACAACAGGATATGGGACTGATTTTTTTTACAATTTAGCAAAAGATAGATAGTATACCAAGAAAATTATTATGGCAAGTATTCGAAAAAGCAAATATTAATAAACAAATTATACATCATCATCCGGTATCATGGCAGCTGCCGCCGTCTTCCGATAACCAAACGCTATTCCTCTCTGTCCATCCATTGATCTTCCTCCAATCCTCTGATATTCATAGCTGCTTGTACCCCTTCTATCCAAGTTTTCTTCGGTCTTCCTCTCTTCCTCCATTCTATTGGGATCCATTCCATAACAGTTTTAGGCAATCTTTGCTCTGGCATTCTTTTGACATGGCCATACCACTGTAATCTTTCCTTTTCTATAATGTCTACGATGTCTGGCTCCTCTTGTACACCCATAATTTCCCTTATTTCTTTACTTCGTATTCTATCCATTCTAGATTTTCCAGCTGATCTTCTTAAAACATCCATTTCGGTACATAAAATTATTTTCATTTCCCTGGTAGGAATTTGCCAGACTTCAGCACTATATGTTAAAATGCTCTGAATTATGGTTTGATATATTTGTAATTTTCTATTTTTTGTAATATTTTTGCTCCACCAAACAGAGTTTATATCTATGATGATCTTGAAGAAGATTTTCGGGCTGTAGGCCGTGGTCGTGAGGCTTGTAGTTCCCCTAGACTTTCACGGCCGGAGTTGCTATGATGATCTTGAAGAAGATGTTCGGGCTGTAGGCCTACAGCCCGAATATCTTCTTCAAGATCATCATAGCAACTCCGGCCGTGAAAGTCTACGTGAATACAGAGTTTAAATCATTTATTGCTTGTTTAACAAATCATGCATAGACCTATTTAATATTAGAGTTAATATTGTGTTTGCTATATTCTAATGTAACATATGTTAGCCCACCAGGCTAAATAAATAAATAAACTTTTTCGGTGTCTACTACATAGGATCGGCGAAGATCTATAAAAAAAATATTTAAAAAAATCTTTTATGTAACAATCTCAATAGCTTCATTCTTTCGAAATTCGCTAGTATAATGAATAAATAATAGTAAATTTTCATGTTTTTTTTATTTTATCATAAAATTATAGGAATTTATTCAACATTTTAAAACTTTTATTAATATATGTTGTCATGTGTAAGTAGTATTTGAGATTTTGTGAGAGTAGTAGGATTGTTGTTAGAAAACATATTGAAGGAGAAACGATATTTATTCTGAAAGGAAAAGCTGTGTCATTGGAAGAAATATAGTAGTTTCCTTGTGACGACAAAGGAAGTGATGCACGCCTATACATCAAGGCATTATGTGCTCATGAACACTGTGACATCGGGATATGTCTTCTTCTAATGTTTCCAGTCCTATTCCATAAAACATCTTCTGTGAGCCAAAGGCAACTCTAGCAATATCTTTAAGCATTCATCAATTCAAACATTCCAAATTATAAAATATATTTAGTATTTTTAATAACTAAATTCTTGCTTTAGTCTCATCATACTCCGTATACAACTTTTTCAATTAACTTTCTTTTCCCCTTCCCAGTACCAATAATAAAAATAATATAATAATAATAATAATAATAATAATAATAATAATAATAATAATAATAATAATAATAATAATAATAATAATGTATGTATGTAATCCCACTACAGGCTTCGGGAGGCCCTTGGGGTAGTAGGAGGTAAATGCTCCCGCCTTTTCTAGACAATCGGCACTTGATGTCAACAGGGTTGTCAGCCCTGCGTTACGGCCACCTTTACCCAGAACAGGCGTCTGGTACTCATTTCCGTTAGAGGCTGAGTCAACCCCAGGGTCATAGTGCCGCCAGAAGGTTTTGGTCAATTTAAAAATGTTGACCCCACTGGGACTTGAACCCTCGGCCTTCCGACTTGTAGCGCAGTGCCTTAACCACTACGCTAATATTATATTATATTATATTATATTATATTATATTGTATCATATTGTATTGTATTGTATTGTATTGTATTGTATTGTATTATATTATATTATATTATATTATATTATATTATATTATATTATATTATATTATATTATATTATATTATATTTATTATATTATATTATATTATATTATATTATATTATATTATATTATATTATATTAATATTATATTATATTTATTTATATTATATTAATTATATTATATTATATATATTATATTATATTATATTATATTATATTATATTATATTATATTATATTAATTATATGTATATTATAATAGATATATATTAATACCGGTCGAGTTAGTTTAAGTGGTAGCATTTGAGGCTCATATCCAGAGCTTCTGGGTTTAAATCCCTGTGTCGAAGAGCCTGACTGACTTTTTTCCTAGTTTTCCTCAGCCGTCAAGGCAAATGCTGGAATGGAATTCCATTACCAGGACTATTCACCATTTCACAGTGTCATTAAAATATATATAGCAGACGCGATATGACTTTGGTTGTTAAAGCGTATATAATAATAGTAGTTATAATAATAATTGTATTTGTTATTAGTATTAATTTAATAATAATAATAATAATACTAACAATAATAATAATAATAAATAATTGGAAATATGAAACTAAGATACGAGCTTAAAACATTTTATCAATATGCATTCTGTAGACCCTTCAACATTACACAGCTTGTATCCAGTATACTAATGTAGTTATGCTTGTGTTTTCATGCACGTTGATTGATTTAACTTTTAATTTCGAATCAACGATTATGATTAAATTTAATCTCGTAATTAAATTACAAAGCAGCATTTAATCTGATAACTGAGGAAAACCAGAAAACAAAGTGTCAGATTGTTTAGTCGCGGGATTTGAATCCGATATCTTCCGAATTCGTGTCATATGCCCTGAATCAACTCGTTTCCAAAATATTTGCATGACGTTACTGAATTTATGTACCTAATCATTAAATTATGTTTTATTTTGAAATAGTTTAATAAATATTTATGTATCTGAATATACTATTAGAAACTATACTTTTTTAATGTACCTTAAATTAAATATTTTATTCAATTATCAACAATTTATGTGTTCTAATTTTATTTTGAGTCCACTGCTATGGTCTCGGAGTAAGGTCGTTCCTCGTATGCAGTGAGCTCGGGTTAAAACTTCATTTGGGACAAGTTTCCTGGGTGAGGCTTTTAGGGATTTTCTTCCCCTCTAAAACAAATGTCGGGAAATATTAAGGTACAAATAGTCCCCGAACACCATTTAAAGTTATTATCATCCTATCATATTCGAAATGTTTAGTATGAATGTGTGAGTGAATGGTGTTTCTTTTCTTAAATGTTCTTGCTGTCTCGGAGGTGATACCGCATTGAGCCGATCTCTTATTCGGGAAGCCCCTCCATGACCTTATTTGGTAAAAAATAATGATATGATCCAAAGTTTAAACATCCTCTCACGATAGATCGTGTCACTGTAAATTTCGAGTGACATGGGGCACGTAAAAATTGGCCTACCTAAAACGGAGAGGTAAGACTAACAAGTGAACTGTCAACCAATGCATGCCGAAACCTACCTTGAAATTTCTCCCAGAGAAGTGTTGTTATATACCAAGACCGTGTCCAAAAAAATCTGCCGTTTTTAACTGCAAGACTCATAAATCATAGCCCACTGTACGAAGCAGATGGACTCCCTGCTTGAGTAAGAGCGGAGTGAAATGAGGCGGGATGCGGCAGGTAATGAGGGTTGCCCAATATATAAATTCATTTGTTGAATCGCTTCCCTATTGTTTAAATGAGAGATATGTCGCTGGAACTTAGTGACTTGAATTTTAAAAGCTGACATATGATATGAGATATATGATAGGCCTAAATAAACTAATGCAAGAATATACAAAATGAGGACTGGATATAAATTTACAGAAAACAGAATATATGTGTTTGGGAAAGGATGTGGATGGCCTCATACTCAAAACAAGAAAAATAAAAAAAAGTGAAATTTTTAAAAATCTTGGGTCAATAATTACATGTTTAGGTACATGTGAAAGAGATGTACAAACTAAAATTGCAATGGCAAAAAATGCAACTAAGACATTACATGGAATAATTTGGAACAAAAATATTAATAATAATAATAATAATAATAATAATAATAATAATAATAATAATACTTTATTTATTCTGGCAGAGTTAAGGCCATAAGGCCCTCTCTTCCACTCAACCAGCACAAATACAAATAAATATTTGACAAATATAGATATACACTATACTAATTATAAACAGTTAAAGATACAATAAATGTAGCAATGTAAATGTCATGTACAAACAACATTTTATAGGGTAATAAACAATAATGATACGATATATAATAATATAATAAATGATACATTATACGGGAAACACCAATTAATATATATATATATATATATATATATATATATATATATATATATATCTTACACTGGATAATAATGAAGTCGAAGTTAGAGCAAATATAATTTAGATTTCTTTTAAAAGATGCCAATGTCCGGCAGCCCCTTATTTCTTGTGGTAGGGAATTCCAGTTGCGAGAAGTGGAGATGGTATATGACATGGAGTGATGTGATGTCCTATGTTGCGGTATATTAAGTAAGAGACTATGATGTGATCTTGTGTTTAAGTTATGGTTTGAGGATAGATACTGGAAACGGGATGATACATAATTGGGAATCGAGGTGTGTAGGATCTTAAATAGGAGAATTAGACAGTGTGATTTTCTTCTCTCTTTTAGATGTAGTCATGACAATTCGTGGAATAATGGAGAAATGTGATCGTATTTTCGAACATTAAATATGAATCTGATACACATATTATGGACACGCTGCAGTTTGTCCGACAATCCGTCACTTATGTCAGTTAGCAAACTAAAATGAAAATTTATAAGAGCACAATACAGAATATTTTATCATATGGAAGTGAAACTTGATCTTTGGCGGAATTACAAAAGAATAAAATAAGAGCAGTTGCAATTGATTATCTTAGAAGAAGTCTTAAAAAAAGACAGGTTAAAATAAGAAATGAATTCCTTTGGAGAGAAATGAATGTCACCACATCTGTTGTTAAGAGGATTGAAAATCAAACTCTTAAATTGCATGGGGATGGAAGATGGAAGATGGCCAAAATAGATATACAAATGGTCACACCCTGGAAGAAACAAACGTGGCAGACAAATATGGAAATGGAAAACTGTGTCAGGACTATAATGGATGATAGAAATTTGGAAGAATGAGATTGGAATGATAGAAATAAATGGAAACTGAAGACGGCAAACCTATAAGGGTGGAAAGCCGTAGAAGAAGAAGAAGAATTAAAAATGCAGATCATTTTATGGGCACGGCCTTGGTATCATCAAACACTTCTCTGCAAGAAATATTTCAAGGCAGTTTTCGGCATGCAATGGTGACAGTTCCCTTGTCAGAATAAGAAGGAAAATATTAGCTTGGAGAATTAGGATTGGCTGATCGAAATAACGAAATCTCAGTTAATTTGTCTTATGGACTGAGGAAAGCGACAACAAAACCCCATTGAAGTTAGTCGAGCCCAAACGCTTCTGAGCAAAATAGTTGGTAATACAATTATGTTATGAACGAGACTGTTAATGAAGTAAACAGCAAGTAGAATGCTTTGTGTTAAAAATGCTCCGTTACTCTAGAAGCTTGATTATACTGCAATGCTAATAAAGAAATCACTGCCATTTATGCAAATAGTTGAGCAACGCGCCATGATTTTTCACATTTCTATGCACCTTCCCTCTTCTCATGCATTCCAAAGCATTCTCCCCTAGTTTTTATTTACATCACACTCCCCCCTACCCTTTTTCACCATGACACACACTTTTCTTAAAGGAACACCAGGTCACTGATATGCAATGTTTCCAAGCTTTTGTTCTCTAGTACGGTAATTTACATTTTTTTAAATACCTTGAGATTTATATCAAATATATTTTCTTAATAATAATAATAATAATAATAATAATAATAATAATAATAATAATAATAATAATAATAATAATAATAATAATAATAATAATAATATAATAATAATAATAATGTAATAATGATGATGATGATAATGATAATAATAATAATAATAATAAGATAATGATAATAATAATAATAATGATGATGATGATGATGATTCTTCTTCTTATTATTATTATTATTATTATTATTATTATTTATTATTATTATTATTATTATTATTATTATTCATCCGGTTTCATGGCAGCTGCCGCCGTCTTCCGGAAACCAAACGCCATTCCTCTCTGTCCGTCCATTGATCTTCATCCAGTCCTCTGATATTCATAGCTGCATGTACCCCTTGTTTCCTTCGGTCTTCTCCTCTTCCTCCGTTCTATTGGGATCCATTCCATAACAATTTTCGGCAATCTTTGCTCTGGCATTCTTTTGACATGGCCATACCACTGTAATTTTTTTCTTTCCTATAACGTCTATGATGTCCGCCTCCTCTTGTACACCCATAATTTCCCAGATTTCTTTATTTCGAACTAAAAAATGAAAAATAATTTCAATATCCAATGCTTGGGATAAAATTAAAGTGGGCAACAAAAACATCATCTCCAACACATCTAGAATAAAACTAGAGTTATCTACAAAAAAAATACCTTCAAAAGCGTGGAGTGCTTTTTTATGGTTTTTACGTTTTCTTCTTAGAGACTTTACTTTTACCAATATCTGTTTATTATCTTACTTACTTACTTACTCACTGGCACTGTCGAACCCGTAGGTTCATGGCCGCGCGGACATAAGCTCTCCATACATCCCTATCCTGAGCCAATACTTTCCAATCATTCCCTGTATATTCTACTTCCCTCAAATCATAGTTAATGTTGTTCTCCCACCTCATATCTGTTTATTATCAAATATATTAATTGATACAGAGCACGCTTTTGATGATAAAATTATTTTTTGTAGATAACTCTAGTTTTATTCTAGATGTGTAAGAGATGATTTTTTTGTTGACCAACGTGTTGGAAATTAAAATTATTTTGTATTTTTTAGTTCGGTTTTCTAATAAAGCGTGTTGTTTTAATTTTTTTAAACTATTATTTATATTTTATTTCTTAGTTTGGTTTTCTAATAAAGCGTGTAGTTTTAGTTTTTTAAACAATTATTTAATTTTTAAATTTTTTTTTGCTTGATCTCCCTAAATGCTAAAGATATGATTTTAAAAATCTGAATTTACTTATTTATTAATTTTTACAGTACTTGGACTCAATGCATAATAAATAATAGTTTTAAAAAACTAAAACAACATGCTTTATTAGAAAACCGAACTAAAAAAATGAATAATAATTTTAATTTCCAACACGCTTGGGATAAAATTAAAGTGGTCAACAAAAAAATCATCTCCAACACATATAGAATAAAACTAGAGTTATCAACAAAAAGAAACTAATTTTACCATCAAAAGCGTGGGGTGCTCTAAATCAATTAATATATTTGATAATATACAGATAATGGTAAAAGGAAAGTCCTTAAGAAGAAAATGTAAAAATCATAAAAAAACACCCCACGCTTTTGATGGTAAAATTATTTTCTTTTGTTGATAACTCTAGTTTTATTCTATATGTGTTGGAGATGATTTTTTTTGTTGACCACTTTAATTTTATCCCAAGCGTGTTGGAAATTAAAATTATTTTTAATTTTTTTAGTTCGGTTTTCTAATAAAGCGTGTTGTTTTAGTTTTTTAAAACTATTATTTATTATTTTTATTTTTTAGTTTTAATATTTTACGGAATACCATAAAAATGTAAATATCTTTAAATTCGATACTATTGTAGTATGAGCTAAAAGTAATAGAATAGAATACTCTTCTAAAAAAAATCCTCCCAGCCGGATTACTAAAATCTTGACACTCAATCCCATCAGCACATTGTCCTTTATATCCCTCCTCATCACACTGTATATTATTCATTATCTTTTACGGTCTCACTTACCAAAACATGGAATTCCCTCCGACCTATGTCGGAGACTGTCAAACTATAACATCCTTCAAAAAACAAATTAAAGAATTATTTAATAACGAACTAACACTGATAGTATTATTTTAACAATTAATAAATTTAATCATCTATTAAAATAATATTAAGATTAACAAATATTTTCTTTTGTTTTAAATATTGTACAAACGTAAAATCAGTTTTCTATATCTCATTATTTTTCTTTCTTTTTTATAAACATTAGACAGGCACAATTTAATATGTCTTGCTTGTATACACTTTATTATTAGTTTTAGTCTTAATTTTAACTAACATTAACTAGTTGCATTACAGATCGTAATATAATAGATATTATCTTTTTGATCAAATTTTTATTTAGTATTTAATATTAGAGTTCATTGTGATTGTTATATTCTGATGTATTATATGTTTGCCCTGGTGAGTGGAAGAGAAGGCCACATGGCCTTAACTCCACCAGGCTAAATAAATAAATCTAAAAAAAATATAAATCTAAAATTATATACCACTACAGTTCACCGCTCTACCAACTGAGCTCTTACAACGATTGACTAAAAAGTCGACAAGTCCGCAACCTATTATACCAGTTTTCATTTTTTTTTATTTTCTGATGATTCTCGCCAGGATTTTAGAAACGAAATATGAAATTATTGTATTGTCACGGATCCTTTACAAGTATACAAAGTTTCAAGTCGACTCAATGTTTCTAAGTGGGTGAAAATCGTGTTCAAATATTCCGTTACATAGATACAAAGACACTTTTTTCTGACGATTCTGGCCGGGGTTTTAGAAACAAATATGAAAATATTGTATTGTCACGGGTCCTTTACAAGTATACAAAGTTTCAAGTCGATCCAATGTTCCTAAGTGGGTGAAAATTGTGTTCAAAAATTCCGTTACATAGATACAAAGACACTTTTTTGATTTTCTGATCATTCTGGCCAGGATTTAAAAAAATAAATATAAAATTATTGAATAATCAATTGAGTTGGTGTTTACTTGATGAAAATTCATATTTATTGTCTAAAATTATTGTATTGTCACGGGTCCTTTACAAGTATACAAAGTTTCAAGTCGATCCAATGTTTCTAAGTGGGTGAAAATCGTGTTCAAAGATTTCGTTACATAGATACAAATACACTTTTTTTTATTTTCTGATTATTCTGGCCAGGATTTTAGAAAAACAGAATGAAATTATTGTATTGTCACGGGTCCTTTACAAGTATTCAAAGTTTCAAGTCGATCCAATGATTTTAGGTGGGTGAAAATCGCATCGAAAGATTCCTTTACATAGATAGATAGATAGATACAGGTCATGCTAATATAAAGCGTGTAAAAATACGTAATTTTTAATTGAATTATTCCACAATACAGTGTTTCTCCTTTAAACCAAAGTGATTTGTCGCCAGAGGTTCCTGTTTAGAGCAACTTCTTCTCTCAGATCTCTAGCTTCTCCTCACTCCATCTATCCAACGCTCTCTAGGTCTGCCTCTTCCACTTCTTCCATTAGATTTCCAATTAAGGCTCTTCTTTGGTATTCTCTTTTCTTCTATTCTTATGAGTGTCCATACCATTTCAATCGTATTTCTTCTATTTTTTCTAATGTTTTTTTTTCTAACTTGCATGATTTCCCTTATTGTGCTGTTTGTCAGAAATACGTAATCATAAAATAAATAAACATTAATAAAATTACTCTAAGCGTTATTAAAATATTAATCCATATGTTAAAATCACTAAACTTGAGGCGATTATTTTAAATTCAGCCTTGTTAAGATAAAATATGTCTCGTGGAGCGTTATTGGCAATAATTTCAAATTTAACATTTATCTTTGTTCCTGCATATGGTAGGTTAAGCATATATTAATTTATTATATCATAATTATTTACATTTCTACTTACTGTGTAATAATAATATATGTCCTGGAATGCAGGCTTCAAGGCCGGTAATCATAATATTAAAATATTTAGGGCAAGGTAACACAACCTAGAAGCACTCGCCACTGAAGATGCCCTCCGTAGTTGAGGGAGAAACTTCTGGAAGAAACAGCAGTTATAGACCACGGCCACATAGCCCGGAATCTTTTAACATTAATATATGTTTTTTTTTCTCTTGAAGAGAGGTCAACAATGTTGATATAGAGATCATATTTATAGTTGATTTTAGATATACAGGGCTTTTAGTATATAAACTGTTTTACGTTTCTATTCGAAAGACTTTGATAGAAGGACAAATAAACTCATTATACGCGTATTTTGAGTGAAAGTTTTGAGTTTTTCTTGACCTCCCACTCTTCTCATGTCGAACTAAGAAAATTAACTTAGAGAGAAATTTGTGCTAACAGATGCAATTCTATGATTCAACCTCATTTAATGTCCGCCTACACTTCATTTATCGGGAACTTGGTGCTAATGAACCACAATGTCGAGGCACCATAGAAAATTGATTTTCAATTTTTTCTGCTTCATGCTTCCTTGCAATATTTCATATTTTTCTTCGCTATCCTTTCCCTTCTCTGTCTTGTATTTTATTTCCTGTTTTTTTTCTTAAGAATCCTGTTCAAATTCTTCTTCATTTTTTACTCTTATTTTATTCCTCTTACTGCACTTCATTTGTTCTTAATTATTTTCCAAGTTTGAAATTACCACTCTTTTAACCCTTTAATTCGCAATATATCCTTTAGAATACATCAATAGGGTCGATTTATTTAATACTAGTTAATACCCGGCGTGCATTGCTACGCCTAAATAAATTAAATATTAAAGGTTAATTAAATTGTATGGTTACGCTGAGACGAACCAAATATGGCGGTTGTTGGTTTTTTTATTTCGGATTTCAGATTTCGGGTATACCTCCACTTCTAATTGTCGCATTTCGCTTATTTTTGGATGATACCTATCTTGGTTTATTTAATAGGATATACTGAGTTTCATTGTGAAACACCGAAAATTGTGACCGCTATTTACATTTTCACTTCAGGTGAACTCCTATACGTAATGGTTTTAGAAAGTTCAGTTCTGAAATAATAATACTGTTGAAGAAGACATCAAAACAATAATATCGCAAGGGAATAAAGCATATTTTGCTAATTTCGATGTATTCAAAAGCAAATTAATATGAACAAATGTTAAATTCAAATTATATACAGCAATAATAAGACCAATCATATGTTATGGAGCTGAAACTTGGGTACTAAAAGAAGCAGATAAATTAAGACTATTAACGTTTGAGAGGAAAATATTTAGAAGAGTGCTAGGTCCAGTAAAGGAAAATGGAACGTGGAGGTTGAGAAGAAATGACGAATTATACCTCAAGAATAATAAAGAAAATATAGTTAGTTTCATCAAATCCAAATGATTACAATGGTTTGGACATACACTAAGAATGCCAAAGGAAAGATTGCCGAATGCTATTTTAAATAATAATAATAATAATAATAATAATAATAATAATAATAATAATAATAATAATAATAATAATAATAATAATAATAATAATAATAATAATAATAATAATAATAATAATAATATTATATAATAATAATAATAATAATAATAATAATAATAATAATAATAATAATAATAATAATAATAATAATAATAATAATAATAATGATTTATTTTAGCTGGCAGAGTTAAGGCCATAAGGCCTTCTCTTCCACTCAACCAGCGAATAGTAAAATTATACAAAAATTACGTACATATTACAATTTTAAGATATTAAAATACAGACTAAACAAAATACAATGATGATGGATCTAATACTAGCCAATGCTAACAAAAACATAGAATATAATAAAATTAAAATTATATAAAATAAAGTAAGTAGCTTCCTACATGATTATTAAATTGGAAGCCACAGGGAACAAGACCAAGGGGAAGACCCAAGAATCGATGGGAAGATGACGTAATTGAAGATTTGAGAGAGATGGGGATTTTTGATTTGAAATCTACTGCACAAGATAGGAAGAAGTGGCGTAAACTGGTTGAGAAGGCCAAGACATTCCACTGGAAGTCGTAGAGCCTGACGAAGAAGAACAATAAGTAGTGAATCTAAACCTTCCATGGACCTACTCAACACACACAACAAATTTCACCAAAATAGGTCCAGTCGTTTAGGCAGTTTCGGTTTTCAGGTAAATCTCCACTTCTAATTGTCGGGTTTCGTTCATTTTTGGACAATAGGCTCGATTTATTTTAATAGGATATATTAAGATTAGTTGTGAAACATCGAAAAATGTGACAGCTAGAGCGATTTCTAAATTTTCACTTCAGGTGAACTCCTACACTTAATGGTTTTAGAGGGTCCAATTGTGAATCTAAACCATCAGTCAAACATACACAAAAAAATGCATCAAAATCAGTTCAGTCGTTTAGGAGGAGTAGAGTAGCAAACACACGTACAGACGAATTGTATACACTATAATATATTATCTACTTTAATTAAAACGGAGACCCTTATATGGTCATGGATGTGTTACAACTTAGGAATTTTAGATAATAATAGTAGGAAAAACGCGCACAAAAGTGCATTAGTTTATGTCTCTGCTGTATTCCAGCAACGACTGTGTTCTCTTTAAACAGACACTGAAATTATATCTTTCACACGGCTTATCACAGAGCTTACACACGCAGTCACTTAACGGATCATGATAGTTTGAATTTTGCAGAGTTTGTGGTGATATCCATGCACTGCCAGTCTTATTATTGCAATGCGTATCTTGTTGTTTGGTCCAGTTCAGTCTCGATTGATCATTGCATCTGTTGCGCAACTTCGTCTGATATTTCTTTTGTCTTGTTTTGTCTTATTTTCTTCAATGCAGTTTCCTGTTTAGTAGCTGGTAACTGGAATTTTATGCGTAGATCTTCCACGAGGAAAGTTTCCCGTGCTAATTCATATGCAAGTCTAGATGGAGCAAATTTCGAGATCCCCATTGCTGCTATAGGAATCTTGCTTTCACTTTTTCTAAGGTGTTTAAGTCTCCGTAACTGAGGTCAGTCCAAATGATTTCTATCTCATATGTTAAGATGGGAAGTATTTTGGCCTCAAAAAGTTTCACGGCTGTTGCAAGTGACAGTTGTGTGATGTTTTCTATGTCGTATATGGCAACTATAGCAGCTGCCGCTCTCTCTTTCGTATGCATTCTGATGGATTTGTCTGTTGTTTGGAGTGTTGCTCCTAGATATTTAAAGGCGTTTGTGATTTGCAACTGGTTGCCCGCAGTTGTATATGGTCGCCATCTACCAGTCGACCACCCTTTCTGAATACCATTTTAGATAAGGGACCTAGTTAAACGAAACATGCTGAAATTAATCTATCGGTGGTTGGGGTCATTTAGATGTGATACCCATAATCCAGCATTAAATTAATTAAATGTATAGAATGAGGTAGATTTAGACATTATTTAGAGATTTCAGCAAACCCAACTGATAAAATTAGCCAACCGCATTTTGAAAATGTACATTTTGAAATATAGCTCGATATTTGCTAAAATATTCTGTAAAGGCTAAATTTTGTAAATATTGTTGGTTATTTCTTGTTAATCGTCGAGTTTAATCGAATCCCTAATTATAGTCTGAAGTATGTCATACTAGACAGTAGGCCTATATCTATTTTAATAGTGGGGCGTGAGTTTAAAAAAATAAACAGCTTATAACTTAGATCAAGTTTTGACTGAAACACTTTAGATCGGCTTCTTCAAAATTTCCCTAATTTGTCATTAACTGTCCATTTCCATTATATAATATACTTCTATATGTGAACATATATTTAGTTTTATTGATGTTTATTTCCAGTCCCAGTTTCTGGTATTATTTACATTATGTAACACATTTTCCTTAATAGGTCCATATATCCCTCTGAGTATCTTTCTTTCAAAAAGTTAGTTGAGATTTGTCATGTTCAGTCAGAACCCAGGTTTCACTTTATAAGTTAACATTGGTCTAATTAGTGTTTCATTTTAAATATTTTGAATTTAAATACTTTATTTATTGAAATAAATAATAGTTTTAAAAAACTAAAACAACACGCTCTATTAGAAAACCGAACTAAAAAAATGAAAAATAATTTTAATTTCCAACATGTTAGGATAAATAATTTTACCATCAAAAGCGTGGTGTGCTCTTTGTCAATTAATATATTTGATAAACAGATATTGGTAAAAGTAAAGTCACTAAGAATAAAATGTAAAAATCATGAAAAGCACCCCACGCTTTTGATGGTAAAATTATTTATTCCAAACATGTTGGAAATTAAAATTATTTTTCATTTTTTTAGTTCGGTTTTCTAATAAAGCGTGTTGTTATAGTTTTTTTAAAACTATTATTTATTTTTTAGTTTTAATATTTTACAGAATAAGATAAAAATGTAAATATCTTTAAATTCGATTCTATTGTAGTATGAGCTGAAAGTAATACTCTTCTAAAAAAAAACTCCCAGCCGGATTTGAACCAGCGACCTATGGATTACAGAAATTATATACCACTAGAGGGTACAGTTCTACCAACTGAGCTCTTACAACGATTTTCATTTTTTTGATTTTCTGATGATTCTGGCCAGGATTCTAGAAACAAAATATGAAATTATTGTATTGTCACGGGTCCTTTACAAGTACACAAAGTTTCAAGTCGATCCAATGTTTCTAAGTGGGTGAAAATCGTGTTCAAAGATTCCGTTACATAGATACAAAGACACTTTTTTATTTTCTGATGATTCTGGCCAGGATTTTAGAAACAAAATATGACATTATTATATTGTCACGGGTCTTTTACAAGTATGCAAAGTTTCAAGTCGATCCAAGGATTTTAAGTGGGTGAAAATCGCGTTAAAAGATTCAGTTACATAGATACAGGTCAAGCTAATATAAAGCGTGTAAAAATAATATTTCTTAGCATTTTGTACTCTTTTATTTATTTCTTCCTGGGTATTATTATGTTTATTTAGTCCTATTAAACATGAGTCCATAAATTAATCAGTTATGAAGTAATGCCAATTTTACTGTTTGGCACTCGCTGTTACTAAGTGTCAATTCTAACAAAACCATCACAGCATTATTTAATTGAGTTTACTAGATACAATAAATCAGAATCATCCTAACCTTAAATTGGCGAAAAAAAATATTTCTCCTCCTGTTATTTAGGTGTTCCGGACCGCAAGGAAAACAAGATCATATAAAACTCTAAGTTATTATTGCACACTATCCAATACCCGGCGTGCACTGCTACACCTAAATTAATTAATAGTATATTACGATGTGAGGTTGGGAAGTGGTTTTTACAGAAGCGAGGAATATGTTTAAAAACTGAACGATAGCGAGCTTATTATTTCCGCGATTCTGTTAAACACTTCACAAACGTGCGTTGTACATTATTTTTTTGCACGGTGGTGTTTTCAAAATGATAAATAATAGTAAAATAATAACTTATTTGTTGGAAATATTGGCGTTCATTATAAACAACTGACTAACGTTAACAGTGTGAGCAATGTTTATTAGTTGAAACTGCAGCAGACCGTGGCACCAATCAGTTATAAAATGGAGGCAAGTACGTATTTATTGTTTTATATTGTTTCAAATAAAGTTCAGTTCACTTAAAATGCAGTTATTTGTTTCGTATAATATATATTAACACTACCTTTTGGATATATTTTTGTATACGAGGTATACATTGTACGTAGTATATATATATATATATATATATATATGGGAAGTAAAACCACTGCTCATATATATATATATATATAATATATATGAGCAGTGGTTTTACTTCCCACATGTGGTTTGTAATATGTAATATTACAGTATAGTTATTAAGGTTACAGTATAGTTATTTAGGTTGGCAACCCCGAAATGTAGGAAATTGAACTTTCAATCATGGTCGTCATTGCTGTAAGTACTGGAAAACGCACTTTAGCGCAAAAATGTGTTTTTATGTTTAGTTAAATAAGTAAAAATAAAAATAATTATAAATTTGTATCGTAATTATCAGTTTTCTTCATTTTTACCCTTATTTAATTCCACTCACTGCACTTCATTTGTTCTTAATTATATTTAATTATTTTCCAAGTTTTAAAATTCCCATTTTTTAACCCTTTAGTTAGCAATGTATCCTTTAGAATACATCAATTGGGTCGATTTATTTAATATTTGTAATGAAACAGAAGAAAACTTGAATGTTTATCGTTTACACTATAAACCTAATAATAACACAGTCATACGTGATATTGTTTTCAGTGCCGTCCGTCACATTTAAATAACCGGCCCGAGAAATCCTTTCTAGACCATATAAGGGTTAGAATGAATTAAACCGAAAATATTAAACCTGGTTATAGATGGGTCGTAAACAGGTAATTTGAAAAAGGAAATGCAGACCTCAGTCAAAATATCTGTTATTAGTTTTTAAAATTATTTACGGATTTCATCATCATGATCATCAGCTATAACATTTTAGGTATGAACTCAGTTGAGACTTTTCTATATCTCAAGATATCTTGATTTCTCCAGTGTTTAGGCCTTCCTATGTCTCTCTGTCCTTCCTCTTTGGTAAACGATTTGAATATATTCTGTGGAGGTGATTTAACCAATTCTTCTGATATGTTTGGATATATTCTACTATGATTTGTATATTTAATATCTATATTCCTGTATTAATATTAAATATCGGTATAGGATGGAGTGGGATGACATCAGGCATTATTATGCATTGGATGAAATTCAACTATTATGATCTGATCAAATGTTAATCCGAATTTAATTTTTAAAGACTTGCTCGTGATATGATGACAATTTTGTAGATTCTATAAAATCATATTTCTAAAATATTATTATTAATTAATAATATTTGGATTTCATTTGATACCTAATTAAGACCCTAAGCAGTCTCACAATACGTATTCCATACTCATATTTTATTTTAACTCTGGATACTTCTTCTTGTTATTCAGCCACTATAACATTATTTTGTGCTTCTCAAATATTGCTTTCCACATTTTCTTTCTATCCTGTACATATATCCTCAATTTTTTAAGTTCATCGAAGTTAAATCTCCAAGCGAATGTCCTTTCATCCGTAGTTTGGCCATTCTTTCATGTTCCTATTGTGGTTTTAATTTAAATACATGTATAACAAGTCTGCCAGTCATTAACCATGATTTGAGGGATGATTGGAAAATATTGTCTCAGAATAAGGATATATGGAGAGCTTATGTCCCCGCGACCATGAACCTATGGGTTTGATAGTGCCAGTAAGTTACTTATTTAGTTAGCTAGCCTAAACAATGCTCAATATTAATCTAGTCAAATATTAATACAAACAAAACAAAGAACAAAATGAAATAGTAAACGTTATTTTAGAAATGTAAGATTTGCAAATTGTAATCTAATTTTTTGTTCTTCTTCTTCTTCATCATCATCTTCTTCTTTACTTTCTGGTTTAGGCATTAGTTGCCTGTAATTTAATTTTTTATTTGTACATATTCAAAGTTACTAGCACAAGACCACGATGACATAGAATATATGGCAAAAACACTAAAGAAGATATGAAACATGAAGACGTTATATAAATATTGAAAAAACTAAGTATCTGTGTATAGGAAAAGAAATGGGAAAGTATAAATTTCAAGAATGGAGAAGATCTAAAACCTAGCACTTATTTAGGAACAAAGTTAGACCATTCGGGCGATAACGCAGTGGAAATTAAAAATAAAATCGCACAAACAAAACAAGCAATAATTGTTTTAAACTCTGTTTGGTGCAGCAAAAATATTACAAAAAAATAGAAAATTACAAATATATCGAACCATAATTCAAAACATTTTAACATATGGTGCTGAAGTCTGGCAAATTCCTACCAGAGAATTGAATATAATTTAAAGTACAGAAATGGATGTTTTAAGAAGGTCAGCTCGAAAATCTAATGGATATAATACGAAATAAAGAAATAAGGGAAATTATGGGTGTACAAGAGGAGTCGGACATCATAGACATTATAGAAAAGAAAAATTGCAATGGTATGGCCATGTCAAAATAATGCCAGGGCAAAAGTTGCCTAAAATTGTTATGGAATGGATCCCAATGGAAATGAGGAAGAAAGGAAGACCGAAAAAAACTTGAATAGAAAGGGTACAAGCGACTATAAATATCAGAGGATTGGAGGAAGATCAATGGATGGACAGAGAGGAATGGCGTTTGGTGTCCGGAAGACGGCGGCAGCTGCCATAATACCGGATGATGATGATGATGATGACATATTCAAAGTGCTGAATATATTTGTTATTAACAGGTAGCATTTTCATAATGTAAACCTTAAAATATCAATCAATTTAGATATAAATAAGGATAGTGATCGATAGTCCCTGACATGACTGAGAAGTAAGTTCCATGTTCTCCCCATGGACTTTATAAAGATTCAGAGCATAACATGTCCTGTGCTAAGGTATCGAAGATTAAGAAGACTCTTGAGATTTTGTGCATACTTGTCATGAGCCGATAAATTTTGAAAAACGCTTTAACAAATGACTTGGTAAGTGTGTGGTGTATGAGTACTCGTATAATTTACCTGAGAACTTTATTCTCAAATACTCATAACTAGGAAGTTAGATTATGTGCACTCTTACTGTACATAATATTGCTTGATGAGAGAGTGGTAGGGGGTGTAGTAGCACCAGTCTGACTAGCATGGTATTTGTGCTGTACTGTTTACAGGAGGTATAGGTGGATAAAGAAATAAAGTAGCAAATTGTGGATTACAAGTTTATTTTGTTGCGTAAAATATTTTTTAACTTTTTTAATTAAATGCTACAGTACAACAAAAAGTTAAACAAATTTTATAATTTCCGTACATTAATTCTCTTTGTGCATCTATAAATACAATGCTGCATACAGTATTACAAAAAATAACAAATTCATTATTTCTGCACAGTTATTTTCTTCGTACAGTTTTAAATAAAGAGGTAACACAAAAAAGTATGTACACTGTACATAATATTTTTAAAACCCTGTTAGTTAAACTCGTGTCGCTTTTGTAGAGCTGTTACAATGAATAGCAATGTATTTCCGTAAAGTTTCAAAAGAAAAATACTTATTCGATGACTCTTCGAGCAAAGTTTATATTTAGAAAAACTCCTTTCTACTTCACATGAGGTAATTGGTGCAAAACGAAATTAGGGTATATCACGGGTATCTAACATGGAGACAGTACATGCGTTCTTGTTGTCCATTAGAAAATCCTTTATATTACAAATAGCTTAGTATTCAGGGTTTTTCAGCAATACACTTTGCAATTTCCGTTTTGCAATTTCAGATGCCAAAACTACCTCCTGTTTCATCAAAATGTCGCGATACATTTTCTACCAGTTTTATGGAATCAATCAATGCTGTATGTGAAGATTCCAGTTTTTGTTATTATTAAAGGAATATCTTTGTAGACGTTGTTGATTACCTGCAAATTTTGTTACAGTTTTTCTGACATCAGAGATTTCACAATTTTTATCTCCGAAATTTCTTCAGCATCAAATGTATTAACTACCTTAACAATCACTTCATTATGCTGTAAGTAGTATGCAGTGGTCTGCAACCAAGTCCCCCATCGAGTTAAAACAGGTTGAGGTGGTAAAGGGATCTGTGAAGCAATTTCCTTAAATTTCTGTTTCCTAGATGGGGCATTTAAAACATTTTCTCATGTTTGATACAAAATGACCAAATCAGAGAACTGCAACCTAATTCTTTCGGCTACTAGGAGAAGTCCGTGGGCCAAGCAAATTAGATGTATTATTTTCGGATATCGTCCTTAAATTCTGGAAGATACTTTCAACATATAAGGGGCTGCGTCTGTTACAAATAGAAAAACATTATTTCCTTATTATTTCATTGGGCCATAGAAGAGAGATAGCATTTTCAAAAAGGTGTCGATTTCAGAATGGTTGACTTTATTTAAGACCTCGGTAGTTAACAAAAATTTGTTCCCGGGTTTTTCAGGTGATAATATCCCCACTATCACATTTCCTACAGACCTTCCGGACGCATCCTGAGTTTCATTAATTGACATCTTTTATATTTTATGATCTGCCACAGTAATTCTAATGTATTTTAGAGGGTCTTCATAACAAGGAGATAAATAATACCTGCATAAAGTTGTTTCTCAAGGAATTTTTCTTCCCGTATATTTCTCTAAAATATATATAAGCTGGATTTTTCACTTGATTGAAATGAATATTCGCGGAAACCATCGTTTCGCATAAATCCTTGTAAAATTCACGATTATTACAAGTGTCTGAAACTCCTTGTGCAGATGATTGTATTTCATCGTTAAGCTTATGTTTTACATTCCCAATATGTGTTTTAGATTTGCAATGACTCTTGATAAAAATTCATCTCTCCCCCTTCAACTATACATTAAACAATTTACAAAATATTTTATCTTCTTTTAGGCAAAAGATACTCACGGCCGTATTCATGTATAAGTGAATTTATCTTGTGTGTGTTTGTTTTTTCGGCATGTTGTAATCATTCATCAGATCGTGGTGATCGGTATTATGATTTGACTGCATACTGTACTTGTAGCAGCACAGCAAATATGCCACTGACTGTTACACTGCGCACGGGACAAGACTAACTACCTGTGTAGTCAACTGTTTGAAAGTGACACGGCAATGAAAAGGCAATGAAGTCCGAGCTCTACTCATAACATTTTCTCCTTCCTTATAGTAAGAGTCCATGTTTTGCATCCATATAATATAACTTGGAGAATAACAGTTCTATGTATTTTCAGTTTAACATTTTTCGAAAGAAGTTGGGAGGGTAAGAGTCCTTGTAATGCATACTAACATACATATCCAGAAACGAGCCAACCATTCATACTACTTCAATCAAAGTAGGTCTACATAAAAATTTGACGATGCAATGTATCCAAACAATTCACCTTTGGTCACGAGTTTCTTTTTGAAAGATGGTAAGTTTAACATCCCAAATAATATTCTATAGTCCCCACAGCCTGAATTTTGTCCCTATAGTAAAAATATGGCAGCATGTGTATATATATATATATATATATATATATATAATGTCAATTGTATTGCTTGAAATAGGGTTTCAGATAATTATAATATTGTATTATAAAACTGCAAAACATCAGCTATTCAAATTACACTGAGCAACAAAAAATAAACTTTTTTTGTCTCAGAAAGAAAAATATGCGATTCTGATAGTATTTGTTTCTCCTGAATTCAAATATGATATCGGTATTTCTCCATCACGCAAGGTTTCCGAGAGACAGGAATTTATAATTTCAAACACTTTAATATTTTCTACATTCGTAACTACACAATATTCGAACATTCGGACTCACCTAGAAAGTAAGAAATGACGATTTTCTGCTATATTTTGTCTGTGGAGCATCCCTCTTGATGGTCCAACAATAATCGGCCAGCTTATTAGGATTCCATTTGCCTTGATATCTCTTTTCCCTTGCTGAAATCTCCTGATGAAAATGTTCCCCGTTTTATTTTACAATGGACAAATGGACGAAAAAACGTTTATTAAAAATAATTATTTAAATCCATTAATTGAAATTGAAATAAAAAAACTGTGGGTGATGGAGAAATTCCGAATACATATTTGAAAACACGATAAAAAAACTGCATTAAGTACAACTATTGGTACTCATGAGACAAAAATCACGTTGACCAGTGTAATCAGAGTAAGTAAATGGCTTGGTAAATAAATTGTAAAATATAAGGAATAGCTCAGGTTAGGGACGTGTGGAGAGCTTTATGATCCATCGGCAATGAATGTACCTGTGATAGTGCCTGTGAGTATTTATATAAACATTGCGGGTTAGGGTATCTGGCCTATTCCGGTACCAACAATTAACTAGAACTGGCCATTCCATCGCCGTTTGACAGTCCCACATCTCCTTGTACTAATGGGCATATAGTTGTTTAATGTTCTTGTAATTCTGTTTGGTGGCATTCTCTGCAGTTTTCATGCCATCTATTTACGTCGTAACTGCTTGTTACCAGGTACTAAGTATATTTTAGAATGTTCAATTATTGTATTCGTTTTGCATATGGTCAAATGTGTATATCCCGTCAGCGATCTCAACAGCTTTATTATTTCTGTTACTTCCATTCTTCTCTTTTGTGTTTTTGTTAAGTAGCAAATATCTCAACCACATGGAGGGTTTACTAATGTTGTATGACATTGCTCTGTAAAACTTTATAACTGTGTGTGTCCTTTCCTTCCTGACGAACGTTCTTTTAATTACCCCAAATTTAATAAAATGTGTAGGTTTATATAATATAAAAACAGCATATTAGGATGCGAAGTTGAGAAGTTGATTTTACAGAAGTGAGGAACGTGTTTAAAAACCGAACGACAGCGAGGTTTTTAATTTCCGAGATTCTGTTAAACACTTCACAAACGTGCGCTGTACATTGTTTTTTGCGCGGTGGTATTTTCAAAATAATTAATAACAGTAAAATAATAACATATTTGTTCGAAATATTTTCATTCGTTATAAACAACTGACTAACGTTAACAGTGTGGGCAATGTTTATTAGTTGAAACAAGAGGAGGCCGTCAGACCAATTTAGTGATACATTGCGGCAATTATGTATTTATTGTTTTATATTGTTTCAAATAAAGTTCAGTTAATTAAAAATGCAGTGATTTTTTCGTATAATGTCTATTAACACTACATTTTGGATATATTTTTGTATATACATCGGCCGCGATGGACTAGTGGTTATGCTCCTTGCCTCTGATCCCGAGGGTCGCGGATTCAAACCCGGCCGGGGTCGATGGGTTTTTTTAGGACGGAAAAATCCAAGGAGCAAGTCCTCCGGGAGGGACTTTAAGCCGTGGGTCCCGAGTCTGAAGATTTTCAGGCTCGTAAAAAATACTTAAGCCTGAATGGAAAGGCCTCTAAGCAAAATTTACCGAATTTTCCCGTCCTAGTACTACCTTGGTTTCCTAGATGTCAGTATGAGGCGGAACGCTGACCACGGACCACTCAAAATGACATCTATACGAAAACAAGTGTAACTAAAATTAGTTTGGTTCAAATTCTTCCCTGTAGGGGGAGAGCGCCTAAATCTCTAAAGGGAAAAAACATGGGCTTACAATACAATGCATACATATACCTTGTACGTAGTATACATAGAGGGCTTCCTATACGTGGTTTGTGATATCCAATATTACAGTATAGTTATTTAGGTTGGCAACCCCGAAATGTAGGAAATTGAACTTTCAATCATGGTCGCTATTGCTGTAAGTACGACACAAAACGCACTATTGCGCAAAACATTATTTTAAGTGACATGCACAAGTAATGAAGTTGTAGTTCATATTGACGAAGACGAACTTAAGTTTATCGCCGTGTTACTTACTGGTACAAACATGACTATAACTGTGATATTTAGAGGTGGGGTATTCTTTTTGCGTTCGGCTGTTTTGTGCTGAATGTTTATTGGATTCCTCGGAGTGAGTATCGTAGTGCTCCCTCTCTCTTTTTCTCGTGTAGAATTTTCTCCCTCCTCTGATATTTAACTCTAGCTACACTAATTCTGAGCTAAGTTCCAGTTGTACTGTTAACAAACTTGCATATTACCTCGCCGACACCGTCTGCTGAGGAACCGTATGCTACTTGTACATGCCATATGAGTGAATTATGTAAACGGAACAGTAATCGATAGAAAATTGTTCTTAGGCAACACCAAATTTAAGGGGACATGGTATCTGAGCATATGTTTACTTTGCAGCAGTGAAATCAAATTACTATTTCTTATGAACTTGTAAATAAATAAGCCTGAAAATTTTACACCATGCACACAACAAATTTGAGAATATTTTGGCTTTTGGTTTATATCTCTACCTTATATACTTGATTTTATAAAAAAAATTAATTCTGAAATATATATATATTTTATATGCTATAAACATGAAGGACTTTGGGTATATTTTTCTCAGAAACCCCTTGTAGTATAGAATCATAATTTTCTGTGCTTATTATCATTATAATTAACAATATGCATGGTCAGAATATTTGGATTATCTCTATTGGTTCAATGGGAAACAAATATTTGCATTTGGAAAATAAATAAATAAATATTAATACTATTTTCTCATCCTTTTCAGAGTCTAAAATCCATGATTTTCATTATAACTTTGTGAAAGTGGTGGAAAATATTCATACAAACGTGGAATAGAAGTATGCAAAATTTCAGCTTTCTACCTCTAGTAGTTTTTGAGAAAATGGTACCTAAATATCTAAAAATAACATTTTGAGAAAATTTTATTTTCCAAATGCAAATATTTTTTCCCCATTGAAACAATCGAGATAATCCAATTATTTTGGCCATGCATATTGTTAATTATAATGATAATAAGCACAGAAAAATATGATTCTATACTATAAGGGGTTTCTGAGAAAAATGTACTCAAAATCCTTCATGTTTTGATTTCACTGCTGCATAGCAGCCATATGCTCAGACTAAAGGGAAGTGAGACTCAATAACAGATGAGATGGTACCAAATTGGGAACTACCATTTCTTATTTATTTATGACAAAAAATATATGGGCCTATCTAATCAGATGTTTACCCCTTTTCCATGATGTTGATAGATATCCTTTATTTACAATTTAATTATGAGCAGAATTTATGCTCCTTGCTGTCTTACCTGTAAATTCTGCTATTATTTACACTACATCCTCATGGTTAATGTAAGATATTTTTCACAAAACTGTTTGCAGACATTCAAAATTTGTTTTTCTCAGCTTTTCATATGCTCTCCTTTGCAATGTCTCATAATTATATTGAAGCGGCCATTTTACAACAACTGGAATTACAATTATTCTATATTGCGCATGCATAAGAATAAACAATGCTTATTTAATCTATTAAAATTGCAATAATATATTTTAAGATTTTCCTACATAACTTATATAGACATGTGTTAGATAATACGCATTTGTTTTTTTTAAATATTTTCTCCATTTCGAGTGTTAGAGAGAGAACTAAATTCTTTACACGCTCAAAGGTAAAATCGTTATTCGACCAGTGAAAATGCAGTCATACAGCTTCTTTGTTTACATTAAGATGTTAATTATATACTTTTTACCTGGTAAATCAGTCGTCTTCGACTAAATTATTAAATTTCTTGAAGTTATTCTAATATGGAGGCCTTACGAAAACAATGTTCCATCTTATATAGGTTGTATAACGAATTTATGTCTGCGGTTATGTTCTCGTTGAGCTACCTTGCTTCTTTTAGAATCTCTATGTCTTCAAGGATGCTGATCCTGTTGTTATTATATTTTCTGTGTAGTATTGACATAGAGTGATCGATGTTCTAATTCTATTACCTGTTTCTAGTATATGTTTGGCAAAACTTGATTTTTCTTCATTACTAATACATTTTTTTAATGTTCCGAATATTGTGTGTTAAAGTTTCTTATTGTTTTGCTTATGTAGAATTTTTCACAACTATTGCGTTTTAGTTTATAGACGCCTTTATTTTCGTTATTTGTTGTTTCTGTTTTGTTAGAAATTGTGTTATTGAGTTTATTGTTAGTTTCAAAGGCGATTTTAATGTTTTTATCTTGTTTCTTGATCGAATTAGCTAATTTGGTCGTTTCATTTCCTGTATAAGTTAGTGTAATCCATTTGTTTGTATTTGTGTTACATTCTTTTTTTTTAGTTTTGTTATATTTATTAAATTGATTCTTCTTTTTTGTTTTCTGACTAATTTGTTTATCATTTCTTCTTTGTGTCCATTGTTATGTGCTAGGGATTTTCTATAGTTTAGTTATTTTCTGTGTTTGTTTTGTTAATTGGTAGCTTTAACATTCTTTTGATTAGGCTGAGGAAGGTACTCACTTTCTTTTGTATTGGGTGTCTTGATTTTTGGTGTATAGCTATTGTGTTATTTGTTGGTTTTCTGTATATGCATATGTCTATATTGTTGTTAGTAAAATTTTTGGAAAATGTTAAGTCTAAATAGTTTATGGAGTTATTATTTTCTTCTGCGAATTGAATTTTGTTGTGCATTTTGTTTAATTCATCAGCGATTTCTTTTTCTATGTGGATGTCATTTTCATATATTATTATTAGGTCATCGACATATCTTACTAATAATTGAATTTAAAATTTTTCTTTTAGTTTTTCAATAGTGTTGATTTGTTTACATTGTAAGTGGAACTTATCTCGGAAGAGGTATACTAACCATATTTAGATAATTAGGTAATGGTGAAAAATGTTCTTAGTCTTAACGGATCAAAGGCTGAGGGGACTCTTAACAGAAAATGTTGTTGATATTATTTGGATATTTTCTCAATAATAATTTCCTCTGCAGTATTTCTGTATTTTTTAAAAGTGGAGTTAGCATTTTCCTTCAATAAGTAAATTTATCACATCCACGGGTTACAAAATGATCAATGTTCATATCTATTGGTCTGAACGCTCAACAACAGTTTTCTGATGTACTTTCATTGTTTATATACTACAGAATTTCAAAGTCAAAAGTTATTTGTATAAGGGTCAGCGCCGAAAATCAATTGGATAGCAACTATAGCGTGTATATTGGTTTTCTAAAACAAGAAACAATCGTACTTTAGATGTTGCTTTGTTTTAGTATGTCCATGGCGAATCGATATGGTCTAGCTGGCATATCCAAGCAAGCTGGGGACTTGGTTTTGCTCCAGCCCGAGGCTGCAAGAGTCGTTGCATAGCAACCGAAATGTACCCCGCCCTGCCCCGGATCTCCGGGGACCCGGGAGCACAGGGAGATCCCAAAAAAATACCCATTAATGTTTGTATTCCTTTCTTTAAATATTTACCTCTTTATAAATACAAAAGCAGTGCAAGGAGACTTTTAATAAGGTCTGGGAAGTGCTTTAAAATACTTTTCTTCTTACTTTAAAGTAGTTTACAAACCAAACAAGAAGATTGTTTCAGGGTTTTAAAACTAATTAAGAATCTAGAGTCTTGATGTCATAAAAATAATCAACTACACTAACTCACTGGCACTATCAAACCCGGAGGTTCATTGCCGCATAGATAAAAGCTCTTGATAATCCCTTTCCTGAGCTAATATTTTCCAATAATTTGCTGCATAATTCACCTCCTCCATAAGAAGAACATTTCGAAAGACTCGAAGAGAAACTCAGCTCAGATTTTACAAAATTATGGTTGTTCCTGTTCTTTTATATGGATCTGAAATCTTGGGTACTTACAAAAAATATATCTCACACATTCAAGCTACTGAAATGTAATTTTTAAGATCTGTAAAAGGATGTACACGCATGGATAGATTACATAATGAGTCAATAAGAAATAAACTGGAGATATTTTCAATACTAGATAAACTAGAAGAGCACATATACCGATGGAATGAACGTTTAGACAGAATGAACAATACAAAATTGCCCAAAACGATCGACACCTACAAACCGCATGAAAAAATATCATTGGACGGCCAAGGAAAAAAGGACTTGAGACCGGAACAGGTTGCATTGACCCAATTCTGGAAAGGAAGAAGAAGAAGAAGAAGAAGAAGAAAATTCATCTCCCTCAAATCATGGTTAGTGTTAGTCTCCCACCATTCTTGGACTACCTACTGGACGGTTTCCCTCAAGGCGTCCAATATCCTGGCCAAAATTGAGGGATGTCAGTTAAACAGTGAATGATTAGATGTCAGTTAAACAGTGAATGATTAGGAAATATGGTAGCGAAGTATGGACGTTGAAACAGAAGGATATACAGAGACTTAGATCTGCTGAAATGAGATATCTTCGGAGGACTGCAGGATACACACTACTAGATCACAAAAAAAATGAAGACATCTTAGAAGAATTACACATGGAATCTTTAGAAAACAAAATTTCTGATTATAAGTCAAGATGGATACAACATGTTCATCGAATGGAAGATCACAGAATACCCAAACTAATGTTAAGATATCAACCTGCAGGAAGAAGAAGACCAGGACGTCCACTCAAAAGACTTCTGGGTGGTGTTTCTCTTGAGGCCGAAACAGGTCAACAAATGGCCTAAATTCGTGAATGTACTATGATGATGATGATGATGATGATTAGGAAACAATAGATCAAGATGGGGATGTAAGGTAAAGTAATCCGAATCTCACTACATGCCTCAAGTAGGAAGTTAAGGCTCCCATCTTTTTAGATAATCGGCACGAGGCGTCATCCTGACTGAGAGCCCTACGTGACGACCGCCTTTACCCCTAGAAAAATAATCTGGTACATACTTATTTCCGTTAGAGGGTGAGTCGACCCCAGGGCCATTGTGACGCTTGAAGGGTTAAAAAGTTTAAAAATCGTGACCTCCCCGGAACTCGAACCCCCGACCTTCTGGCTTGCAGCGTATTACAAGGCAGAGATGTATGGAGAGCTTCTGGGTTCGATAGAGCTAGTGATTTAGTTATTTAGTCATAATTTTTTATTGTATTTTGTAATACCTTTTATCTAACGGTTTATTTCATTTTACTTATGAAATAATAATAATAATAATAATAATAATAATAATAATAATAATAATAATAATAATAATAATAATAATAATACTACTACTACTACTACTACTACTACTACTACTAATAATAATAATAATAATAATAATAATAATACATATAATAATACATATAATAATTTTTATAAACAGAATTTTAATGTTTACACATATTTCTGGGCTAAAGTTTTATTTTTCTTCTCCGTTCGTCTCTATCCATCCACTCCATGTCCTCGAGTCCTCTTGTTCTCATTCAAGTTCTTATTTCTTGCATCCACGAATTTCAAAGTCTTCCTTTCTTTCTTCTTCCAGGTGGACACCATTCCAATATTTTCCTGGGTAACCGTTCTTCTTTCTTCGTACATGTCCGTATCAATTTAATTGCTTATATCTTATATAATTTACTATTGAATAACTAATATTAATTTTTTTCTCGTATGACAGTATTTATTTTTTCTAATTTTGAACATCTTGCTGCTCTCCTCAAGAAATCCATTTCAATAATAATAATTGTATTGTAAGTCCATGTTTTCCCTTTACAGAGATTTAGGCGCTCTCCCCCTATAGGGAAGAATTTGAACCATACTAATTTAGTTACACTTGTTTTCGTATAGATGTCATAGGAGTGGCCCATGGTCAGCGTTCCGTCTCATACTGACATCTAGGAAACCAAGGTAGTACTAACACGGGAAAATTCAGTAAATTTTGCTTAGAGGCCTTTTCATTCAGGCTTAAGGATATTTTACGAGCCTGAAAATCTAATAATAATAATAATAATAATAATAATAATAATGATAATAATAATAATAATAATAATAATGACAATAATAATAACAATAATAACAATAACATTAATAACAATACTATTATTATTAATAATAATGATAATAGTAATAATAATAATAATAATAATAATAATAATAATAATAATAATAATAATAATGCTTTATTCAAACTGTCAGAGTTAAGGCCATAAGACCTTCTTTTCCACACAACCAGCGAATAATAAAATCATACAAAAATTACATACTTGTTACAATTTTTAAATATTATAAAAATAGGCCTATAAGCTAAATAAAAAACAATCTGCGGATGTGGTCTAATATTATATGAAATAGTCCAATAGAACTACATTCCACTCGAGTTTTCGAGGTCCTTTAAATTTACTTGAGACATTAAAGCTGTAAAGCTCCCGCTGAGGCCTCTATAATCTTACCCCACTCTCTTAAAGGTTCAGTATTTACAATAATCGCCCTACTCGATTTCGTGCCGTAAACCTCCTTCATTCTCTACCTCGCTATGTAACCTAGTTTACAACTCTGAATGCAAAACTTAAACAATAGTTTGTTTTGTGGCAAAAGTTTGCATGATGCAGAGTCTACAATCTGTAAAATTACATCTCATCGACAACGGATTCCTCGGCTATAATAAGTAGGCCCAGATTTTTATGCACTAAAAAACTTGAAAATACTTATTTTGTAACTAGGCTACTAGGCTACTAAAAGTTCGAAAAAGTATATCCGAAAAATTGAAAATGGTATATTATATTGCGAGGTTAGTACGTGGTTTTTACAGAAGCGAGAAAATGTGTGTTGTACATTATTTTTACGTGATGGTGTTTTCAAAATAATAAATAATAGTAAAATAATATCTTTGTTGGAAATATTTGCGTTCGTTATAAACAACCGACTGACATTAGCAGTCTGGCCAATATATATAGGCCTACGCTAAATGCTGAAAATAATTTCGTTGAGACTACAGCAGGCGTGACACCAATCAGACATAAAATGGCGACAAGTACGAATGTATTGTTTTATATTGTTTTAAATAAAATTAAGTTCATTTAGTCCCGCGCCGTAGCCGAGCGGTTAAGGTAGGAAGCCTTGGCGCAGAGCTACGGGACTTGCGCTGGTTCGAGTCTCCATGGGGGAAGAAATTTTCTCATGGTATTTCGGCCAGTATGGGAGGCAATTGGGTAGCTACAATAAGTAGCGGCTCCAGGTTGAGGAACCAGCTATAACGGCTGGGGGACTCGACATGCTAACCACATGTCACCCCTACACTGGCTGTTGATCATCTACCTCTGTGATTGACACATGTGGATGTGAAGGGCCAGCAGCCGGCTGGTAAAAGGGCAACCGCTGAAAAGTGGAAAGACCCTCAATCAATCGGAAGTTCATTTAAAATGCAGCGATTTGTTTCGTATAATGTATATTAACACTAACTTTTGGATATTTTTTATATACATTGTACATAGTATACATAAAGCTCACTGGTTTTTCTTCCCGCCCTAGGTAGGTAATTACAGTATAGTTATTTAGTTATTTATAGGTTGGCAAACCCCGAAATTTAGGAAATTGAACTTTGAATCATGATCATTTTTCCTGTAAGTACGACAGAACGAACTATCGTGCAAAAAATAGTATCAAGGCTTTAAAATAAAAACATTGAAAACACGTAACTTGTTAGAGAAATTAATATTAGAACTCATCAGTTGCAGATAAACATCAGATTTTACTTGACAGCCCTAATGATCTGATTCTGACAATCCAATTATAATTTTTCTTGATATATCCCCAATTTCCTATCATTTATTTGTTCTTTTCCTTATTTGATATATGTTAAAATTATAGAAATATAAATGAACTATGTCGCTATAGGCCTAGACGGCCCTTGGCTTACCAGGTGGCTGCTGACCCCACATCCACATATATTAATCAAAGAGGTGGACTATCATCCAGCCATAATATGGGTAACATTTGGCCAGCCGTTATAGCAGGTTATCTTAAGTGCTACTTGTTGTAGCTACATAAATCTCTAGGACGCTGGTGGATAACCGGTCCCATACTGGTTGAAATTCCATGAGAAAGTGTCTTTCCCCATGAGGATTCAAACCAACGCAAGTCCCATAGCTCTCCATCAAGGTGTCGTGTCTTAAACCGCCTGGCTACAGCGGATCTGAACCTGCGAACCTCGGAACCAGAGTTGAGCATGATAACCTCTAGCACACCAGGACCGACTTAGATTTAAATGTTCCTATCTAATTAACGTGACTTTTATTTTTGAGGTGCAATATGAATTAAATTTTTAAAAAAAGAGAGAGAGAGAGAAAAAAAAAAAAAGGAATCTCAACGTACAATCTAGAAACTTATATCAATAGTATAAACTGTAAATCAGTTCTTATTATTAAAACATATTTATACGTATGTGATGTATTCCAATTTAAATCATATTAATATTGAATTCAGTTTTTATGATATAATCTCTATACTTCTCCGATACTTGCACGTAAAGTAATCCCACTTCAAGTCCAGGAAAGCTCTTGGAGTAGTAGCGAATTTCTAGACGCTCTAAATTAAATTATCAACCGGGTTATCAGCCCTGTGTTCCGACCGTATTTGCTCCCAGAACATATGTATGTTTCTTTTGCGTTAGAGGCTGGGTCGATTCCAGGAATTTAATTCCTCTAAAAGTTTAGGACAGTTTAAAACTTCTGGCCCTATCGGGACTCGAACCCATGACCTTGTGGTTTGTCGCGTATTGCCTTAACCAATAAGGGTACGCGCGGCGTGTCCTTATACTTGCACGTGCAGCTGAATAATCATGAATTAAGTAGCAAGCCTAATGAATTATTTTGAGGCAAAGTTTTGTGTTGTAATATGTTAAATTATAAAATTACAAAAATGTGTGTACCTGCTTACAGAGAAATTATCAACAGTAATCTAACAAGAGGTTGTGTTTTTCTGAAAAATCACGAGTGACAAAGTCGCGATTTGGATTTCGAGTGACTATGTAGCAAATATCAGAAGCTAAAAATAATTATAATGTTTAATATTTACCAAATGTGAGGTTATGTATTCCGATCTTACTTACGGATGATTTCTAAGCCGGCTATATAGTTATAAATGACATATATTTACTGTTAAATCTCTTTGGGCTTGGCAAAAGTCAATAACGAATGATTGTATGAGAAATACCTATTAACAATAGTGCAGATTTATTATACAACATTTAATAATTTTTCTAGAGCATCAGAAGTAATTTTTTTTGTAGTTTTTGAAGTTTTTTCTTTTGGCATTTCTTGCTGTGCAATATCGATCGTACATTGCTGAATCGATATTCTTGTCAAAAAAGTTAAATTGCGGACATATCTCTCATTTCGAACAGGAATAGGCAATTTTATCAACAGGAAGAGGCAAAATTATCGGTCTATGAGATAAATAGTCTTCTTCTTTTTTTTCTTCCTTTCCAGGATTAAGTCAATGCGACCTGTTCCGGTCTCAAGTCCATCGTTTCCTTGGCGGTCCCAAAGATCTTTTTCCATGTGGTTTGTAGGTGTTGATCTTTTTGGCTAATCTTGTATTGTCCATTCTGTCTAAATGTTCTATCCAAGAGCACAAATACCAATGGAATTGAGCTGATAATTTATTCGGGGAAGCCCTCCATGGCTTTTTATGGAGAAAAAGTATATATGTGATCCAGAATTAGAAACATCTCGACATCTTAGAGACTCTTGACAGTCGTGCAACTATAAGGGCCGGATGGCATACGACTCATTGAAGTGTCCAAAGGAAGAGATTAAAATAAAAATGGGAAACAAAATAAAAATGAATATTTTAGTATATTGAACGTGCTTTATTCTTAGTAGGCCTAATATAAAATACATGTCGTTAAATATATAGTGTTTGAAGTATCATTATCTTTGATTTTCGTTCATAATCACAAATTTGATTTTGCCAGTAAAAAAAAATAGTTATTCCAGTTTTCCCTAGTAGTATTATTGCCATACGTAAGCGTATATACCCTATTTCTGAAGCAATAACGGATAAAAATGCCATTACGTAGCGATAAAATACAAATCAAAATGCTATTTTCCTTGTAAGTGTTATTTAACCTTTTTTAAAAACGAAACTCGTTATTTTCGAAATCGAACATAACAATTTTATTACAGCTTTGAAACGCATGCAAAACAAGTGACATGAAAAAGTATGTGAAAGAGAATACCGAGTGTGTCAAAAACACTTCTAGCAAATGCGAAGTTATAGAGGATCTTAAAATACGAAATTAAAAAAAAAAAAAAAGAATTATACAGGTGAAGATTTTATAAATGAATATAAATATTATAGTAAGTTTGAGTATAATTATTTACAGAAATGGCTAGTATCTGAAGATACTAGTATATTTGACTTCCAATCAAAAACGTTTCCATTTAACAAGATAAATCATTTTATAAATAAGTATAACATTATTTATTATATCCAGAATAATTATAATGAGTCTTTCCTCGACCCTTTCTAAAAAAATGACTGAATATCGAGAAAAATCATATTCTTTCGAGTATGGATTTGATCCTAAAAGACCTGTACGTTTACCTTTTTCACTACGATTTCTTGAATTATGAATAAACCTTTGCCTAATTCTTTAAAATAATAAAATAAAATATAATATCATTGTTTAACATATACTAAGTTAATACAAATAATAATTAATAATAATAATTATTATTATAACTGTTTTATTAATTAATTTTTTTCCCAAAGTAAATAAATAAAGCAAGAATAAAACTTTATAAATGCAATTTAAAGTAGTATAAAATTATGGAATATTTACCTAAAAGGTCCGTCTCCTCAACTTTATTAGTTATTTAACTGTTCCGCTTTCGGGACTAGTCCCATCATCAGCAGGATTCAAATATTCCATAATTCTTCTTCTTCTTCCTTCCAAGTATTAGGCCAAGGCCTGTTACGATCCTATAGAAAATTTTCACTCCAGCGTTTGATAGGATGGCCCAGAGTTCTTCGTCCTCTAGGTATATCATTATAAACAGCTTTGGGGATCCGATTTGAACTCATTCTTTCAAGATGCTGTTCCAATTTAGTTGGTACTGTTTAATATATTCCAAAATTGGCGTAGTCTTTAATTCTTTTAAGATATCGGTGTTCCTTTTCCGATCCCATCTGGTGTAACCCGCTGTTCTGCGCATGAATCTCATTTCACAAGCCGTTATTCTGCTTTCATGTTGTCTTTTTAGTGTCCATGCTTCACTTCCATAGGTTCCATAATTTTATACTTTAATTTTGAATAATACCTCAACGGAACATATCATGAATCTTATAAAAGTTGAATTTAAAGTAGATAGAATTTTTTTTTCAAAATTTAAAACTCGTGTTAATTGATGGATATTAGTTTTCATATAGGCTAACTCAATACTTTTAAAAGTCATTATAGAATACCAAAGGTTTATAAAGTCAAAACTTACAAAAATATTAAAATATGTTCCTGACATCTTAGTCGTCCTCAAATAATTATTATAATTTCAGTTAAAACACTTTGTAGGACTTTGGAATCGTGCTCCATCAGCAACTTTTCAGAAGTATTCTTTAAAATGCTTTTGGAAAGCTGATGATGGAAAATCTTCCGAAAGCATATAAACCGACGTGATGAGATGCTGCTACAGATGAAATATTCGACTTTCCATGTGGTTATAAAACTCTTAGGATGCTATGTATCGGCCAACTGACATAAAATCTAAGAATTCGGCCATTCTAAATTGACCGATCTACCTACCTTCATGCAGGATATGAAGTAGTAAATTATGACTTCCTTGTGGTTTCTGATTTTTCTAAACTGTTCCATTTACACTCTTTTTTTCTCTAAATATTCAGTGCGTAACAGGCACATCCTTTTTTCTGATTTTTTTATTTGAATATTTTTTTTTAAATTGCTAAATTCCTCAGATCTTATTAACTATCATGTTATGTTAACTTACCCGGGGGGTATGCTAACTTGGTCCACATCTGGATTAATTTGGTCTAGTTGAAAAAAAAAATGTTGATGAATTAGGCATACGTTTTTATGTGAAATTTTCATCATTAATTTATAGCCAAGGATTTGCAATATTGATAGCATCGGTAATATCTGCTTTAAGTACTATATAGGAAAATAAAAAAAATCATAAACTGAAAACTATGCCAACTAGCCCCGGTTTCCCCTACTCCCATCTATACAAAACATAAGAAGATATGTCAAGTGGTTAAGGAGACACGATAAGTAAACAAATTCTTATGTAACTAAATAAGAAATGTTCGAAGTTAATTTCTATATGAGAAAACTCTGGGATTTGTTTGTTATTATTTTTTTATTTTATAAGAATATAGAGTCTCTGAAGGCTGTAATTGGCGTCATTTGAAGAGAGAATAAAACGCCCATTTAAAGCATTGTGCCACATAAATAGCTTGAAATGTGGTACAGTTGTCTTAAGAACACGCCCATTCTATTTCTATACAATAAAGATAAAACACTCGTACGCCAGATAATAACAAAAAAGAGAGAAACTTTACTCCATGCTGAAAGATGACAGACTCCTTCTGCTTGTAGTAGATTGGCTAACTGTAAATGCCAAGTTTCTACCAATCTACGTCAAATCTTTGACAATTTTCAAATCCTTGGTTGTTCGTGCGCTTCGGCGCTGTTCAACTTCCATTTTCATTAATATCCATAAAAGAGTTGGTCGGTAGGTAGCATTCTTTTCAACGACGCTCTTTTATAGCTAGTTCATTAAAGTAGCAATTTAAAGCTGTGTGTCAGAGCGCCGACAAGTTTTGCTCAGAGAATTTTGTTTCAGGCTTGAACTTCTTTTATGTCTACCGCTGTGGTTTCGAGGTAGCGTGCTGCCTTGTCATGCAGCGGGCTGGGTTCGATTCCCGGTCGGGACAGGCTCCTGGGTGAGCTTTTTTCGGGGGTTTTCCTCATCTGTAAGATAAATGTCAGGAAGCTTAGGGCCTAATGGTCCCCGAAAATCGTCCGGCCATCATATTCATCATCCTTATCATTATCATCACCCTTCACCGGTGTGGGAAGCAACGGGAATTTACCACACTTATAATTCTCTAGTAAAGCTGCAATGCTTAGCATAAATATGCTATGATTGCAATGAAAGACATGTCCTGGGGCAGAATTACTGTAGATAGATAGAGCTTCTGTAACATATTGAATACACAGGAACCACGGCTTAACCTATTTACCACGAAGGAAACCATACCTAGGATTTTTATCCCCTGAGAAAATTCTTTCACTCGGACTGGGTTTGAATCCTTGAAGTAAGGAATTAGAGGTAAGCATGATATTAGCTAATCCATCGGAACCGACAATAGCCATTAAATAATTTATATAATCTCAATATAGGCTCTAGTTGTTTATTTAACCATCTCATATATTATGACAGTCCACAAAATATAAAAATAAAACAAATAACATATTTTTGATTCATTATTTCTTTTTTCAAATCATCTACAGTAACTTTAAAGTGCAATTCATCTGCTGTGGTCTAGGGATAACACGTTGATTTTAACATGGCGGGTTTAAATTCGATTTTCTGTTGGGTTGAATTTCCTTGATTTTTTCGAGGTTTAAGACAAATGTCAGGAAATTCGGATAACAATGCCCCTGAAAAAATCGCCTTCTTACTTACCATCAATGATATTAATTAAATTAAGTGAAGACAGTAGAGTCATCTGGTGTGCAATGTTAGAACCAGACCATCCTAATTCCATCGAAGGTCATGAATTAGAATCTGCTAAGTGATAATTTAAATGCCAATCCAAAGCTTTGTGTTTCCGAAGTTTTAGAGTCGTGATATCAGATACAGCATGAGAAGAGAGCACCTCTCAATGATGGTAAAGTGTCCATTATTCATACCAGATATATTTTTTTATTCAATGCCCCAGGTTGTCATTTTGACATTTCTGGTGTTCTCTCCTGGCATTGGCTTAATTGTAACCCACTTGTGAAATTGGGGCGCCTAGAAGGCGGTGTTATGTTACCCCGACGATATAATGGGTGATAAATGATAAGGGAGCACCAGGTGATGATGATGAATTTAGTTACTTAAATACAACTTACGTCTACAGAATCACCCAGACGAACGGAGTGCCACAGGGAGATTGTATCAGCCCACTTCTATTTAATGTAGCCACAATAGATGTCAAAAACACCCTACAAGGACTGGAAGATCAAATGTCTCTATATGTCTATGCTGATGACATGGTAATCACTTCAAGAAAGGTGGATGCTCTCCAACAGGGTTTTAATGCCTTAACCACCTGGGCAAGAGGAAATGACCTGGCCATAAACAAAGAGAAAACGGTCACAATGGTCTTTAGGAAAGGAGGTAGAGTGAAGACCGGAGACTGCATTAGAACAGATCAAGGAGAGTTAGAAAAAGTCAGCCATTATAAATATCTCGGCATTATCTTTCACACCTCTGGCACCACCTTCAAGATACACGTCAGAGAAAAAGCAGCAGCGTCTCTAAGAGCCATGAATGAAATAAAATCACCTGCCCTACTATCAATAAACACAGCTGTGCAAATCTTCAATGCAAAAATAATGTCAATAATCGCATATGGGATAGAGAAAGTTTGGGAACATCTGAAGATAAATGACTTAAAAATCTGGGTAAGCGTCAAGGCCTCCTATCTAAAGAAAATTCTAGCAGACTCTAAATTCACTCCCTGGTCTATCTACTAGCAAGAGAACAGTTCTTCCTGGAAGACCTCAGAATGCGCTACTACCTGCCATCCACTGAAGCTTACGAACAACAGATGCAAGAGAGAAGACAGAAGCGGGTTGCCATTCCTGAAGAATTCTACGGCACGCCTGCCATGATAGATAGGAGCTGGTGTGGACCAAACAAGGAACTAAGGCACCAGATAAACCGCTATGCAGTCCACGGCTTCCATCACAAAGAGTGTGTGAATGTTACCATCAAATCGAAGACAGTTGCAGATGTAAACTGTGCAGACTAAAGTGTACAAGATATCATCTGGAATTGTGTTCCAAAGTGACAATGTCATTAGCGCAATACGCTATTTAATTAATTTTGTACGATTGTGCGCAATTATATTATTATTATTTAAATACAACTTACGAGACTTGCGGTCTTTTCATGATACGGATTCCACGCTAGGCGGGTAGATGGCCTTCATGTGGACTATTTTTAATTTACACATCATTTCAGCAGAAAACTTTATCTAGACGATGCATTAATACGTAATAATAATTATTTACTTTTAAATGACATTAGAATACTCTACTTGTATGTGGTCCAAATCTCATTTCCAAGAAGAAAAATTGTCAATGTTAGAGTTTTATATAATTTGAACTTGTATTTGTTTTACCAAATATGGCGTTAACATGAAATTTAATATTTGTAATCTATGTTTAATGGCATATCAGCCGAATATTAGACCTTAGCCTCTCCTTTGTTAGGAATTACTAGACCAGTTAATTTAGTTATACATATTTCCCTAAAGATGGCATGAATACTATGTGGTCAACATACCGACCCAATGAGACATCTAACATGCAACTAAGGTACTACTAGGATGAAGGAGATCGCTAAAGTTTGCTTAGAGACCTCTTTCTTCAGGCTTGAGGACATTTTTCAACACTTAAAATCTCAAACTAGGGACCCACGACGTAAAATCCCTCCCGGAGGAATTTGTACATAGATTCTTCTATCCTAAAAATCTATCGACCCCGACCGGGTTTGAATCAGCAACCCTCGAGACCAGAAGCAAGAAGCATAACCACTACTCCACCGCGACCCACTTAATATTCCTAATATTTTCAAAAAAACTAATGTTCTTTGTTTGATCAATATTAGTTTTGAAAAAAAAATTCAAATCAAGTACGTGGGGTTTTAAGTGTCTAAAATTACCTTCAATTTTTAAAATTGACAAGAAAAGCAAACAAATATTGGAGAGATGTAGTCATAAATAACCCCCAATATCCAAGAGGTATAGTAAGTGCAGAATTCCATTCCAACAGACGATTGTTTTCCACATCTTTTTCACCGCAGTGGAGTGATATCAAGTACTCTGTGTTCTAATGTGAGTTAGGAGAAGGGTTGAACAAGGCCACTTATGTGTAACCTTGACCTAAAGAAAGACTAAAAAAATATACTGTGAATCATAAACAAACTAGATATTAACATAATTGGCAACTAATTACACGTCCGTTTCACAAGTGACTTTAGATATCACTATAGTAAATAACCATGGGGAGTCAGATCAAATTCTGCATCACGACTTCCTAGTTATCAGGAACAAAAGGATATAGTACATGTAAATAAACAACACGTTACATGCACGCACGCTAGTTTTAAATCAGTTGGAAAGCAGTAATACTAGACAATGTACTTCCATATTTCCTAAACTGGCTTCTCGGTGCCTAGGTTCCCTACTTCAAATTGTTTAATATAGCATCCCCTATGTAATGTTTAATTTTTGCACGCTCTTACAGAATCTCTTCATTTTTCACCGCTATCATCTGATCATCCATAAATCACAATGTAGAAAGATAATTGTTTATATTGAAACTTCCATACTCCAACACTTTTTGTTTCCATTATTTCAGTGCTTGATACATATAAATAAAAAAATCATAGGTGCCATAGTGCAATGCTGGCTAAATATTACAGATGGTTTTTGTACGGCGACAGAGAGCAGGCCCGACGACCAACCCCCTACTTGGAGGACCAGGGTTTAAATCGGGTTTTCTCCTCTTAGGTAGATTGTCTACCAAGGGTAAATATTCTACCTTCCCCCGTTGGCAGCCGCTCTTTTTGAATGCAGTTTCGTTTGGTCATATTTTAATAAGCCTAGTCAAATATCACCAAATCTCAAACAAACACCTGTCGGTATTATTTTTCTATGAATTATCACATTTTCATTACATTATACAATAATACTATTAGTATCAGTGCCATAATTCTCCACTTAGTTAAAATATTTAAAATATGAAGGCCGTTTGAAAATCGAGTTCCATCTTCAGCAGAATATTTTTAACTCTTAAAACCTTCTGATGAAGATGGAACCAGTTCCTAAAAGACTTTCGGATTTTAAAGACTTCAGGTAAGTTGAGGACGACGTCACCAAACAGATATCAACGCAATTATTTTCTTATCGTTACTCATACCTCAACGAAATTTTATTACGCATTTTATCAATACTGACATCATTTGATATTACAACTGATATAGATATAAATTTCTTCTAGACAAGACTTTTATACCATACATATAACTAAAAAATATCGCGTAAAGCTGGAGATACTTGGTTTAAATCTCGGCTCAGATACATTTTCTTCCTAGACATGTTATACAATACATTTGATCTTCATTAAATGCTTTTTGAAATAAGATTGATGAAAATGAATATTAGACTTTCAGTGAATATTTTAATCAAATATATGTATTATTTATTCAAAACTAACTTACTTAGGTTCATAGCCGCGCAGACGTAAGCTCTCCATACATACCTATTCTGACCTAATGTTTTCCAATTATCCCCTGTATAATCTATTTCATCAAGTATGGTTAATGTTATTCTTCCACCTCATTCTTGGTCTAACAACTGATCGTTTACCTGCAAGACGCTTCAATGCCTCTCTTTCATTCCTAATTCGTGCCACATGTCCTGCTCAACATAGTATATGGCACTTAGCACTTCTTATTATATCTGGTTTTCTATAAATATCATTTAATAATTAAATAAAAATAAAACGTAGTTTTATTTGATTTTCATATTTATTATATAATTCAGTGACAGCTGTTTCGGTACACTGTACCTTTTTCAGACATGTTAACAAATTAACATCATTTAATATCATTTAACCCATTCTTATTTAATCTTCTCCATTCATCTGTCTGTTTATCTCTCTTTGGACATAATTTTTTCCTAAGAACTTTATTCTCAAATACTCGTAATCTTTATTTCCTCCCCTAAAGCAAGAGTCCATGATTCGCATCAAAAAATAAAAATTAAGTAAAAATAATTATATTTCACAAAGTAAAATGTTCTATCTATCTATCTTCGGGTATTTACAGCTGCTGCCGTATTCCCGTGCCAAACCTCCAAAGCCTACGATCTTGGGCATCTTCAATGCTTAGCCCTCTTGCTTGTATTATTATATCTTCATGTTTTCCTTCCATGTTAACTTTGGTCTCCCTCTTTTCTTCTTTCTGGTCGGTTGCCATTGATATAGTTGCTTCGGCCATCGCTCATCTTCCATTCTTAAAATGTGTCCTAACCACTTTAATTCCTTCTCCTCAATTCTTTCAATTATGTTTTTTTCTGCTTCCATTATGTTTCTAATTTCCTTATTTGTGACATGTTCTAATTTTGACTTTCTGGCACTTCTGCGTAAATAATCCATTTCTAGAGCTATTAGTCTATTCTTGTAATACTTATTGATTGTCCATACCTCACTTCTATACATTTCAACAAATTCCACCAAAGTTTTAACAATATATTTTTTTGTGTCTCTCCAAATATGCTTATCCCACCATATGGAATTTAACGATGATATTATTTTGCTATTGAATTCAATTCTATGCTTTATGTTCTCTTTGCCTATACCTTCAATGTTATCCATAATTATTTCCAAATATTTAGTTTGTTTCACTTGCTTTATTTGAATTCCTTCTTCCAATATTAAATTCTCTCATTCATTGCTATTTATTGTCAAATATTCTATCTGTTTGTAAATTTACTGTGAGACCCCATGATTCATATGTGTGTTTTCAACACTTTTATCATGAATTCCATATCAAATTTGTCTTGCGCTAAAACCAGTTGATTATCAGCAAATTGTAATGTCAGCAAAATTTGAACATACTTAAATTTATAATGTAACTCGGAGAATAAGTTTTTTTTTTTTTTTTTTGTATTTTCAGTTTAAGTTTTTTGCGAGGATTTGCGACGACAAAGGTCTATGTAATGTATGTGTTTCCAGAATTGAGCCAATCTTAATTTCTTGTTTGTAATTATTGTTCCTAGATACTTGAATTCTAGAAATACATTATATAATGGAAATTGACTGCTAATGACAAATGAGGGAAATTTTGAGGAAGTGGCTGAATTCAAATACCTGGGAACAATAATCACAAATAGGAATGAGATGCACAAAGAAATTAAACATAGGCTCAATTCTGGAAATGCGTGCTATTATGTATTGCAGAGATTCTTGATGTCTCAACTCCTTTCAAAAAACGTTAAACTGAAAATATATAAAACTATTATTCTACCAGTTATATTATATGGATGCGAAACATGTACTCTTACTTTAAGGGAGGAAAGGAGATTACAGGTATTTGAGAATAAAGTACTTAGGAAAATTTTTGGACCAAAGAGAGATGAACAGACAGGTGAATGGAGAAGACTACATAACAATGAATTACATGGTCTTTATAGGAAGCCAGATATAATAAGAACAGTCAAGTCTCGTAGACTGCGATGGGCAGGATATGTTGCACGTATGGGGAATGAAAGACTTGCATGGAAGCTTCTTGTAGGAAAGCCAGAGGGAAAACGCCTAGTTGGTAGACCAAGAATGAGGTGGGAGAATAACATTAACTATGATTTGAGGGAAGTAGATTATACAGGGAATGATTGGAAAGGATTAGCTCAGGATAGGGATGTATGGAGAGCTTATGTCCACGCGGCCATGAACCTACGGGTTCGATAGTGCCAGTGAGTAAGTAAGTAAGTAAGATATTTGAATTCAGTCATCTCTTCACACAATATAATTTAGACCCAATATTATTTCTATGAAAGATACGCTGAAACAACATTCACAATGCAATGAAATGGAATATTTGTGAGAATGGGCGCGACAACTCAATTAAAATCAGTTTAGAATGATTGCAATATTGCTTTGAGGTTTTAACTAATTGCGAATGGTTACATTTATATTAACCATGTGGTTATCAACAGAATTAAACATTTTTAATTCACATAATACGTGGATTTCATCATATTGTACCTGTAATTAAAATTTTTCAATTAAAAACTCTTATCTTACATTTGCACGGTCCATTGTGTTTTCGTCTCTATTTATTTTGACTCTGATCGCATTTTGTAGGTACATTCTGTAATGTATTTTAAAACATTTTAGTAATTATTTTAAAACATAAAATCTCTTAATGTCGAATTGATATATAATTTATTTCTATCTTGACTGGTGATTTTCCAATTGTTAATACTATTTAATATTCTGAAATTATTCTTTATCTTGCCTAAATATCTTAAGGGCACTCAGTACTTATTTGGGTTAATAAAATTGATTTTTTTTTCTTTTTGCTTCACAAAATCCAGGAAAGTCTATTTTATCGATGTGTAATATTATTTTGTCGATTTTGGACATTTAAGCCCATAAAAAATATTTTAAAAAATGGTGTCTCTGTGTTCTGCTAATGTGCACTTTTTTTTTTGCATTTTTCCGTAACTCGTATTTCATCATATTTTGGTACACTTTTCTCTGCAACTATGAAAGATAGGAGAATAATTGTTGGCATGGATATGCAGTTTCAAGAGCTTTATGATAATATGGTAAATTTATCTTTGTGATATTGATAGTGTTTGAAATTTAAAAAAAAAGTATGCAAAATTTTTAACAAAAAAACAAACATTTATTTTTCCTTTATATTATATTCGCTATCATGAGTGGTAGCGGGAACTCAGTCTCACTGCCCTCTAGTAGCTACTATAACAAGTAAGCATAAGCAAATTAAAAATAATTTTTACTTTATAGCATATATATTTTTTTATCATTGTAGACAAATTATAATAAATGTTTTAATATCTTAATTGCATTATAAAAAATCAGTCTCACTGCCCTCTAGTAGCTACTATAACAAGTAAGCATAAGCAAATTAAAAATAATTTTTACTTTATAGCATATATATTTTTTTTATCATTGTAGACAAATTATAATAAATGTTTTAATATCTTAATTGCATTATAAAAAATCAATATATTTAATTAAAAATGAGAAAACTATTGTATTTTGATTAAATAACTTCAGTTAGAATCAGTTATCCAGTTTATAAACAATAACTGACTATCCGGCATTATCCGGACATTTAGGCTGTTCTCCCGAACTTCTTGTCACCAATCAGCTTATCGACTCCGAAAACTATGGATTCGACACCAATCTCGGTCATTTTCTACATATAATTTGTCACTGCTTCTCACCCCCTTCGTAAATGGAGATTGAATTTGAACCTAAGCTGTATAGGGAATGCCACTATTCATGACAGTGGCCCGGAAAATTACGGATTTGACACTAATATAGGTCCTTTATGATTACTCATACATGCCACCACCTCTCACCCGCTAGGGATGCTAAGGGTCAAACTTGTGACTGTGACCAAGCGACCCCTAAAACTATGAATTAGATACTAAACGTAGGAATTTTACACATATTATTTTTCACCCCTTCTCACTATGTATGGGTGCTACACTTACATGACGTCAGCACTGTCACCCGAAAAGTATGGATTATACACTATTATCGACCATTTTGAACATTTTTTTATCCCTTCACGCCCATTAGGTATGATAGGAGTCAAACTTGAACTTCTGTGACATCTGCACTATCTCCAATCTGCTTAAAGATTTCAAAAATTATGGATTTGATACTAATATAATTTTATTTTTCACCTCTTCTCACCTCCTAATTTTCCTTAGGCGTGTTAGGGTTCAAATTCAACAGTTCATCCAAACACCAATCAGATATGCGACCTAGAAAACCATAGTTTTTTTTAATATTTTTGCTACTTTTCACCTTAAGGGTCCTACGATCAAACCTAGGCTTAAATTGCATAGCAATTATCATCAGTCAATTTCATGACTCTGATAATCACGGATTGGACACTAACCTCGTTCATTTTTTACATCTTATTTTTCATTTTTTCTCACACCCTTCATCCCCTCAGGGATGCTAGGGTTAAATTTGGGCTTAAATGCTACTTGGACTGTCACTAATCATCTGAGCGTTCCCTAAAACTATGGACTCAACACTATTCTTGTTCATTTCTTACATTTTATATTTCATCCCTTCTAACCTTCTCTCTCCTCTTATTTATTTATTTTATTTATCTGTTGAAGTTAAGACCATTTCTCCAGGGTTAAATTATGCATAGGCCTATAATAACAATTATGAATTATATATATGTTGATTAATAATACATAGTAATAATAATAATAATAATAATAATAATAATAATAATAATAATAGCTTTATTTTACCTGGCAGAGTTAAGGCCTTAAGGCCTTGTCTACCACTCAACCAGGTTTAAAAAAAATACAAACAAAAAATAGTCTTAAATCTAAATTACAATATATATCTATAAATATAAACGATTACAAGTTATGAATACAATACAATTAATATTTATAATGTATTTTGATTTACTCTAAATTTAACGAATTAAATATATATGTACAATATATATTAAAAAACAGGAAAAGATTAATGACATAGTATAAAATTAAATAAATAGAGAAAAATTAATTATTAGACAACAGGTAACTGTATAAGCGTGACTTAAAGGTACCAAGTGTGCGGCAACCCCTGATATCTTGAGGAAGGAGATTCCAGGAGCGGGCAGAGGCTACTGTGAAGGAAGTAGAATAGGAGGAAGTGCTATGAAGAGGAATTGTTAGCAGACTGCTATCTTGTGATCTAGTGTCAATATTGTGGTAAGAGGATAACTTCTCAAATCTAGATGCCAGGTAAGTAGGGATGTAGGAATTCAGAAGCTTGAAAAGTAGTGAAAGAGAGTGCAATTTACGTCTGTCAGTAAGACGGAGCCAAGAGAGGTTATTAAAGTGTTCGGAAATATGGTCATAACGGCGGATATTGAAAATGAATCGAACGCAAGCATTATGAACACGCTGCAGTCTCTGCGACAAGTCATAGTTTAGATCATTATATATAATGTCACAATAATCGAAGTGTGGTAACACAAGATTCTGCACAAGGATTTGTTTTAACGAAACTGGGAGAAAATTCTTTAAACGTCTAAGATAATGTAAGATGGAGAAAGTCTTTTTACATATGTGTTTCACTTGTGTTTGCCAGGTTAGATTTGCGTCTAGATGTAGTCCAAGATCTATTACTGAAGAAGAATAAGGGATAATTATATTATTTATAGTAATGTTTGGTAGTGTAGATATGTCAAAGGTTGTAAGCAGTCTTTGTTGTCCCATTAGAATTACTTGTGACTTGTTAGGATTTAGATTTAGACCGATACTTGAAGACCAGTTAAAGATGGATATGAGATCGTCATTCATTTTTGTCAAGCTGTTATAGAGAGAATGAGGAGGTGAATGTAGGTAAATTTGGAGATCATCAGCGTAGAGGTGATAACGGCAGTGCTTTAGTACAGTTGGCAAGTCATTTATGTAGATTGAGAAAAGAAGAGGTCCGAGAACACTTGCCGCTGGGGGACTCCAGGCCGGCACGTTGGCGCCAAGACGACGATCTAATGATTTTAATGAAACGTCTTGTTGACGACCGTGCAGGTATGAGTCGAACCAGGATACAGCGCTGTCAGACAAGTGTAGGTGCTTGAGCTTTATCATAAGTAAGTCGTGGTCTACTGTGTCAAAAGCTTTGCTGAAGTCAAGTAAGGTTAAAGGAGTCAATTGACGTCTGTCCACGGCTTCACGAATATCTTCAGTAATTTTTAGCAAAGCTGTGGTTGTGCTATGACCATATCTAAAGCCGGATTGATAAGGATCAAGGAGGTGATTTTCTTGGAGATATTCAGTCATTTGCTTATGTACAATATGTTCCAGGGCTTTAGATAATGTCGGAAGGATGCTAATCGGTCGGTAGTCATTACAGTTGGCATGGGCTACACAATTTAGGGTCGATAAGTAAAGAAAAAAAATAACAAAAATGATAACAGTATCCTGGGACCTATAAATGATCGTGGAGTATAGCGGATAAGATATAATGATGAAATCTACAATTTGTAATCAGACCCAGATATTGTAAATTTTATTAAAATTGGCAGAATGAGATGGGTGGGTCATATATTGAGAATGGAGGAGGAATATACCACTAGAAAGCTCACACTACTGAGACCAGATGGAGGAAGAAGAAGAGGAAGACCGAAGCTGAGATGGATAGATGGATGGATGGATGGAATAGAGGAGAATCTCCGGAAGCTCGGGCCCGGGGATGGAGAAGAAGGGCGTTGGAGAGGGATGCGTGGAGAAGTGCCCTAACAACTGTCAGGGTTCATAAAGGGCTGTAGAGCTGGAAGAAGAAGAAATAGAAGAAGAAGAATGATAACAGTGGCCATAATCATCATCTTCCTTCCATGTATTATGCCTGGTGGCCCGTTACTGCCTCTTGCCATCTTTTGAGTGGTCTTCCCACTTAACCTTTTTGAGTTTGAAAATTGTGAGCCGATGCGTACCAAGTTAGGTTGACATTTCTGCAGGTGTTTTAGAGTTATCCTAGAACATATTATACAGATCGTTGTCGATCATTTTTCGATTTAAAAAGTTATGCCGGCACATGCATACTTATATAGATACATACATACATACACACATACATACATTTTTATACGTTATATAGATATGTAATTATTATACATAAACTCTGTATAGAATATATTCCCTTATAATATGGTATTTTAATGTTTAAAGAGCCCTGGGCACTGAAAAAAAAGAGAAATTAAACATACAACAATATTTATAATACATTTTATAATATAATATAATATAATATAATATAATATAATATAATTATTAATATAATATAATATAATATAATATAATATATATATAATATAATATAATATAATATAATATATATAATATAATAATATAATATAATATAATATAATATAATATAATATAATATAATATAATATAATATAATATAATATAATATAATATAATATAATATAATATAATATAATATAATATAATATAATATAAATATAATATAATATAATGTAATATAATATAATGTAATGTAATATAATGTAATGTAATATAATGTAATGTAATATAATATAATGTAATATAATACAATGTAATATAATACAATGTAATATAATACAATGTAATATAATACAATGTAATATAATACAATGTAATATAATACAATGTATATAATTACAATGTAATATAATGTAATATAATGTAATATATAAGGTAATATATGTATAATATAATATAGTTAATATAATATAATATAATATAATATAATTATAATATAATATAATATAATATAATATAATATAATAGAAGATGAATATAATATAATTTAATATAATATAATATAATATAATTAATATAATATAATATAATATAATATAATATAATATAAATATAAATAATATAATATAATATAATATCATATAATATAATATGAATATAATATAATATAATATAATATAATGTAATATAATGTAATATAATGTAATATAAGGTAATAAATGTAATATAATGTAATATAATGTTAATATAATGTAATGTAATGTAATGTAATGTAATGTAATGTAATGTAATGTAATGTAATGTAATGTAATGTAATGTAATGTAAGTAATGTAATGTAATGTAATGTAATGTAATGTAATGTAATGTAATGTAATGTAATGTAATGTATGTAATGTAATGTAATGTAATGTAATGTAGTAATGTAATGTAATGTATGTAAGATGTAATGTAATGTAATGTAGTATATAATATAATATAAGATAATATAAATAATATAATATAATATAATATAAATAATAATATAATATAATATAATATAATATAATATAATATAATATAATATAATATAAATATAATATAATATAATATAATATAATATAATATAATATAATATAATATAATATAATATAATATATAATATAATATAATATAATATAATATAATATAATATATATAATATATAATATAATATAATATAATATAATTAATATAATATAATATAATTTAATATAATTTAATTTAATAATTGGGAAATATGTCTAACATTTCAAGATATAAGTTATCGATAATAATATTGGTGATTATGTATAGACTACAATCTATATAACTTTGCATAACTTGAAAATGTATAAACTTTTTTATCCTAGGTCAGTGACTCCCAAATTATGCTCCACAGATCCCTATGGATCCACCAAAAAATGATCGAGGAATACGTAGGTATCGTTCTTGGAATAAATAATATATAAACAGTACAGTTTTTTTTGTCGAAAAATATCTATTCAATACTGTATGCAGTCTATATTGGGGAAATGTGATACATTAGTAAATGTCAATACTAATACAATTCATATCACATTATGTTGAGGTGAATAGTCATAAGATGAAAGTTAAAAATTAAAATGTATCTGTTGGCAGGTGCCGTCGTCCTCAACTTTGTTAAAATATTCTATATATAATTAACTGGAGCGCTTTCAGAAGTTATCTTCCATCTTCTGCAGGTTAAGCTTCTGCTACTTGTTGTTTATGGTGATGTCAAAAACAGGTCAGTTGCTGCTACAAACAGTTGGAGTATACATCACCATAAACAACAACAACAAGTAGCAGAAGCTCAACCTGCAGAAGATGGAAGATAACTTCCGAAAGCGCTCCAGTTAATTATATATACAATATTTAACAAAGTTGAGGACGACGGCACCTGCCAACAGGTACATTTTAATTTTTTAACGTTCATCATATTAGTAAATGTACATGTCTATTGTCCTTGTTACAAAATTCAAATATGGAGGTTTATAATAATAGGATTCACTTGAAAAATACGTGAATGTGTCTTTAATTCAAAAGGGATCCGCGAAAAAAGAAATTGGGTTCTGCTTCGTTGAAATATACCTTAAGTGTAGGAGCTAAAATATTAGGAACATTGCACACTAAGAGAAATCTGTTGTTTTCAGATTCCAATTTTCAAAATTTAAAAGTCAAACTAAATCTCATGTTATGAAATTTAAGGTTTAATATTAATAACGAAATTATTTATAGATAAATGCATTACGATTTTTATTACTTTATTTTAAAAATATAAGCCTTCATTTTGCACGATTATTTAAAATTATTGCACTCACATATTTACAGTATTTTAGCAACTTTATGCTGGGAAAATATCATTAAAGATTATATAAATTCTAATGACATTTATTTTCTAATACAACTAACGAACTAACTGGCACTATCGAACCCGTAGGTTCATGACCCCCGGGCATAAGCTCTCCATACATCCCTATCCCGAGCTAATGTTTTCCAATCATTCCCTGTATAATCTTCTTCCCTCAAATCATAGTTAATGTTTTTCTCCCACCTCGTTCTTGGTCTACCAATTGGGCGTTTTCCCTCTGGTTTTCCTACAAGAAGCTTAAATGCACGTCTTTCATTCCCCATTCGTGCCACATGTTCTGCTAATCGCAGTCTACGAGACTTAACTGTTCTTATTATATCTTGCTTCCTATAAAGACCATGTAGTTCACTGTTATGTAGTTTTCTCCATTCACCTGTCTGCTCATCTCTCTTTGGTGCAAAAATTTTCCTAAGAACTTTATTCTCAAATACTCGTAACCTCCTTTCCTCCCTTAAAGTAAGAGTCCTTGTTTCGCAACCATATAAAATAACTGTTAGAATAATAGTTTTATATATTTTAAGTTTAACCTTTTTTTGAAAGAGTTGGGACGTCAAGAGTCCCTGTAATGCATAATAGCACACATTTCCAGAATTGAGCCTATGTTTAATTTCTTTGCACATCTCATTCCTATTTGTGATTATTGCTCCTAGATATTTGAATTCAGTCATTTCTTCAAAATTTCACTCATTTGTCATTAGCTCCCCATTTCCATTATGCAATGTATTTTCTATGTGTGACCATATATTTAGCTTTATTGATATTTACTTCCAGTTCCAATTTCTCAGTATTACATAATAGTGCGTGTGTGTTGGCGTTTAGTATCTCTTCGCTATCACCCAATAATACTACACCATCAGCAAAAACCAACAGTTTATTAATACCATTGAGTTGTAGGTCTTCTTCATCCTCTAAAGATATAAAGATTTGATGACATACTATAGTACAAAATTAATTAGTAGAGGAGATAGTGCATCTACTTGCTTCAACCCATTGTGTATTTCAGAAGTATCCGAAAACTGTTTGCCTACATCTACCCTACTCTTTGTGCCATTTAGACACATTCGTATAAGTCTAACTAACTTTTTAGGAATTTCGAACTCCAGCAGGATACTATATAACTTCTCCCTCTTAATTGAATCGTATGCCTTTTTGAAGTCTACATATAATTGATGTACATACAATTATACGTATTCCCATTTCTTTTCTATAGTCTGTCTTATACTAAACATCTGATCTGTTGTAGACCTGTTTCTTCTAAATCCATATTGATGATCTCATAGAATGTCATCAATATAGGAAGTACGTCTGCTTACTAATATATTTGTTAGAATTTTGTACGAAGTTAGAAGTAATGAGATGCCTCTATTGTTGTTGCAATCAGTTTTATCTCCTTTCTTATAGATTGGTACGATAATTGATTCTTTTCATTCATCTGGAAGAGCTTCAATTTCTAACACAATGTTAGTGAAAATATTAGATTGTCTCATATGTAATGTCGGTTTTTAATGTCATGTTATGTGTTTGGTGCAATTTTGAACATGAGATTCACTGGGAGTTTGTTTAAAACAGGCGTGCAGTTGATGTGGATATTCAGTCTTAACAAGTGGAGCGAGTTTATGAAACTTTGAGGGCCACGAGTTCAAACCCGATCCGAATCCCATACTGTATGAACAACCAAACAAAAAATTAAGGAATTCGGAGAAATATAACTCCATACCCAACATATAGCCCTCATCTTACGCATTCAGATTACCGCCTGTTTTGACACTTGCCCCATTTCTTGCGTGAATTTTCGAAAAAAATTGAAAACATTAAAGCTGTCGAAGTGGATCTCAACTAATTCTTCGCACCAAAAACCAGAGTCTGGCACCGTTGTGGAATAATAAATCTACTGAAAGATGGCTCAAGACTGTAGAATCTGATGGTATCTACTTTGAACATAGTTTAATTTCTTATTAGAAAACAACCCAAATAAACTTTTGTTTAAAAAAAGATATTACTTATGAGACAGTATTTGTAATAATGTATTGTTATGATATAAGGTAATGCTAATAACTACAATATAGGCTATTATTATTATAGTGCTATCTGCAATAATAATTTCCTATTAGAGTCGAAGATAATTTTGAAAAGATTAGGTCTATTACTGATAAATAATTAGAGATGAAATTTGTTGTTCTTGATTTTCACTCCTCTATATTATTCTCGTCTTACAGATGCTGTGGTCCAATATAATAAAACCGAGATTTCACTTTGATCTCCGAGTTGTATTTTCTCTTTGGATGCAATCAGGGTTCTTGGGCAAACATTCCATATTTTTCCTCTGGCAGAATATCTTTATGCTTTTCATTCAGTTTACCAGACCGTAAAACGTCGGTAAATTGGTTTGTAATTATCAAATGCATGGAAAGCAAACATAGATGTGATCCGTTATTTCAACTATCGAAAATTCTGAAATTGTCGAGTTTCGAAAAATCCTCTGAGCCACTTAACTCTACTCTCTGCTAGTAGTCGAAGAGAATAAACCTCACGGCATTGCAGAAATTAATTATTATTCAGCAAATCAAAGAATCGATTCCATACATTTCATTTGCATGGTAAATATCGATATATCTCGATATGTGGCAAGCTAGCGAGTGAGTCCCGTGCTACAATCACGAACTTATGGAAGGGGGTTCTGGAAATGATGAGGGGTGGATGTGGGAGGAAGGGGGATAGATGAAAATTTTTCAAAAGGGGAGGGAATCAGGTTCGTGGTCCTGCACATGCGCTTTTCATGCAATATCCTCATCTCATTCTCACACAATCGATGTTAGAACCATACGAACTACCACGAGGTACATGCTGCTAAGTAAAAAGAATACAAAAAAGTAGTTAGGGGTGGAAGTTGGAGGGGAGTTGAGGGTTGGGGCGCCGGTGCAAGTGATTTTAGTATCGCGAACGCGGATTGGGGGGTTGGTTTCATATTGTAAAAGAGGGGGAGGGGGAAGAGGGTAGGTGTTTTGGAGTCTGCGTTGTCCTGGTGGAAAAGGGATGGTTCGGTGCATCGATTCAGGCTGCCGCCGCGACGCCGTTCTCGAGGGGGGAACCTATCCCGAACCAACCCAGTCAGATGGCAGACAACGTAGAGGACTGGCGAACCGCGTACTACGCTGCCAAGAAGCACAAAGCCCCCTCAAGTGTGGGTAAAAGGGGGTGACTTGGACGTCGTAGCTCTTAGTAATGGTGGTCGACGGCTTGGCGTCGGCCGTTGCCGGTGAGTAGCAAATATTCTTGTCTCTTATAAAATTTCCCCCACGTAACTTCCCTCCTTAACCTTTAGCGCCACCTATCGATTAAATATTCTAGTGATAATATTCTGTATTGCTCATAATTTTACAAATAATTCATTATTTCCTCACTTATTCAATTGGAGGTAAAACTCAGCTAAAATCTCCTGTTTTCTTTTGTTACTGAAATGACGTAACAATAACACAGCATATTTCAGTGAATCAGTCAGGCGTACCACTATTTAAAAAATACGCCAAAGTGCCTACGTTATGATAAACATGTAGCAATATTTATACAAAATGGACCCAATCAGGCTATTATGAAAATTAATGGCTCTAGAAGTTAAATACGAAGAATATTAAATAGTGTTTTGTCTTCATATATAAATGTTTTCACATAGTCTACCATTTTACTGAAAATAGTATAAGATACATGAATATGGAATTGTTTTATCTAGTATGAAGGACATAACATTATGTCCTTGTTGGACGATAATAGTGGCATGTAATTACATGAATTTACATTTTCAGATATGTCTGGTGTCTGTTCAGTGTTATCTTCATTCTGTGGATAATTAATAACGTGTGAAAAATTATCTTGTATTGTTAGTTTGATTCTACAAATGTTTACATAATAAGCATTTTTATGTTTGTAAGTTTCATAAAACTATTATTTTTTAATACATATCGTCCAACTTTGTTATTAGATAAAATAATATAATTATTCATTGAATCTCTTTCAGTATTGAATCATGTATCATGAATTAATAAAAATGCATGAGAAAGTCCCTTTATTCATATTTTAAAGTATTCCAGAGTTGTCAAAATTTTAAACAATGCATGATTTGTAAAATGTATTCAACAACTTTATAAATGAGTGTTTTGGAAAATTTGAATAGCTATTTGGAATGTTTTAAAAAGTACATTATCTAATTTCGATAGTTACACCGTGGAACGAAATATTATACAGTATTTTATTCATAGGTAATTTACTAATTAACTTAATATTGTTATGCTTACGAAGGTTTGTTCAACTATAAATATATTTTCAAAAAACTAAATTTTGAAAACATATTATTATTATTATCTCTGCGTATGATAAATTCTCTTTATTTTGTACAATTTACGAATTCAAAATTAATGATATTATTTAATTCATTATATTAGGGCATACATACATACTATTTTATTTATTTATTTTTTGCTTGAAGTTGGTTTTCTTGTCCAAACAGTAGTGTCATAATAGTAAAAGCAGTATGTACAACATATATAAAGTTAATTCCCTTCAAACATACGGAAACCCCCTACAATACAAAACATACAAACAATATTGTTTATGAACAGACTCAGCTATACGTTAATATAACATTAAAATTCCCTTTTGAACAAACATTAACATATGCATTGTATACGGCAACATTATCCGTAAGGTTCACAGTGCATGCATATAAAGACTGGCCTTGCCATTTACCCATAATACCGTGCGCCGTACAGCAAGAGGCCATCGATCTGTGTTTACACCCTCTTCACCCTACCTCACCCCCTCACCCGACCCAACCGATGCCCCCTGCAGTACCACATGATAAAGATATCGTGAAAATTCCCACTTTTCTTTAAAATAATCCTAATTAATATACTTCCAGATATTTTTGTAACTATTATTTTTATTATTTTATTATTTATTATGTATAAAATACCTAGTAATGTTTTATAGGATTATTTTTCTTGCAATCATTTTTTCAACTAATTTTTATATTTTATAAAATTGAATTTTATAAAAAAAATAATTTACACGAACTTTTTATTTAAAACGCACTAATTATATTGAATTGAATTTATTGATCAGACAACATAATATTTGTATGACATCTAAACTGATATTTGTATGCCGGTATGTGTTTTGAATTAATATTCATTAAACCTTTTTTGTGAAATATTGAATGAAAATAAGAATTCATTTAAATTGCATATTTAATTTTATTTTAGTCCTACATATGTTACATTTATTCCTCTAATGTGAATTAATATATTTCTTTAATATGCATAAATACATTTTATTTTGTAATGTGATATTCCATGAAATACGTAATTCCTATACTGTTTAACACTATTTTTTTCTTTTTTGAAAATATCGAAATGTTAGTTCGTTGACCTGAAAATGGATGACGCAATATGTATGTTCCCTATTTTTATGAAAGGGAGTGGCCCTCGTTGGCGATGTCTATCATTTGATTACGTCACTACTACAAATATGCAAAGCGATCAACTTGTTTATTTCAGCTTGTTTACAATTTTATACTTACATTTGCTATTGTTTTCCTTTCGTTATTCCAGTTTAATTATAAACTTAATAATAATAATAATAATAATAATAATAATAATAATAATAATAATAATAATAATAATAATAATAATAATAATAATAATAATATTAGCTTTATTTTACCTGGCAGAGTTAAGGCCTTGTCTACCACTCAACGAGGTTTAAAAAAATACAAAAAAAAGTCTTAAATCTAAATTACAATATATATATATATATATAAACGATTACAAGTTATGAATACAATATAATTAATATTTATAATGTAATTTTATTTACTCTAAATTTAACGAATTAAATATATATGTACAAGATATATAAAAAACGAGGAAAAGATTAATGGCATAGTATAAAATTAAATATATAGAGAAAAATTAATTATTAGACAACAGGAAACTGTATAAGCGTGACTTAAAGGTGCCAAGTGTGCGGCAACTCCTGATATCTTGAGGAAGGAGATACCAGGATTATTGAGGTGGATTTTCAGGAATTCCCTTTCCAAGTTGCAAACATAATTTTCCTTGTATTATTATTATGATGATTATTATTATTAATAGTTGTAGTAATGGTAGTATCACGTAGTAATATTTGTAGTAATATTATTTGTAGACCTAGTAGTATTAGTAGTACTAGAAGTAGTAACAGTAAAAGTAGTCATATAATATATCAACAATTATTCATGTAATAGAAATATGTTTGTTTTATTAGATATATTGGAAAAAATAGTAATATATTAGTAAGATATCTAGATAGTACCGTATTAGTAACATAACATTTTATTACTAATGAAAGTAATAGTAACATTTATGGTAGTGATATATCATTTTAAATTAAATTGTTTTAAAAAACTTAATATGGTTTTTCAAAAATGAATATAAACAGTTTCTAAAATATAAACAATTCATTGATTTTTTTAGAGGAATTAAACCCAATGGGTACAACTAGGACATGACACACACTCAGTCTCAAGGTTGAGATTTTTTAAAAATCCCTTATCCCGCCGGGAATCGAACCCGGGCGAAGTGTTAATATTTAAAGATTTTCTTGTAAATTGCGTTAATATTGAAGAAAGTGAATTTTTATATGTATAACAAATTTTAATTTTAATTTGTATTAATTTTTTATTTATGTTAGTGATTTATTTTTACATAATACTTTATCCTCCTGTATCTCAAAATTTATAATTTATTTTTATGGAGGCCTATTTTATTTCTTCGATTATAATCCAATAAATTAAAAATATATAACACTGATTTACAGTTGGTGTTTTGCTTTTGACACTTCAGATGTAGGCCTAATTATTATTATTATTATTATTATTATTATTATTATTATTATTATTATTATTATTATTATTGTTGCTATTGATTTCTTGGTCTATATCATAAGAAATATTTACAAAATATAATATAATAGTGTTTACTTATAATGTTTTACCATTTAAAATAATTATTCGTATGCAGAATTGGAATTGAATTTTAGTTGATATACTCAAAGTAGTATACTCTTTAAAAAAGAGTTTGTTGATTAATTACGTCGAAAGATTCATGTATAGAATAAAACTAAAGTCATCATCTATTACTTCTTCTTCTTTAGTATTCAAGCATTGAACATTCCATGTGCCAATAGCAAAGGTCCGTTTTCGTAGCTTAAGTCTGTCATATTTAAGTCCATCCGGCTGACATATTTTACTGAAGTACGTAGAGATATACTTTTTTCCAGGGCCAGGTTGTCAGCCTGACGCCTAACCCCCAGACACGGAGGACCTGGGATTTTTTTTTTTTAAGGGTTTGCTCCTTTAGCCGACATGTCTCAGTTTTAAGGCGCTGAGAACTCGCCTTTCGTCCCATCCTCTTAGCTACAGTCTATTATGACTGAAGTCAGGGAGCACTAAAGTAAAACGTAAAATATAAAATTACTTTACGTCGGTTTTCAAAATAAATAATTTAAAAATATTTGATATCTATAAAGACATTATAAAATCTATCACCTTCGTTAACAGCTTCCACGAATGAGCTTCCATTTGGTGTTCAAAGTTCTCTCTCCATCTTGTCCTCGATCTTCCTACGTTTCGGATTTCTTTGGGTTGGTAGTCCAATAACATTTTTAGAACTCTTTCTAGTGTCATTCTTTGAAGATGTTGGCACCTATGATATTTTATTTCTCTTACACATTAATACAGAGTATTTATTTTTAAATATTATTTTATTTTGTATTTCGCCGTTTATCTAAAACTGTATTCCCTGCTACATATCTCAGAAACTTAATTTCTGCTGCATCTATTCTGCTTACGTCTGTTCTTCTAATAGACCAGGCTTCACTGCCTTACATTAACAATATAACACCATTGTTTTATAGGATTTCAAAAAACCTATACCGATTTTTATCATAGATACTAATATCTACATTAGGTTTATTTATAGCCCACCTTTTTCCATAACATAATACAGAATTTAGAACATAGCTCTTCAAATTTTATTTATGAATTTCTTTACGTACTTACTCACTGGCACTATCGAACCCGTAGGTTCATGGCCGCGGGGACATAAGCTCTCCATACATCCCTATCCTGAGCTAATGCTTTCCAATCATTCCCTGCATAATCTACTTCCCTCAAATCATAGTTAATGTTATTCTCCCACCTCATTCTTGGTCTACCAACTGGGCGTTTTCCCTCTGGCTTTCCTACAAGCTTCCATGCAAATCTTTCATTCCCCATACGTGCAACATGTCCTGCCCATCGCAGTCTGCGAGACTTAACTGTTCTTATTATATCTGGCTTCCTATAAATATCATGTAGTTCATTGTTATGTAGTCTTCTCCATTCACCTGTCTGTTCATCTCTCTTTGGTCTAAAAATTTTCCTAAGTACTTTATTCTCAAATACTTGTAATCTCCTTTCCTCCCTTAAAGTAAGAGCCCATGTTTCGCATCCGTGTAATATAACTGGTAGAATAATAGTTTTATATATTTTCAGTTTAACGTTTTTTGAAAGGAGTGGGACATCAAGAGTCTTTGCAATGCATAATAGCACGCATTTCCAGAATTGAGCCTATGTTTAATTTCTTTGTGCATCTCATTCCTATTTGTGATTACTGTTCCTAGGTATTTGAATTCAGCCACTTCCTCAAAATTTCCCTCATTTGTCATTAGCTGTCCATTTCCATTATGAATTTCTATATGCATTTCTTTATGCCATATAATCTACTTTATTTGTTTTCTCCTTGTTCATCCATCCATTTATCCGGTTACGTAATTGAATACTCAGTTCTTACAATTATTTACAATTAAATCAGTCTAAAGGTAGTTCAACTGTTTTTTTTTTCAGGAAATTCAATAATTTATTATTTATTTAAAAACGAAGCGTCTAGAATAGATTTTAGTTTGCTTATTAACTAATTAACAACTCACTCACTATCAAACCAGAAGGTTATTGTCTGCGTGGAAATAAGCTCTCCATACATCCCTATCCTGAGAATATTTTCCAATCATTCCCTGTATAATATACTTCCTCAAATCATGGTTAATGTTATTCTCCCACCTCATTCTTGACCTACCTACTGGGCGCTTTCCCTCTTGTTTTAATACAAGAAGTTTCCATGAATCTCTTTCATTCCCCATTCGTGCGACATGTCCTGTCCATAGCAAACTACGAGACTTAGCTATTCTTATTATATCTGGTTTCCCATGAAGATCATACAGCTCACTGTTACGTACGTAGTCTTCTATATCCAATCTGTTTGTTCGTCTCTCTCTCGTTTGTCCAAAAAAATAACCTTTATTGTCAAATATTGTAATATTTTCCCATCCCTTAATGTAAAAGACCATCTTTCGCATCTATATAATATGCTGGAATGATAACCGTATTATATATTTATAGTTTAATATTACTTTTATAGAAGTTGGGACGACAAGAGTCTCTGTAATGCATAATGAGATGTCTTTCCCAAGTTGAGTCTATGTTTGATTTCTTTCTGCATCTCATTCCTGTTTGTAATTATTGTTCCTAGGTATTTTAATTCAACCACTTCTTCTAAATTTCGCTCATTACTTCAAATATATAGGACCCATTTTTCTTATATAATGTAATCTATAAGTTATTTCTTTTGTATATTTAAGATAATTATTATTTTTTCCAGAGTATTTTTTTTTTTATTTCTAGAAAGTTGAAAATATCGTCTTCTTCTTCTTCCTTCCAAGTATTAGGCCAAGGCCTGTTACGATCCTATAGAAAAATTTTCCCTCCAGTGTTTCATAGGCTATAAGATGGCAGCCCCATCACTGGTCTTGCCTTCCTTTGGCCAGCAATCAATCGAAGGGACTATTATTATGCTTTCAAGTTTTATGAGAATTTCCCTGGAAGTTGAAAATATATCAGATATTTTCCTGTTCAGTTATTCATTACTGTTTCATGTAAGCTCTTCAGTAATATTTCTACTAATAATATTCCATAAATTCCTCAGAATCATTACTTATATATCAAAAACCAATTTTGTTTCATCTGAGCACCGGCATCTGTAATGGTCATTTTCATTCGGATCTTTAAAATCTGTATATATCTATATTCATTCATAGGTCTACTTGCAAATGGCGTAAGATAGTTCAAGAAATATTTCTATCTGACTGCACTTAATAATTGTTATCTCGGCTATCAGAATGGAACTTATAAAAACCATTTAACATAAATTTGGGTATATTTTAGTTAAATCACTAAAAATGATCAAATTTATCAACTAAAAAGTTTTCATTAAATTTTAATCACACTTATTTATAACACAAGAACAAACAAATTCCAATAGATGATATTAAATGTTTAACAAACATCAAAACGAAACATTCTTTATGCTTTGAAAACGTTATTTGACTGCTTTATTGAAATATACTAATTTACAATTTTTAAAATTGACATTTAAAAAGTGTGTATGTAGTTAAATTTAGAAGAAAGAAAGTGTTACTAACTAACTAACTCACTGGCACTATAGAACCCGTAAGTTCATGGCCGGGCGGACATAAGCTCTCCATACATCCCTATCCTGAGCTAATGTTTTCCAATCATACCCTGTATAATCTACTTCCTTCAAATAATAGTTAATGTTATTCTCCCACCTCATTCTTGGTCTACCAACTCGGCGTTTTCCCTCTGGTTTTCCTACAAGAAGCTTTCATGCATGCCTTTCATTCCCCATTCGTGCCACATGCCCTGCCCATCGCAGTCTATGAGACTTAACTGTTCTTATTATATCTGGCTTCCTATAAAGACTATGTAGTTAATTGTTATGTAGTCTTCTCCATTCACCTGTCTGTTCATCTCTCTTTGGTCCAAAAATGTTCCTAAGAACTTTATTCTCAAATACTCGAAATCTTCTTTCCTCCCTTAAAGTAAGAGTCCATGTTTCGCATCCATATAAGATAACTGGTAGAATAATAGTTTTATATATTTTCAGTTTAACGTTTTTTGAAAGGAGTCTCTGTAATGCATTATAGCATGCATTTTCAGAATTGAGCCTATGTTTAATTTCTTTGTGCACCTCATTACTGTTTGTGATTATTGTTCCTAGGTAGGCCTATTTGAATTCAGCCACTTCCTCAAAATTTTCCTCATTTGTCATTAGCTGTCCATTTCCATCGTATAATGTATTTCTACATGTGACCATATATTTAATTTTAATGATATTTACTTCCAGTCCTAATTTCTTAGTGTTACTCAATAGTGTGTGCGTGTTGGCCTCTAGTATCTCCTCGCTATCGGCAAATAGTACTACTTCATCAGCATAAACTAACAGCTTATTAATACCATTGAGTTGTAGGCCTTCTTCAATCTCTAAAGATTTGATGGCATGCTCTAGTACAAAATTAAATAGTAGAGGAGATAGTGCATCTCCTTGCTTCAACCCATTGTGAATTTTAAAAGTCCGAAAACTGTTTGCCTACACGCACTCTACTCTTTGTGCCATTTAGTTTTACTGTTAATGGATATATTTTTATAATTTCTTATTTTTATTTAGTATAACGTCATTGCATACAGAAACATAAATTTGGCTGAATGTGTAGTTGACGTATAATGAGTTTTATTTAATTAAAACTCTACATTCTTATAAAGTTCACTTTTTGATGATGGAATGAAAAACATAAGAAAGTCAGTGCACGCACATAACATAAAATCAATAAAGCAGTACATGGCGAATGTAAATACTTGGTAATTAAACTTGCAATTTCACCTTCTTACTGCTTCAAATCTTAGCGCAAAATGAATACATTTTAGTACAGTGCATGCATTCACATCTCCTAATTTTTATTTTCTTAAATATATCCTTTGCTTTGCAATAAATAGGCCCATAATACATAAAAATTAAGAAATACCATCGCATTGTACGTAATGTCACGAATTTGCTTGTAACAAATTAAAGGTCACGGATTTTGTCAAGATTTTATATTTAAAGACGCTTTTAACTCCTAGGTTATTATAGCTTCTATTTATTTTAGACATTTATATGTGATTTTTATTTCATATTTAATTATATGAAATGGCGAATGTGAACAAATTAATTCTGGTAATGAAATTTGAACCCAGAATTTGTCTTGATGATTATTGAAAATCAAGATGAAACACCAGTTTGGTTGGCACCGAGATTTCAAATCGGAATCTCCTGAATATGAATCTCAAAAGCTATTGTTTTAGCCAACTCGCTCTTTCAGTTCCCAAGATGGTTTAACTAAATTTTTTTATAAACAAAATTAATGCAAATGTTACTAATATTGATTATGAAAAATTAAATGAACTCATTTAATATTGTTAAATCAATTTTTCTACAAATTTTGAGCATAGAAAGAATCTAAGAAAACAACAAGAAATTGTGAAGATTGATTATGTTTTAATAACAGGGAATAAGTTATAGTCTACTCATACTAATATTGGTGTCTTGAAAGTCCGAAGCATATTCCCAACACCCCCCTAATGGACCCATCAAATGAGTGCTATGCTACTGCTAGAGCAGTGTGGCTCATTCCACACCTCCGTCATTTGGACTCTCTGCTTGTCTGTTGGTGTAGTTTACGATGCCCTGCTCTAGTGAGGTACCACCTCATTTCTCGCCCTATCTACATCGATTCCTATGACGCGAGGATAAGTAATTACATCACATTACTATATACAATATATAATTACCCCTTATTCTGTTTCGGTAATCGATCTTGGACTACACCTAGATGCAAATTTAACCTGGCAAACACAAGTAAAACACATATATAAAGATGCTTTCTCCATCTTACATTATCTTAGACATTTAAATAATTTTCTCCCAATTTCATTAAAACCCTTGTGCAGAATATTGTGTTGCCACACTTCAATTATTGTCACATAATATAATATTCAACTATTACTTGTCGCAGAGACTGCAGCGTGTTCATAACGTTTGCGTTCGATTCATTTTCAATATCCGCCGTTATGATCATATTTCCAAATACTACAATAACCTCTCTTACTGACAGACGTAAATTGCACTCTCTTTAACTTATTTTCAAGCTTCTGAATTCCTACACTCCTATTTACCTGACATCCAGATTTGAGAAGTTATCTTGACAATATTGACACTAGGTCACAAGTCTGCTAACAATCCCCCTTCATAGCACTTCTTCTTATTATACTTCTTTCACAGTAATCTCTGCCCGCTCCTGGAATTTCCTTCCTCAAGATATCAGGAGTTGCCTCACACTTGGTACTTTTAAGTCACGCGTATGCATTCTAGAGGATCTCATCTGCCGTACGTAGCTCATCTTGTTGTTTTGATAATTCAGATCAAGCTCTTTCATGTTTTCGTCATTACGTGCATAGTCCCATTTTGTATATCCCGGAGTGGGTCTCATAAATTTCATTTAGTTACCTATTATTCTGGTTTCCTCCATTCGTCTCAATGTCCGTGCCTTACTGCCACGATACAGAACAGGTCTTGCCTATGCCTTACACGGCGCATTCTTGTGCTTTTTCTGTACAAGGGAAAGTTTCATTACCGTTAACTATTATTACCATAGTTTTGGAGTATTTTACAATTTTCTTCCTATAGCCATATAATCATTAAATGTTAACTTATAGTCAGAGTATGTGAAATCATTTGATATTTACAAAATGTAACTAATGAATTAGCCCAAAATAAAATAAATTCATTAGGTACCAATATCACAAACAAAATTATACAATAACACCGCATAGCTCTCCACAAAGTGGATATTCTGAAAATTATTTTATATTTATAAATACATACTTATATCTCAATCTGGTGATCCATGTTCGATGCCAGTTAAAGTCAAGGTCTTAATATTTAAAACTGGATGAATTTGTGTCTTTTATATTAGGTATTAAATATGTAGTAATTATGATGCTCCTAGATTCGCGGATACAATCCAGGACTAAGTAGATTCTTTTTTCACATCACAGAAATACTTCCACCTTTGAAATGGAGGTAATTCCATGGCGTTAAATGCTCCTAGATTCGCGGATACAATCCAGGACTAAGTAGATTCTTTTTTCACATCACAGAAATACTTCCACCTTTGAAATGGAGGTAATTCCATGGCGTTAAATAAAATATTAACTCACATAATCTCTTCCCTCTCTCTTCTTCATAGTTAACCTGTAACGTTGTAGGAATTTTACGTGCTTCATTACTCCCGGGGGATTACAGAGTCACGATCTGTCGGAAGATTTTTTTTCTCTGAATCATTTACATTCTTTTTGACGACACAAAGATGTGGAGCGCATCCCCGGATAATTAATCACTTCAATGTCAAGACAACATGAACATTTAAGACAAAACACATAATTCATTCATACATTCATAATATACAAGACGAATATGAAATGGATGATTATGATGTCAAGATGCCGTTCGGGTATCATTTGGACCTTAAATGTCCTGACACTTGCCTTGTAGGTGAGAAAAAAAACTTCGATAAACTTTCCGATCGGAGATCGATTACTGGTCCGCTGCGTTCAAAGGAATGACATTGCCCTAGACAACAATGCAGCGGTGGAGTGTGTTTGGCTGATTGTGAGAATAATAAAATACATAGATCGCTTGAAATAATAGTTGGCCAACATATCACTTTCCGCAGGAAAAATCAGAAGCAAATCCGTACAATTCATGTTCGTTCTAAATACAGACATTAGAAAAAATAAGGGAACGTAAAAACTAAGCAGTGGAAACGCTCACTATAATCAGATTCTCAGTATTATGATCTGTCTTTATAACTTCTCGTAAGTGGCACTACAGTCCAATGCGGAACTTCACTTTATCCACTGGCATTCTCCAGTTGTCTCTGTGTTAAAACTTTACCTTGTGATTTTAAATTTCCACCATCTTCACCATCTTCAAGGTATGGGCCTGTTGGCCCGTTCCGCTCTCCGATGCACAATATGCAATAGGTCGTCCATTCAACGTCGTTTTGGTCTTCCTACATTTCTTTGGCCTTGAGGTTAATAATGAAGCATCTGTTTTGATAAACGGTTATTTGGCATTCTTTGTACATGTTCAAACCAGTTATATTTATTTCTGTTGTATTATCTCGTTTATATTGTATATTTGTAATTCATCTCTGATATCTTGACTTCTCTTATGATCTCTTGAAGATACACCTGCAACTGATCTCAGAAATCTCATTTCTATTTTCTCAATTTTATGTATATCAGAGATCGTTAAAGGCCAAGTCTCAGACCCGTATGTTAACGTTGGAACGGCTACTGTTTTGTAAAATTTCAATTGAGTTTCCCGTGGGGTCGTATTTCTCAAATATCTTCTTATTGAATCACATATCTGCTGAAATTTCCCTAATTTCTTCTCCATATCCAAATTTTGCAGGTACGGTATCATGCATCCCAGATAATTAAAACAAGTTACTTGTTCAATGAGTTTTGCTCCAATTACAATTTTCGTCCTTTTATGATGAGATCCAATAAATGCAATGGACTTTGTTTTCTCTGTCGATATCTTTAAATTATAATATTCTTTTTAGTTTTCACTAATATTACTATACACAGCATCTCATCATTTGGTTTTAGTTATCCTTCTTTCTCTTTTTTCCGTAGTTTAACTGATAAGGGATTCTGCTTTCTTCCATTCTATTCACGTGCTCTATCCACTTTAACCTCCCAATTTTTATAAACGCGACTATATCCAGATTCTTATACAGATACTTGGGTTCATTATTAAACATTCTTCTTCCTTTCCAGGATTAGATTAATGCGACCTGTTCCGGTCTCAAGTCCATCGTTTCCTTGGCCATCCCAAAGATCTTTTTCCATGCGGTTTGTAGGTGTTGTCCGTTTTGGATATTCTTGTATTGTCCATTCTTTCTAAATATTCTTTCCATCTGCGTTTGTGCTCTTCTAGTTTGCCGAGTATTCAAAATATCTCCAGTTCATTTCTTATTGATTCATTATGTAATCTATCCATGCGTGTACATCCTTTTACGGATCTTAAAAATTTCATTTCAGTAGCTTGAATGTGAGAGATATCTTTTTTTGTAAGTATCCAAGATTCAGATCCATATAAAAGAACAGGAACAGCCATAATTTTATGAAACCTGAGTTGAGTTTCTCTTCGAGTCTTTCGGAGAGTTCTTATGGTGCCACACGTCATTTGATATCTGTTTAATTTATTATGTATATAACAAATTAAACATTAGTCTCCACTAGTTAATAACTATGATTGGTCCCAGTATCTTCCTCAAAATATTTTCTTCAAAATCTTATAGTCGTGTACTAAATACACGATTCATGTTTCTGCTCCATAAGTTACCTCACGTTATAGAATCCAATTAAATATTTCACATGGAGATATTCAGTTGTATGCTTGTGACAGTTCAGTATTTTTATAACAAGTTGGTAACACTGTTTTAATTGTATCATGTGCACTGGGGGACATTAAACATCATGAGAATATAAAAAGAAAGGGATTATTTATGCATTAGAGACGCTGTTGGTTTTGACCTAGCACTGAGAAACGTAGTCTCTAGTTCTTGTTTTGTGTTTACTTTTAGCATTGATGCAAAAACGGATAAAATGTCAGCTGATAAAGAACGTAAGACATTTTATTATTTTCCTAGTACTTTTTCTTGCATATTAGAGAATACCTGTTCTTCCTTTTTGCACATCCATAGTAATTCTGCCCGAAGGCAGCCTTTCACTGCAATCATAGCATTTTCATGCTAGCTTGCGGCTTTACTAGCGAATTGTAGGTGTGGTAGCTTCCCGTTGCTTTCCACACCAATGAAGGATGATGGTGATGATGAAAATGATAAGGATGATGATGATGGCCATATGATTTCGGGGACCGTTTGGGGCCTTAAAGTTTTCCTGACATTTGTCTTACAGGTGAGGAAAAACCCCGATAAAAACCTCACCCAGAAAAACTGCCCCGACCAGGGATCGAACCCGGGCCCGCTGCATGACAAAGCAGCACGCTACCTCGAGACCACAGCGGTGGACTTTTTGTACATATTATTTTATTAATTTTAGTTTTAATATCATTGTGCTATTAGATCTTACTTTTATTGTCAGTTTGGCCACATTCTGCAATGCATAATATAATGCATTTCCAAAATTAAGCAAACAATGTAGGGTTCTACATGCAATATATTCTTTGTGTGCCCGTTGTTAATTTTCTACCTAATCGCACGGCAATAAATCCTTGTACAGAATCTTGTGTTGCCACACTTCGATTATTGTGACGTCATATATAATTATCTAAACTTTGACTTGTCGCAAAACTGCAACGTGTTCATAACGCTTGCGTTCGATCCATTTTCAATATCCGCCGTTATAGTCATATTTCCGAACGAGGTTTTGGGATCAAATCCGCATTCAAATGGAGATGATTTTTCTCGGTCTTCAATTATTTTTTTTGATAAGATTGAGGCTAAACTTATTACGATTGTAGATAAAATAATAATTCAATAACCTCTCTTGGCTCCGTCTTACTGACAGACGTAAATTGCACTCTCTTTCACTTCTGTTCAAGCTTCTGAATTCCTACACCCCTACTTACCTGGCGTCCAGATTAGAGAAGTTATCTTCTTAACCACAATATTGACACTAGGTCACAAGATAACAATCTGCTAACAATCTCTCTTTATAGCACTTCCTCTTATTCTACTTCTTGCACAGTAGCCTCTGCCCTCTCCTGGAATTTCCTTCTTCAAGATATCAGGGGTTACCGCACACTTGACACTTTTAAGTCACGCTTATAAAAATACGTGTTGTTAAATCATTATTTTTTCTCCACAAATAAATTTATTCTGTCATTAATAGTTCTTTTTTATCAGACTTTTGTATCTTGTACATTTTATATTTGAATCGTTAACTCTAGATTACAATATTTTCTAAATAATAATTATATTATAGACGTATAATGTATATTTATGTTCATTGTAATTTATATGTAAGAATATTTTTTGTATTTTTTAAACCTGGTGAATGATAGACAATGCCTTAAAGTCCGTAACTCTGCCAGTAAAAATGAAGCTGTTATTAAATTATTGATCTTGTTATCTTCTTACCACTAGCTCATAACCGAGAGTAGGTCCTACAATACTGTATAGGTTGTACCGTGCTGCATTACCATCATAATCGTTAGGGTTAGGAACAGGGATGATTTAACTCTGAAGCCATCTACGCATGCACTGTAGCGTCTTTGAAGCGCACTCTGAGAACACTGCTTCGATACTACAGTCTGGTAACTATGAAACAATTTGTACAACTTACTATCATGTATTCTACCTGTAAGGGCAAAGTTCTTCCTACTGCTTACGTGAAATGTTTGTACTGACAGCTGATGACATGGCTTGAATTACTAACGTCACATATCGTAGAACGGTGACAAACCTTGCCGCAGTCTTAAGTCATCCCACTCCATAAGACTGGTAGTAAGTAATAACATATAGACCTACATTTCTATTAAGTAAAAAAACATACAAATTCAAAGTGTTTTGGAAAAAGAAAATATGATTTAGAAAAAAAGTAGCATGCATGCAATTCGAAACCGAATCTTATATAAAGATTCACGCAATAATGGGATATGAATGATTATCATTGCTTCGTCGAATTGGTTGGAAACTTCCATTACCTTGACCCGTTCTTCCCTTTAGTCTTAGCCATTTTCACTAATGGCCATGATATTTCAAAATACTGTCTACACAATATTACCATAATCACCATCATCATCATCATCAACATCACTATCATCGTCAGTGGGTCAAGGCTTCCTTCAGAATTTTTCCCCAGGCTTCTCTGGCAACCATCCACCAGTATTTGAGTTTAAAATATTCGACATCCTGCAGTACTCCATGCATTTCAAATTCGGTCTTCCAGCTCTCAGTCTTTCTTCTAACTACTTCGTTTTTAGCCATCCTCTCCGCATGTCTCAGTCTGTTTAATATCTGTAATGATATCTGATGATTTATACAACTCATACAATTCCCTGTTATGTCTCACTCGCCACTCTCCATTTTCCTTTATAGGTCCATATATCCATCCTTCTGAGTATCTTTGAAAAACAGCCAATCTCGATTTGGCATTTTAGTCAGAACCCAGGTTTCATTCCCGTAAGTTAGCACTGGTTTAACAAGTGTTTTATACAATCTGGTTTTTGTTCCGCGTGTCAGATATTTAATTTTTATATGTCTTATTATTGAAAAATATCATTTATTAGTATGTTGTATTCTTTTATTTATTTCTTATTGAATATTATTTTGTTTATTTATTAAAACTCCAAGGTATATGAAATTATTTGCTTTCTCATATGCATTATCTAAATCTTAATATGCACAGTATTTTAGCAGTGTGTACTCAACGTTGATAGGTAGATCCGATAAGAATCTGAAATATTTAAAAGAAAATGCGGGCCCAAACACGGCTGGGGTCGATAGATTTTTAGGATGGAAAAGTCCAAGGGACAAATCCTCCGGGAGGGACTTTAAATTTTGGGTCCTGAGTATGAAGATTTTCAGGCTTGTAAAAGAACTCAAGACTGAACAAAGAAACCTCGTGCAAAATTTACCGTCCGTTATCCATCCAATTAATACCTTAGTTGTCCGCTAAGTGTCTCACTGAGGCGATATGCCGACCCCCATATCAATTGTTGATTGATACACAAGTGTAACTAAATTAGATTGGTTAAAACACTCCCACTAATCCCCACACGGCGAATATGGGGTATACAGGGTGATTCACAATAATTATTACAGACTTCTAGGGATTGTAGAGGGGACGTAGTGGATAACATCTTGATAAGAAAAAAAAACCCATATCCGGAATCGTGCCATTTTTATGTAAAATAAGTTTGAAGATCGAAACACAATGGGTGATAGAGTGCGTTTTATGCGTCAGAATAAGTATTACAGACTTATAGAGGTTGTACTCCACCTGTCGAGTCGGAGGAAGATCTACTTGCACGAATTCTGGCGGGAGCAAACATTATCGAGCACACACTAGGTCTTGTGTGGCGTGTGTATTAAAACATGTGTCGCAGATACACTTTGTGCAACGAACAGCAGGGTCCCCACATGGAACCACACTTGTAGTATAGCCCCTAGAAGTCTGTAATACTTATTCTGAAACACAAGACACGCGATATCAGCCCATTGTATTCCGATCTTCAAACCTATTTTACATCGAAATGGTGTGTTTCAGGACATGGGTTCCTTATCAAAATTTTATATACTAAGTCCCCTCTACAACCCCTAGAAGCCTATAATGCTTATTGTGAATCACCCTGTATAGGTAGATAATAGTACACTTTTATTATTGCAATGCATATTATCTTGTCTTGTTCTGTATACCTTGTAAATACATGCTATACTTATCATACAACATAGTAGACCACTGTTCTAGAATGTACTATTCATTGATTTAAACTAGTAAAAATTGTTGATGAAACCTTATGTATTTTCTCACCTTGCATGTAAGTAATAATTGGATAAACTTAGATATGCAATTTGCATTCAGCTATGGAATTACAAGCAACTTTTAAAGTTAGACTTCCGCTAGTTTTAGTGGACGCTGCGTTGTTTATATAATCATCCAACAGTGTATTTGTCTATAAAGTTCGGAATAGAATCGGCGTGTTTCTAAAATACGAGCTGTGAGATCAAGTCTACTTCACAAGTACTTCAGCTTTTTTTCTACAATAGGCCTTGTTCAGGCAACGTACATGGTGGCGTATGGTTCAACTAACATGCTGCATCTGAAGAGGAAAGTACTGCATAGTCAAGCTAGGCAGATTATATACAATGTAAATAATTTTTGTGGAGTAAAAGTGTAAATTAGTTACAGGCATATCGTACTCCACTTTTCTTGTTCTCTTTTTTTTGACCGTATGCTGTAAATCTGGCCTTATGTTTTCCTGATCGTTATACTAGCGACAGTCTTTTATCCTATTCCAGCCTTTGTAGACTAATAATAGCGGAGCGTTTTCTATCAATAGATGTTTCAATGTTGGCTATATACAAATTATAACTTAGATTAGATCTTACGTCGTCGAAATTTTCGATGAAACTATCGTTGAAAGCTTAAATTACGCATGGTTCTTCAATCAAACTTACACTTTTTATTCCATTATTTGTATATTTTCTTAGTTTATTCACCTAACGAACTCACTGCTACTATTGAATCCGTAGGTATATGGTCTCGCGGACATGAGCTCTGTATAGGCCTACATCCTTATCATGAATTATTATTTTTCAATCATTATCTTTATAATTTACCTCCAACAGGTATTTTCCCACCTCATTATTGGCCTACCTAATTGGTTATTTCCCTCTGGTTGTCATACGAAGTGTGGACTTTACTTGTTAATCACAGAGGTTAAGAACCAACCAAGCTAATGTAGCAGTGCATGTGACCCAACAGATTTTAAATTGGTTTTCTCATCTTTGAGCTGGTACTCTTTGTAGCTGCTCAATTCTTCACGATTCTGAGTGCGTACCTGTTCCATACTGTTTGAAATTCCTTGATAACATTTCTTAGTAGGTACATGTGAATCCCATAGTTCTGCATCAGTGCATGATGCTTTAAACCACTCGGCTACGATGCGGAACATAAATTTACTAGTATATACTAATTAACTCACTGGCACTATCGAGCCCGTAAGTTCATGGCTTCGCGGACATAAGCTCTCCATACATCGCTATCCTGAGCTAATGTTTTCCAATAATTCCCTGTATAATCTACTTCCCTCAAATCATAGGTAATGTTATTCTCCCATCTCATTCTTGGTCTACCAACTGGGCGTTTTCCCTCTGATTTTCCTACAAGAAGCTTCCATGCACGTCGTTCATTTCCCATTCGTACCACATGTCCTGTCCATCGCAGTCTACGAGAATTAACTGTTCTTATAATATCTGGCTTCCTATAAAGACCATGTAGTTCATTGTTATGTAAGTTTTCTCCATTCACCTGTCTGTTCATCTCTCTTTGGTCCAAAAATTTCCCTAAGTACTTTATTCTAAAATACTTGTAATCTCCTTTCCTCCCTTAAAGTAAGAGTCCATGTTTCGCATCCATGTAATATAACTGGTAGAATAATAGTTTTATATATTTTCAGTTTAATGTTTATTGGAAGGCGTTGGGAAGTCAAGAGTCCCTGGAATGCGTAATAGCACGCATTTCCAGAATTGAGCCTATGTTTAATTTCTTTGTGCATCTCATTCCTATTTGTGATTATTGTTCCTAGATATTTGAATTCAGCCACTTCCTCAAAATTTCCCTCATTTGTCATTAGCTGTCCATTTCCATTATATAATGTTCTACCATTATATACACCTATGTTAAATGGTATGCATGGCTTTGTTAAGTGGGTGTGTGTGCATGGATCATTTTCAGATATCTACTTCGAAATTTAGTTTCACAATTCATGTATGTACATTATAGTTGTGTTATATTTAACTTAATTCTTTATCTATTTAAGACTTCTGTATGAATAAATAAATCATCTATAAATTAAATTATTTTTTAGAAAAGTTTGTTTAATAGAACAATAGAATTGAAGGGCTTAGGAAAATAACATGATAAGCCACATATTGTTCTTTCTGACTTGAATGTTTCAAAAAATTATAAATACTAATTGGGCAGTATTGTTGTTAATACATTGTGTGCCTGTATGTTTTAACTCATCACTGGCGCACTTACAAATGATTTTATGGATATTTCAATACATTTATTTGCAATCATTATAATAAATGACATTTCTTAACAGAATGTGTCTTATCTATTGCCTTAAAGCCCTTCAGTTATTTCTTGGCACGGCAGGTGAGTAATCGTAATGTACATAAATATATTTAATGTATGTTATAATTGAATTAATGTGCTTTCTTTGAATATATGTAGTTGTGCACATTTTGCAATGTTATTTTTGTAGAACATATTTTAATGATTTTAATCACAACCAGTTTATGGTTTTATCTTCTTTTTAGCTTTCATACCAATTTTATACATTAATAATTACTTTTCTTATTTTAACTTAGGCGTGTTTCATTTCTCTCTTTATAAAAATTCTTTGTTTACAGTTTTGTCAAGTATACAAAATAGTTGGCCACGAAATGGATACAAAATATCTAATATATAAAAATGTTTGTTTGTTCGTACTTTATGCGCGACCATACCGTTGATCCGATTGTCATGGGGCTTTTTGCAAAATGTTCAGGAGATTCCCGGGATGAACATAGGCTATACGAGAGTTGTGATACTCAACTCCTACACCCTTAAAAATTGCCCTTTATAGTGGAAAACGTCAAAAAAGTAGCTCTTTGGACGCTTAAATGGCTTACGTTGCCTAAACCATAACAAATACACAAAATTAATGTACACAGAATTGAATAGGCCTATCTCTAAAAGCTCTACATAAAAGTCCGCGACAGCATATGTTTATCTCTTACGGGTAACTCACAATAACCATTTTTGTCTTTCATTGATGCCAAGAAGATCGAGATAAGTACGTAGATTCCCGTGCAAGCGTAGCAGCACGTGGTGGGCATTCTTTTATGGATAACTCATAATAACGAATTTTGTCTTTTAGCTCATTTATGCCAAGAAGATCGAGATAAGTAGATTCCCGGGCAACACCGTGTAATCAGCACGGGAATCTTAAAAATATTTACCATATATATTTATAATTATTTTTCATTTTACTTTTTCAACTAAATATAAAAAAGCACATTAATTTTCATCTATTTAGGCGTAGCAGCGCACGCTGGGTATTAGCTAGTTACTTATAAATTTAACATTGGAGACTTTCTAAGCCGAAGTAATTCACGTAAGTGTTAGTAATCTCAGCATTTCATTCCTGGTCTTTGGAGTTGAGGAATTCCTCGGTGTTTTGCCCGTGATTGCGGCAGACATTTTCTGAAGGAAGTGTCCTTCCTATGTTGATTCTTCATAGCAGTTGTGGAGTTGATATATATATATTTTTTTGACTACTTTTATTACTTACTTCTCGATTTTCGTCATAACTTTTTCACTAAGAATTCAGATTTATTGATTTATAAATATTTGCTTAAACCAAGTGTGTTAGTTTGTTTGCATTTATTTAACAACGCTCATTAAGTGTTCAGGTCATAGCTTAATTCAAAATCGGACGAGAAAATATCGATAATTTTCTTCAGAGGCTTCAGGTCTTTTAAGGGCCGTAAATATACGACATGGGCCCATCGGGCTTATTTCGCTTCCGAAAGAAGCATGCTTAGGATTTTTAAGCCCTTAAAATCCATCAATCTCAACCGAGTTTGAACCTGTGAACTATTCCGAGCTTTATAACTAATAGTTCACCGATACTGAGAGTTTAGATAAAGCAATCTGACATGTATTGCCCTAATGGGAGTGATATAGAATATAGCCATTTATATACATAAAATGTAGCCTATCTATATTTGAGTACTTGCAAAAATAGAATTCAATAAGAAAGTATTTTTCAATATTTCTCATTTTTATTTCCCTATATGCGTGCTCTTATGCATTTCAGGGACTCTTGCCCCAACTTCTCTAAAAAAAAAACGTTAAACTAAAAAAATATATAAAACTGTCATTCCTCACTTACATTATATGGATGCGAAACATGGACTCCTACTTTAAGGGAGGAGAAAAGGTTAACGAGTATTAGAGAATAAAGTTCTCAGGAAAATTTTTGGACCAAAGAGAGATGAACTGACGGGAGAATGGAGAAGACTGTTTAACAGTAAGCTACATCATGTTTATAGGAAACTCGATGTAATAAGAGCAGTTAAGTCTTTTAAACTACGATGGGCAGGACATGTGGCACGAATGGGGAATGAAAGAGGGGCATGGAAGCTTCTTTTAGGAAAATCAGAGGGAAAACGCCCATTTGGTAGGCCAAGAATGAGGCGGAGAATAACATTATCCATGATTTGAGGGAAGTAGATGATACAGGGGATGATTGGAAAAATTACCTCAAGATAAAGATGTATGGAGATCATATGTCCGCGCGGCCATGAACTTACGGGTTCGATAGTACCAGTGCGTTAGTTAGATTATATCTGATTTAAAGAAACTATTTTATTTGGAAGAATATGTTAACTGGATGAATTTCATAACCTTCTATTTTAAGTGCAATGTGCAAATGTCAACCCACTGTGGCTGGCATTCCTTGAATAAGTGACCCAGATGAACATGTTTAAAATTACACAATCTTTATCAAATTTCTAGCTAGTAAAATTTATTAAATAGCGGGTCGTTTTAGTAAATATACACTTTCATTGTTATTGGTTATGTTTCACTTGTGTTTCTAGTCCCTTACTTTCTGAAGTAATTTCAAAACAATGCCCAGCCTGTATTCATATTTATTTATGTAAGGAATATAATTTATGATTTTATAATTAAATTTTTATTCAATTGTTTCGAAAAAACAAAAATTTCTGCCGCTAGAGCGCTATCATGCACACACATTATTCATATATATATTATCATCATCATCCGGTATCATGGCAGCTGCCGCCGTCTTCCGGAAACCAAACGCCATTCCTCTCTGTCCATCCAATGATCTTCCTCCAATCCTCTGATATTCATAGCCGCTTGTACCCCTTCTATCCAAGATTTCTTCGGTCTTCCTCTCTTTCTCCTTTACATTAGGATGCATCGGGCCAGCTCCTCGTTCTTCATAAAAAGATAAAAATGCTAAAAAACCAAACATCATGCCTCGGATAAACACTCTAAGACGATTAAAGCTAAGAAAATGGCTTTGAAAATTGGTACATGGGATATTCAAGGCTGCAGAAATAAAATGGAGGAAGTAATTAAAGAAGTAGATGCAATGAAACTAGATTTGGCAATTTTAACAGAATTCATATACATATATATATATATATATATGTATGTTTGTCTTGGAATTCTTGGGTAGCTCAGTTGGTTAGAGCGCTAAAGGTACAGACTTTAGAGACTCGAGTTCAAATCCCGACTCAAGCATTCTTTTTTCTTTTCATATCATATTTGCCTTCATTGCCAAATGTCAAAAATATATTTATAATATCTATATATACAAGCGTTACTGCTATAAAGTAAATATTCTCTTTAATGATTTGCTTAACTGTTATGTTAGCCGCTAGATGGCAGTCGGAAGATCTTTCCGCTACCTCTTGTGTGAATTGAGAATACTACATGTATAAGAAAAAAGTATGTTTGTCTTGGAATTCTTGGGTAGCTCAGTTGGTTAGAGCGCTAAAGGTACAGACTTTAGAGACTCGAGTTCAAATCCCGACTCAAGCATTCTTTTTTCTTTTCATATCATATTTGCCTTCATTGCCAAATGTCAAAAATATATTTATAATATATATATAAAACATGTTTTTTTTTCGATGTTTACTAAGTAGAAGTGATAAAGTTTTGTAAAAAAACTTAAAACGTCTTTTAATAAGCACAGCCCCATTAGCTTAATTCCTTTGGAATTCGCTAATGCATATAACTAACTAACTAGCTATCTCACTAGCATTATCGAACTCATAGGTTCATGGCCACGCGGACATAAGCTCTCCATACATCCCTATCCTGAGCTAATGTCTTCTAATCATTACTTGTATAATCTACTTCCCTCAAATCATGGTTAATGTTATTCTTCCACTTCATTCATGGTCTACCAAATAGGCGTCTTCTCTCTTGTTTTCCTACAAGAAGCTTCCATGAACATCTTACATTCCCCATTCGTGCCACATGCACTGCCCATCGCAGTCTACGAGATTTAACTGTTCTTATTATATCTGGGTCCACTGCTGTGGTCTCGAGGTAGCGTGCTGCCTTTTCACGCAGAGGGCCCGGGTTCCATTTCCGGTCGGGACAGGCTCCTGGGTTAGATTTTTTTCGGGGTTTTTCCTCACCTGTAAGACAAATGTCAGGAAGCTTAGCTCCCAATGGTCCCCGAAAATCAACCGGCTATCATCATCATCCGTATCATCATCACCATCCTTCACAGGTGTGGAAAGCAACAGGAAGCTACCACACCTATAATTCCCTAGTAAAGCTGCAAAGCATAGCATGGAAATGTTATGATTGCAGTGAAAAACCTGCCCTCGGGCAGAATTACTATGATGGATTATATCTGGCTTCCTATAAAGACCGTATACAGTTCACTTCTCCATTCACCTGTCTGCTCATCTCTCTTTGGTCCAAAAATTTTCCTAAGAACTTTAGGAAAATGGTATCTTCACATTGTCGTGGTGGAGTGGCTTGCGTGCTTAAATGATCCCGAGAGCTATGCCGCCGGTAGCATTGCTGCCGATAGGGTTACGCATGCCGGTCTGGTCGAAGGTGATAAGCCAGACGAAAAAAGTACCTTGGTCTAAAGAGTGACGATTTTTCACCGTAAAAATACAACCGTCAAGAATCGCGGACATGGGTTCCACTGGAGTAAAATTTTCCGGAGGTAAAATAGTTCATCATTCGGTTCTTCGGGCGGGGACTACTTTAGGGAATCCATGCCAAAGGCTCAAACACGGGGACATGTTCCTAAGAACATGGAATGTTAATATATATATATATATATATATATATATAGCAGGCATTTTATATTTTTAAACTTCAAAATTACTTACAAAGAAAAATAACAAAAATACGACCGTTATAATAGTCTTTATATTATTTTATCATAGTTTGAATATTCAGATTAACAACACTGCAATTTTGTAGTTTTGCCAGTCATTGTAGATCCCTATTTTTTTTTAAACCGGCATCGCAGTAAAATGTTTTGAGGAACAGGTAGTGACCAACTTAAATTTGAACCTAATATTAAAGCATTTACTTTATAAAATGAAATCAACAGTATGAAATTATTTACAACAGATGCATCGGAAAAAGCAACTAATTTTAATTCCTTCCAAATTAAACAATATCAGAACAATTTAAAAAATAGTTTGGTTACAAATAAAGGAATACAAATACAGAATTTTACAAAATAAGAAGCAAAGTACAAAAATAAAGTAAATTAAAACATTTCTATAAGGTTTGAAAAAGTCATAAATATCAAGTCTGCATAAAATGAAGTTGGAGAAGAAGGCTGTATTCGAGCCTATTATCCTTTCTTCTTCTTCTTCTTCTTCTTCTTCTTCTTCTTCTTCTTCTTCTACAACTCTCCAGGAATCAGTATATCATCATCCAATATCATGGCAGTTGCCGCTGTCTTCCGGAAACCAAACGCCATTATTTTCTGTCCATCCATTGATCTTCTTCCAATCCTCTGATATTCATAGCCGCTTGTACGCGTTCTATCCAAGTTTTCTTCGGCCTTCTTCTCTTCCTCCTGTCCAATGGGATCCATTCCATAACAATTTTAGGCAATCTTTGCTCTGTCATTCTTTTGACATGGTCATACCAGTGTAATCTTTTATTTTCTATAATGTCTTCTATGGTTTGATATATTTGTATTTTTCTATTTTTTGTAATATTCTTGCTCCACCAAACAGAGTTTAAAGCATTTATTGCTTGTTTTGTTTGAGCGATTCTCTTTTTTAATTTCCACTGTGTTATCACCTGAATGGTCTTATTTCGTTCCTAAATAAGTGCATTCAATACTAGATTTTAGTTCTTCTCGAATGTTGAAATTTATATTTTCCATTTCTTCTCCTATACACATATTTTTAGTTTTCTCTAAATTTATATAAAGAACCCATTTTTCATATTCTTCTTTTAGTTTTTTTTTGCCATATATTAATTCATGATATAATGTATCAAAACATATTTCTAATTATCTTGTAAAATTAACGTTTGGATTATATCAAAGGAAAACAAATATCTTCCTGTCGCGAGTTTGAACTCCGACCTTGAGCATAATAAAGACACGACATATGTCATGCCAACACCTTGTGTTTTGTATAAATTAAACTAGTTACATGCCCAGGGATCGTTACATTACCCGCTACGTCATTATTATATGTTATACTTCTCTTTACACTCTCAACAAGCAATTAATATTGTACAAAATAAAGCTTTATTTGTAGATGTTTTAACTTCAGATAATATTAACTGAAAATTCCAAGATCCTGTTAATAAAATTCTTAAGTAATTATTATTCTTAAAATTCATGAGCTGCAGCTGAAACCTTGTTAAATAAATATAAAATAATTCCACATTCAAATCGGTAGTTGGTTTAATATTAGATCGTTCTGATAGGATCAGAGTCATGAAGTCTGAAATCAATTCCTATGCTTGGGAATATGCGTCTCTGAATCAAGCTTCGTGATTTCAAACTCGGATGGTGAGGCTAGATTTCTTCAGGACATACAATTCTGGACATGACTTATTTCAGAATGCGAGTAAAACCATAGGACATATGTTTATGACAAGTAAAATAATTTAGTCCTTCAAACAAAAGGCCTCCGGTGTTATATATCTCCTATCACGAGAATGGCTATTTAACTCCCTAGATGAAAAAAAAAAAAAAAGTTTTGGAATCACTCATCACATTAGTCGTATTGGACTTTTGAACCTAGGGTAGATAGGCAGATCGTTGATATGAAGTAAAGTAAAGTAGTCCCACTACAGGCCTCAGGAGGCCCTTGGGGTAGAAGGAGGTTAAGGCTCCCACTTTTTCTAGACATTCGGCACTTGATGTCAGCCGGGTTGTCAGCCCTGCGTGACGGCCGCCTTTACCCCCAGAACAAGTGTCTGGTACTCATTTCCGTTAGAGGCTGAGTCGACCCCAGGGCCGTAGTGCCGCCAGAAGGTTTCGGTCAGTTTAAAAATCCTGACCCACCGGGACTTGTAGCGCAGTGCCTTAACCACTACGCTACAACATATGCTAATTTTGTAAAAGTTCAATTATAAGGCCTGGAATTTCTTCTTCTTCTTCTTCTTCTTCTTCTTCATTTCCAGGATTAGTCAATGCGACCTGTTCCGGTCTCAAGACCATCGTTTCCTTGGCCGTCCCAAAGATCTTTTTCCATGTGGTTTGTAGGTGTTGATCTTTTTGGGTAATCTTGTATTGTCCATTCTGTCTAAATATTCTTTCCATTGTTGGTATTTGTGCTCTTCTAGTTTATCTACTATTGAAAATATCTCCAGTTCATTTCTTATTGATTCATTGTGTAATCTATCCATGCGTGTATATCCTTTTACGGATCTTAAAAAATTCATTTCAGTGGCTTGAATGTGTGAGATATCTTTTTTGTAAGTACCCAAGATTCAGATCCATATAAAAGAACAGAAACAGTCATAATTTTATAAAACCTGAGCTGAGTTTCTCTTCGAGTCTTTCGGGGGGTACCACACATCATTTGATATCGGGTTAATTTATTATAGGCTATATATCCCAATCGTAGCTATATGTTATATCTGAACCAAGATAGTTAAGTGTGCTATCTGTTAAATTATTTCATTATTGATCACTATTTTTGCTCTGACTGGCACTTTGCCCTGGAAAGCCATAATTTTAGTTTTTGAAGTTGAGACTTTGAGATTATAATAGAGTCCTAATTGATTCAACGTGTAATTGGCTCTTCGTAAATCATCCTCTGACTTCTATATAATTACCAGATCGTCTGCATATATTAAAATATTCATATACATTTTCTTATTAATTTGTATTCCTATTGGACTAGATTTTTTTTTTTTCCATTTTCGTATAACCTCGTCAAAATATATGTTAAACAATGTAGGTGATAATGTACACCCATGTCGAACTCCTTGATTTATTAAAATTTCTTCTCTGGAATGGATTTCATGTATATTACTCAAAATAGTCTTCAGTCTGGAACAGAACACTACCGGCTTTGACCGGTTGTTCGGGGATGTTCGCTCCATGATCTTCGTAAAGTAAAGTTGTAATAAGAATATTTAAGCTAAATTCTAAGATTGCAATGTGCAATACTTGTGTCACAAATGGGAAATAAAAGAGGGGCACGAAAATATTTGTAGGGAAATTAGGAGAACCCCCCAGTAGGTACGTCAACAATGAGATAAGGAAAACAGTATTAACCATGATTTTGGGAGATATACTGTAAAATATACATTCAGTATAAAGATGTACGAAGAGTTTAAACTCGTGTGGTCAAGAACCCAATCATTCCATAATACGAGGAATTTGTCTATTTTAGTAATGCAAAGCAAACAATATACTATAGGCTTGCGTAAGAAATGGATGCAAACTAGAAGTAATTATATTTGTACTCTGAACTTCTTCTTCTTCTTCTTCTTCGGCTTTCCTCCACTTATAGGTTTGCCGTCTTTAGTTTCCATTTATCTCTATCATTCCAATCTCCCTCTTTTAAATTCCTATCATCCATTATGGTTCTGACGTAGGTTTTCCATTTCCATCTTGGTCTGCCATGTTTATTTCTTCCAGGGGTGACCATTGATATATATTTGTTGGCCATCTTTCATTTTCCATTCTTTGTACATGGCCATACAATTAAAGCGTTTGATTTTCAATCCTCTTAACAACAGATGTGATGACATTCATTTCTCTCCAAAGGAATTCATTTCTTATTTTATCCTGTCTTGTTTTTTGGAGGCTTCTTCTAAAATAATCAAATTCAACTGTTCTAATTTTATTCTTTTGTAATTCCGTCAAAGACCAAGTTTCACTTCCATATGACAAATATTCTGTATTATGCTCTTATAAATTTTCATTTCAGTTTCCTTTGTAATATTTTTGCTCCAAATTCCGTGTAATGTCTTAGTTACATTTTTTGCCATTGCAATTTTAGTCTGTACATCTCTCTCACAGGTACCTAAACTTGTAATTGTTGACCCAAGATATTTAAAAAAATCTTTTTTTTTTTCCCTGTTTCAAGTAATAGGTCGTCCACATCCTTTACCAAACACATATTCTGTTTTCTGTAAATTTATATTCAGTCCCCATTTTTTATATTCTTCCATTAGTTTATTTATCATATATTTCATATCATCTTCATCCCCTGCAAAAATTATTTGATCATCTGCAAACAACTGAATGCAGTACTTTTCCTCCTATAGGAATACCCATTTCAGAACATTTTTTATACCATAAGTTAAGCGCTTGGTCTAAATAAATGTTAAAAAGAATTGGTGACAAACTGCATCCCTTCTTAAGACCTCTATTCACTATGAATTCCTCTGTTAAATTATTCTGAACTCAAATAAAAATATATTTAGATTCAGAACTTCTGTTTCCTTACATCTCAAGAATGTGAAAAGAAAATTTATAACATGTTTTGAGGGGAAAACAACAGCAGGAAGAAGTATGTGAAAGATAAAAAATAGTCTGAAAAAAATAATCACTCCCCACATTCTTATAACGAGAAGCAAACATCACGCTCCCTTAGAGATTTCCTTTCTGGACACTGATTCTGTCAACAAATTATGGTACGTCATTTTATTATAATAAAAGCTTCAAAATATAGTATTCTGCCATTAATTTCTGGTTTATGAATATAATTAATCATTAATGATTGCTTATATAAATATGAAATTACAAGAAAAGCGATGTCCTAATCAATTATAAGTAGTCTATGAAACTTATGGAGTAACTCATTTACTTTATTATCCTAAATCTTTAGGAAAAACTAAGATTTTACATTTATAATGAGAAGCAAATATTAGTGATACACTCTTACTACAATATTGACATAGGTCACAAGATAACAGTCTGCTAACAATGCCTCTTCATAGGACTTCCTCTTATTCTACTTCCTTCAGAGTAGCCTCTGCCCGCTCCTGGAATTTCCTTCCTCAAGATATCAGGGGTTGTCGCACACTTGACACTTTTAAGTCACGCTTATACAGTTACCTGTTGTCCAATAATTAATGCTTTTTCTATTTATTTAAATTTATACTATGTCATTAATATTTTTTTTCTCGTTCTGTTATATATCTTGTACATATTATATATTTAATTCGTTACATCTAGAGTAAATCAAAATACATTATAAATATTAATTGTATTGTATTTATAACATGTAATCGTTTATGTATATTGTAATTTAGATGTAAAACTATTTTTTTTTTGTATTTTTTAAAACCTGATTGAGTGGCAGACAAGGCCTTAAGGCCTTAACTCTGCCAGGTAAAATAAAGCTATTATTATTATTATTATTATTATTATTATTATTATTGTATTACGAATGAATGAACAGCGCATACCAAGAAGAATGTATAATTATAAACCAAAAGGGAGAAGAATGTTGGGAAGATTATTGAAGAGATGGAAGGACCAATTCGACCTATAATGAGATCGGAACAGGCCATTGGGCTTAATTCTTGTCGTTGATGATGATGATTATTATTATTATTATTATTATTATTATTATTATTATTATTATTATTGTTATTATTATTGTTAATTCAATCAAATAATAGTTGATTTCTGGATCATATTAAAGCTAAAAATGATAGATGAATATAAAATAGAGAAGATATTATTTTATTTGAGAGATAGCTTTATATTGACAATAATCCCAAACTGTCTACGTCACTGGGTTTTCATCGTCAGTCTTATCACACGATCGACTATAAACAGCGACCTCAAAGCATCCAATCTGAAGAGAGATTCAACCTCAAAATAAGTCATAAACACGCCATCTTCTGTAATGCTTCAGAAACCACATAAATTCTTACGATAGATACAGTCATAAACTTGGGTAAGGTAAGATGAGCTTTATTGCATATACTAGTGTTCAGTAAAGCTTTTGAAGATTAAGGTATCTTATATTACTAAGATATAATTTGAATTTGCCAGCTCATAAGCCCAGCCATTTTTGGCGTAGTTTCTAAACTTAAATTCTAAAGTCATATCGCCGCTAGGATCTCTACTTGTAATTAGTGTGTTTGTTACGAGTTTTTTTTCTTAAGACATTACACTACATAACTGGTTTCAATTTTAGTCTACACTACATTAGAAAAAAAAAGGTAGACATCCTCAGAAGCAACTACATCTACTGGAAGGATATATATTTTTGTTCGAAAGATTGAAATACTGAAGTAGAAGATTGGACACGGCTTAAGTATCTCCTGAGAATGCCTATCTAATCAGTAGACGAAACGTCGAACCAAGGCCATTCAGCCAGGGAAGACGATTATAAGAATCAGAGATAAAACTGTTACCAATTTTAGATAACATTCAAAATTATAGAATCAAATATAGATGTAATTTGCCTAGAATGTACTTTGAATGGTTATCATGCAGGATACTACCTTAATTATCATACTCAAAGGAAAATATTTTTGGGCCGTCCGCAAAACGATGGAGCGAGGCCATAACAGAGCACCAGGCCTAGTAATTGAAATGAAGAAGAAAAACATTAAATTTAATCATATTATGAAGTAGCAAATATGATTAAAATCAGCTTGAAGAAAATAGATGGTCAAGATACATCGGTTGTTTTGTAGGGTTTGGGAAAAAAGGACTTTTCCAAATGAATGAAAGAATCGATTGTTGTACTAATATATAAGAAAGGAGATAAAACTGATTGCAACAACTACAGGGATATCTTATTACTGTCAACTTCTCACAAAATTCTAACAAATATATTAGTAATATGCTCTTTATAGGAAACCAGATATAACAAGAACAGATATTTAAGTCTCGTAGACTGCGGTGGGCAGAACACGTGATACGAATGGGGAATGAAGAGAGGCATGAAAGGAAAACCAGAGAGAAAAAGCCCAGTTGATAGACCGAGAATGGGGTGGGAGAATATGGTTTGATGATAGTAGATTATACAGGGGATGATTGGAAAACATTAGTTCAGGATAGGGATGTGTGGAGAGCTTGTCTGCGTGGCCATGAACCTACGGGTCCGATAGTGCCAGTGAGTTAGTTAGTAGTGAATATGATGAAATGAATCCTGACAAAAATTATAATACTTTTTGACATGACTATTGAGAAAATACGAGAAAACCTCAATCATTTGGTCGACAACCAAGTTTGGACCCGAATCTTTCTCAATGAGTTTAAAACGCTACCGCCTAAATCAACTTCTTCAGTGAGTAAAATTTTTCTTCTCATTGTTATTATCGTAAAATGGAAAATGTTTAAAAGTTAACAATTGTCCCCGGAAAAGTCATTATAATTGTGCTAATCGCCTCTATAGTCTGTCGTTAACTCCTACGTATCGGGTTCGATTCCTCACCCAGCAATATTTTTATTTGAATTTATTCAAGCGGTTGCTTAACTTTAAGAAAAATACTGTAGTAATCGAGTACATCCTTTTTAAACATTTCTGTTAGTGGGAAAACGTATATAATAAGTCTCGCAGACAGGAAACGTGTTACGAATGGGGAATGAAGGAGAGGATAGAAACTTCTTGTAAGAAAACCTGACGGAAAACGCCCGGTAGGTAGGTCAAGAAAATGAGATGGGACAATATCATAAATCATGATTTTCTATTTATCATAGAATAGGAAGAAAAATACTAAAATATTTAAAAAAAACATAGAAAATTTTCTAAATAAAATTATAGAATAAAAAATTATATCATACATCGAGGATTTTATACCTACAAAAACTAAAAATATCGGAATCAACCGAATTTGGATCATTTATTAAACTTGAGAAAAAAATACTTATAGAATTTTTATACAAACAAATAATAATGTTTATCCTCATTATTTAAATACTTTTCTTTTCTTGTCGTTCCTATAATAATAACGGGAAATCTATGTTTGGGAATTTACACAAATGTATCATTTTTTTGCGTGATAGTGCGTTTTGTCGTACTTACAGCAATGACGGCCATGATTGAAAGTTCAACTTCCTACATTTCGGGGTTGCCAACCTAAATAACTGTACTGTAATATTACATATTACAAACATAGTGCGGGAAATATTTATACTACGTACAATGTATATACAAAAATATATCCAAAAGGTAATGTTAATATACATTATACGAAACAAATCACTGCATTCTAAATGAACTGAATTTATTTGAAACAATATCAAAAAATAAATACGTACTTGCCGCTATTTCATCAATAAATGGTATCACGGCCTCCTGTAGTTTCAACTAATAAACATTGTCCACACTGTTAACGTTAGTCAGTCGTTTATAATGAACGCAAATATTTCCAACAAATATGTTATTATTTACTATTATTTATTATTTTGAAAATACCACAGCGCAAAAAATAATATACAACGCACGTTTGTGAAGTGTTTAACAGAATCTCGGAAATTAAAAACTTCGCTATCGCTCGGTTTTTAAACATTTCCCTCGCTTCTGTAAAAACCACTTCCGAACATCGCATCGTAATATACTATTAAAATTTATATATAATCCTATTATTGGAAGCATGCTGGATATCTAATATATTAGAAGTACTCATTATACTTTATTTTTAGTATTTCTGTATCATGAAAGGAGATGAATTATACAGGAAATGCTTGGAAAAATATCAGGATATATTCAATACTAATAAAATTCATTGTTAAAACCGTTGAGGTGGAGAGTCATAAAATAAAATAAGCTAAAATATAACTTCTTAGTATAAAATTATAGAATATTCACCTGAAAGGTCCGTCTCCTCAACTTAATTAATCATTTAACTGTAGCGCTGGACTTGTCCCATCATCGGCAGGATTCAAAACTGGTGTTTCACTGAAGATCTGGTAGAGGGGGTTGCATGTATTGGGTTCGTTTTCGTTTATCAGGCTGTCGTTGTGAGCTGCTTTCATGATTTCCATCTCTTCGAGTACGTTTATCTTCGCATGCACAGAGAAAATAATCCAGCGAAGATAAACGTACTCGAAGAGATGGAAATCATGAAAGCAGCTCACAACGACAGCCTGATAAACGAAAACGAACCCAATACATGCAACCCCCTCTACCAGATCTTCAGTGAAACACCAGTTTTGAATCCTGCCGATGATGGGACAAGTCCCGAAAGCGCTACAGTTAAATGATTAATTAAGTTGAGGAGACGGACCTTTCAGGTGAATATTCTATAATTTTATATTAATTTTGAATAAACCTCAACGGAACACATCATGAATCTTATAAAAGTTAACTTCTTAGGTAAAATCCGTCGTCCTCAACTTATAAAATATGTAATCTTTATGCCTGTAGGCCTTTCAGAACATCCGTTCCATCTTCAGCAGGTCACTTCGCTACAACATCCAGATTATTTTATTTATCAGGATATATATATATATATATATATATATATATGGAAAACTTGTGTACGTGTGGCCATGAACCTTCGGCATTTATAGTGCAAGTGAGTTAGATTTATTATTGTATAAGAGTTTGAAATAAGGTAATTCTAAATGTGCGTATGTTATCTTTAATTGACTATTTAACTCATGCCCCAAATGGGAGTCAATGACCAATCACGTTTCAATGATTTCTGTTTTACAACCAATCAGAGTCGTGTTTCACGAAATATTTATCAGTGTTATAATTACCATATTAAAGAAAGCTCCTCCTTTTTAATATTCTGAAATAGTATGATCTAGTTGCAGTGATAAACAAAAGAAGCAGATGAAGCGTACCTATAGTTTCTCATTTGTTTTCAAACATCGCCGTTTACATTAGATATATAAATATTTTAAAATAACTACAGTTAAATAATGATTTGTGAGTAAACAGCTTAATTTTATTCGTTAAATAGTCCTAACAAATGCCACTCTTGATTTCCAAATTCTCTAGATAAATTCACTCCTCACTTCGTGAGTCGTGAATTTATCGATAATTTGGAAATCACTCGTGGCATTACTTATGATAATCAAATACAAAACGAATTTTATGCTATCTCGGTTGTAATGGTCTAAATGTATTGAAACTTTTGAAAATGTACTGTATTGAGATATTATATTCTTCATTCAGTTTACATTATGATTCTTGTATATTTGCAAGGAACGTTTCGACATCCAAAACGCCAACAAGACTTCCAGGACATAAATTAACGTAATGTATACGAGGGAAATATGAATCACGCCATTTCCCCTCTTTCTGCTTCACTTCCTCTTTCTCATAGCATATTTCTCCTTTGTTATTGCAACTGGCATTTTCATATCACTTCATTTAACGTGAAAGTCAGTTCTATTTTTCCAGAAACATTATGCATTAAATCTATCATAAAATGTTACATTATTATTTATTATGCTTCAACATTTAAAAGGACTCGTGCAACACTCGCTACTTACCCATTGATTACTTAGAAATATTACAAGAATTGAAAAAAAAAAATGATATAGACATAGTCAAATAATCATTCACAGTACAGCAACGTCAGACTTTTAGAATGATATAAGTTGTGCGGGTTTTCTAAAACAATATTCTTGTTAAACTTTTCACATCGAATTTCATTCATTCATTCATTCATTTATTTTGAGACTTTTTCTCATCATTGAGGGTTTTCTTTAACCAATCTTAGTAATTAATATGAATTAAAAAAAAAATACATATATATGACTACAGATTTATAGACTATCTGTTTGCAACAAATATTCACAGTTTCCCTTAATTAAAGTTCTCCATCGTTATCTGTCCTCTGAGTCTTCATCTGTTACACCAAATTCCCTCATTGAATTTTTAATGTTATTCTTCCAGGTTGTTTGTGGTCTTCCTTTTCTGCTCCTTCCTTCAATTTTCTATGCATAGACAGCCTTTGGTAGTCTTCCATCCTGCATTCTTCTTACGTGCCCATACAATTTTAGCCTTCTGTGTTCAATCTCATGCATTATACTTCTTTCTGCATTCATCCATTTTCTAATTTCTGTATTTATAATTTTTTCCAGTCGAGATTTTCTGGCAGCTCTTCTCCAAAAATCCATTTAAACTGCAGTTATTCTGCTGACATGTTGTATTATTGTTCAAACTTCCGATCCATATAACATTATACTTTCTAGTATGGACTTACAAATTAGTTGTTTTGACCGAATTTCAGATTTATAATTTTCTGTAACAATTAAAATATCGATATTTAAGACATTCAAGAAGTAATTTTAATATCAGTACTAATTTGGCAGTGTGTAATCACTAATCACTGATTCTCACCATACAAATAAAGACCATTGTCTGGCTCCAGATAATCTTGTTGACACTATGCGTGCTAACACTATAATCTAAAAACTCTGTAAATATTATTAGATACACATAGAATTTTAATGATTTTCAGAACATAATTTTAATATATTACAGCTTTTTTTAATTGCACATTTTTTCTTCTTCTTCATCTTTTTCTTCTTCAACTTTTTTGCGTCGTAGTTTAACTTCTCACCTTATAGGTACTTTTATATGCCCTACGTCGACCGTCCTTACAGTGACACGTGTCAGGGGAGGGATTTTAAACTTTGGATCACATACAAACTTTTTTGATCAGATAGGAATATGGAGAGTCTCCCGAATCAGTAATCAGCTTAATCCTGGGCCTCCTCCGAGACAACACAAAATTAAGACTAAACACACCATTAATACGCACATTCATATTAAAGATGACAAATATTATGATGATGATGATTAAGATGACTAGAGGATGTTCGGGGTCCAATTGGGCCTTAAAACTTCCTGACATTTGTCTTATATGTGAGGAAAAAACTTCCATGAAACCATCACCCAGGAAACCTGATCCGATCGCTGATCGAACCCGGGCCCGCTGCGTATTAGGCAACTACGTTGCTCTGAGACAATAGCGGTGGACAGGTTTTAAACTAAATATATTGAGTAACCCAAAACAGGATCTTAATTAAAATATTCAGTCCCATAAAGGGATGTGAATGTGGGAAAATCACAACGAAGAATTCCATAATTGATATCCTCCTAAAATTGTGAGAGTTATTATGTCTTAGAAAGTTTAAATGGACTGACAATGTACTTCGAATGGGTGACACTACAATATATTTTATTTTTTTAGAAAACTATGCAGGGAAACTACAGCGTGTCCACAAGTCCTGCTACCAAACAATGTAACTTAACTCGTAAACTATTTAAGATAGAGACATGCGGTTTTTTTGTAAAGTATTCTACATCTCTCAAAATGTTGTTTACATTTATTTCAGATTGTGATTTAAACGACAATCATGACACCACAGGAAAATACTAAATGTGTATGGTGGATGCTGAGTCTGGTAAATCACCAGTATCCTCCATATCCGAATGTAATGGTGGTTAACATGTCTAGACAGAAAGAAATTCGCTTCTTCAGAGAACATCACCCTCTGCACGTACTTATTGTCTTCCTCAATTGCGTTCAGCATGGAATCAGCAAATTCCGCACGCCGAGGGAAATCAGTTGGCAGCGACGCTTGCGTAATTTGCAGCCGCTTTTGAAGGAATTTATGAATGGTTGATTTTGGTAAATGCAGATCCCGTGAAGCATGACGAACCGATTTTTGAGGTCCGAGTTGAAATGCAAGTTGCCCATTGTCGATAGTTTCTTGGCTCACATCTGGTCGTCCACTCCGTGGCAAATCCATTACATGCTAGTCGCTAGAAATTTCTCGGCCCATCTAATTATGGATAATTTGGATGGAGGATATTTTGCAGATTGCCGCTGTTTCTCGTGGGCTCAGTCACTGCAAAATAATGGTCAGGCCTGTTCAGAATATTAAAAAGGAGGAGCTTTCTTTAATAGGTAAATATGACACTGATAAATATTTCGTGAAACACGACTCTGATTGGTTGTAAAACAGAAATCATTGAAACGTGGTTGGTCATTGACTCCCATTTGGGGCATGGGTTAAATAGTCATAACTACTCACTATCTTCACAATGCTGGATGGGCATCAGTTCTATGAACCGGCTATATTCCATGGGAACATTTCTTAGCTCATGGACGGTAGAACTAATGCTCGTCCTGCTGTGCGCCAAAGTTAGCCTATGATGTCATAGATCGTTTGGTCACGACAGTTGGATTAATTTTTCCAAATAAACCTCCTTTTGATAACGTTTTCCCATTTGTATTTCCTTGGTGAATATCTAAAAAGACCATTTCGTTTTTCATATAGGATATAGAAACGAAAAGAGATACTTTCATTTCAAGTACACGGTTCTCACAATCTGGATCCGTTACCTAAAATTTTCACGATTCTGGGAGGTCACCAATTCCTTGAACCAACCGAAAATCAATGAGAACATTTCTTTTCTCATGGTGCATCAGCTGTGCTCCAAGGTATGATGCATTAGACCGTTGGGCACCAATAGATTAATGTACCCAAGTAAACCATCTTGTGGTAATTTGTTCCCCATTTGTTTTTCCGTGGTGAATAGCATTGTCAGTTTTCATATAGGATATACTGTAAAACTATTTCGAGACGAAGAGAGAAACGCCCATTTCTGTACGTGCTGTGCTATGAGATATCTAATGTCATACGTTATAGAATATAAGTAAACGTATCATTGATGGACTTGGGTGTATGTTGAAAGCCACAAGTATTTATAGATAACCTGTACGTAATATGATATGAAGTGAAAAGTACAAAGGTACTGAAAACAACATGACATAATCGAATATGCTCATCGATATTTTATACAAGAGTGATTTCATCGATTCTTAAATACGTCAGTTTGAGTCGTTAGAAAGGAAACACGAGTCAAGTATTCACCAAACTATTAAAGTATTTATAAGCATATCAAAACGTGTATCTGTCTCAAGACTTTTGGTTTTGAAGGAGAAAGACAATTATCTTGTCTTGTAAGCCCATGTTTCCCTTAACAGAGATTTAGGCGCTCTCCCCCTACAGGGAAGAATTTGAACCATACTAATTTAGTTACACTTGTTTTCGTATAGATGTAATTTGAGTGGTCCGTGGTTAGCGTTCCGCCTCATACTGTCATCTAGGAAACCAAGATAGTACGGTAAATTTTGCTTAGAGGCCTTTTCATTGAGGCTTAAGGAATTTTTACGAGACTGAAAATCTTCAGACTCGGGACCCACGGCTTAAAGTCCCTCCCGGAGGACTTGCTCCTTGGATTTTTCGATCTTAAAAAAATTCATCGACCCCGGCCGGGTTTGAACCCGCGACCCTCGGGACCAGAGGCAAGGAGCATAACCACTAGTCCAGCGCGGCCGACAATTATACAGGATGAAACAGATAACAGGTTATTCAGTGATGATGAGTGAGGGTTTTGATTTAAGGAACCAAGGTATCCTGTTACTTATTACAGAGTAGGCCTAATGTTTAGTTGTCGGCCGGCAATCAAAACCTCGTAACTCAATAATTTAAAAAAAATTGGGAGAAAAAAAAGTCAAAATCTGTTTCATTTTTTAAATCAGCTTCTGGAAAATGTTATGCCGGAGATGCGAGTTCTTGGATCTGAGAATACTGCAGACGGAACCTTCCCGCCGGGAGATATGAGTTTTTGGGTCTACGTTAACAGCTGAGGAAATGCATGGTTTTTGTAGTTATTAATAGATGGTAGCTAAATAATCTTGGAGTTAAAGACTTGTCTTTCCTTATCGAATAATGCAGAAATTCACGTTTTTGTCTTGAATGGAATTACGAGGTTTCTATCGCCAGCCCGAATACATAACATGATATTTGTACCGTATTCGTCATCATCATCATCATTATAGCACTACAGCCCCTTACATGCCTCGATTTCCTTAAGGACTTTCAACCCATCTCTCTATTTCTGGTCATCATCAACCAATTCCTTACTCCAAGTTTCCCTACATCAGTAATCACTCCATCCAGTCATCTCAGTCTGGGACATATAATTCTACTTCTTCCATCCACTTTACATTCCATCTCTCGCTTCGTAATTTCGTTCTTATTCGTACATTTCACATGCCCTATCCATCGCAATCTTGTCTCTTTAATCGTATTGAAAATATCTGTGAATTTATACATAAAATACAATTCCTGAATGAATATGATTCCCCATTCTCCATTATATTGAAATGGACCGTATATTTTATCATTATTTTTTTCTCAAAAACTCTCAATTTTTTAACATTACACGTCTCCAGGTTTCGCTTATAGAGCATCAGCACTGGTCTTATCAATGTTTCATTTAGGCCTATTTTACTTTTTGTTCCAAAAGAAAATTCAACTCTGCAGAGTATCGAACCCGCGAGTTGAGAGGGAGATCTACTACACTCTGTGATATCCCGGTGGAGAACCGTAATAATATGGTTCTGATAGATTTAAAAAAATTAATTAATCAACATCCATCTTCTAAAGTAGGTGTAAATCATAAACTGCATAACAAATTATATAAAAAAATATATGTGTCCATGGCGTGACAAGCCTAAAAGGACCTTGGCTGCTGGCCTCATATCAACATTTGTTCACATAGAGGTGAAGCAGTAAAGGGAGATATGTGGATAGCATTTCGGGTCCTCTAGCTGTTAAATTGGTTTCTCATTGTGGAGCTGCTACTTATTGTTAGTTAATAGTTAATACAGGCTTTCCACTTTACAGCAGTTTGCCCTTGATTCCTGCTTTCCAGAGATTCCTATCTTCCCATTGTCCTTCTTCCATACCCCTCTTCATCATGGCATCATATATTCCCTCATACCATGTTCTTCAACTTCTCCCCTTCTTTCTTCTGCCTGGTACCATCCAATCCTAACACATGTTTAGGCCAGTGGTCCTCCGACATCCGTTGTACATGTCCATACCACTGTAAAGCTCTCTTTGTTATCCTTTCGATAACAGTTTCTTGTGCATCCATTTCTTGTCTGATATATGTATTTCGAATATGTTGTAGCCTGGATATTCTCATATTTCTGCGTAATACATCCATTTCTGTCGCCAAGAAATCTTTTCTGCATCCTTTCATTTATGCTACGTATTTTACCAAGCTGAATTCCTGTTCCATAATAGCTGAAATTCCATGAGAAAATTTCTTCCCCATGGGAACTCGAAGCAACACAAGTCTCGTAGCTTTCCACCTATACATGTTCCCTTAAACTGCTCAGTTAAGACACGGGGCAGTATCGAAACAAACCAAGTACAAAGTTCGTTTCTGCATTATACAGTATACTGTACACTCTTACTAATTCTTAGTTTAATCAGCTGTTCGAAATATCGACCTCCTTGATCATAACAAAACTCTAAAGGGACTACCGCATACCCTCTAGCACATAAAGTGATTGATTAATCTCTTTTTTATTATCATGACCCATCTTAACACCGTCACATGCTACATGCCTATCACATCAACAGCACATGCTTATCCTTCGTCTTCTTCTTCTTTGTCTTCTTCTAAATGCACTACAACTTCAATTGGCGAACATCTTGGACTTCTCAACAATATATTTTCATAATTTCCCATTCTTACTAATACATATTTTATTTTTTTAGATAGTTTATTATTTCAAACACCAGTTCTTCAATCTTCCTATAGGTCTTGTAGCAATTGACGTCCATTTATATAACTTCTTGACCAGTAAATCGTCTAACATTCTCTTAATATGCCAAAACCAGCTTAATTTCTGTGCTTTGGCGTAATTTACTATTGCTCTATTAGTAATTAGTTCATTAAACCAGTTTTTATAAAAAAATTACTGTACGTCACCGGGGAACATAGATTCTTTATATCGAAACCCTTAGCCAGTATATCTGAACAACCTGTGAAATTTTACCTGTAGTATTCTGTTCCACTCTGTAGATTAAATGCTATGTTCAACCGCAGAATTGTGTCATACGTAATGTTTAGAGATCCGTGAAATTTTACCTGTAGTATTCTGTTCCACTCTGTAGATTAAATGCTATGTTCAACCGCAGAATTGTGTCATACGTAATGTTTAGAGATCCGTGAAATTTTACCTGTAGTATTCTGTTCCACTCTGTAGATTAAATGCTATGTTCAACCGCAGAATTGTGTCATACGTAATGTTTAGAGATCCGTGAAATTTTACCTGTAGTATTCTGTTCCACTCTGTAGATTAAATGCTATGTTCAACCGCAGAATTGTGTCATACGTAATGTTTAGAGATCCGTGAAATTTTACCTGTAGTATTCTGTTCCACTCTGTAGATAAATGCTATGTTCAACCGCAGAATTGTGTCATACGTAATGTTTAGAGATCCGTGAAATTTTACCTGTAGTATTCTGTTCCACTCTGTAGATTAAATGCTATGTTCAACCGCAGAATTGTGTCATACGTAATGTTTAGAGATCCGTGAAATTTTACCTGTAGTATTCTGTTCCACTCTGTAGATTAATGCTATGTTCAACCGCAGAATTGTGTCATACGTAATGTTTAGAGATCCGTGAAATTTTACCTGTAGTATTCTGTTCCACTCTGTAGATTAAATGCTATGTTCAACCGCAGAATTGTGTCATACGTAATGTTTAGAGATCCGTGAAATTTTACCTGTAGTATTCTGTTCCACTCTGTAGATTAAATGCTATGTTCAACCGCAGAATTGTGTCATACGTAATGTTTAGAGATCCGTGAAATTTTACCTGTAGTATTCTGTTCCACTCTGTAGATTAAATGCTATGTTCAACCGCAGAATTGGTGTCATACGTAATGTTTAGAGATCCGTGAAATTTTACCTGTAGTATTCTGTTCCACTCTGTAGATTAAATGCTATGTTCAACCGCAGAATTGTGTCATACGTAATGTTTAGAGATCCGTGAAATTTTACCTGTAGTATTCTGTTCCACTCTGTAGATTAAATGCTATGTTCAACCGCAGAATTGTGTCATACGTAATGTTTAGAGATCCGTGAAATTTTACCTGTAGTATTCTGTTCCACTCTGTAGATTAAATGCTATGTTCAACCGCAGAATTGTGTCATACGTAATGTTTAGAGATCCGTGAAATTTTACCTGTAGTATTCTGTTCCACTCTGTAGATTAAATGCTATGTTCAACCGCAGAATTGTGTCATACGTAATGTTTAGAGATCCGTGAAATTTTACCTGTAGTATTCTGTTCCACTCTGTAGATTAAATGCTATGTTCAACCGCAGAATTGTGTCATACGTAATGTTTAGAGATCCGTGAAATTTTACCTGTAGTATTCTGTTCCACTCTGTAGATTAAATGCTATGTTCAACCGCAGATTGTGTCATACGTAATGTTTAGAGATCCGTGAAATTTTACCTGTAGTATTCTGTTCCACTCTGTAGATTAAATGCTATGTTCAACCGCAGAATTGTGTCATACGTAATGTTTAGAGATCCGTGAAATTTTACCTGTAGTATTCTGTTCCACTCTGTAGATTAAATGCTATGTTCAACCGCAGAATTGTGTCATACGTAATGTTTAGAGATCCGTGAAATTTTACCTGTAGTATTCTGTTCCACTCTGTAGATTAAATGCTATGTTCAACCGCAGAATTGTGTCATACGTAATGTTTAGAGATCCGTGAAATTTTACCTGTAGTATTCTGTTCCACTCTGTAGATTAAATGCTATGTTCAACCGCAGAATTGTGTCATACGTAATGTTTAGAGATCCGTGAAATTTTACCTGTAGTATTCTGTTCCACTCTGTAGATTAAATGCTATGTTCAACCGCAGAATTGTGTGTTCATACGTAATGTTTAGAGATCCGTGAAATTTTACCTGTAGTATTCTGTTCCACTCTGTAGATTAAATGCTATGTTCAACCGCAGAATTGTGTCATACGTAATGTTTAGAGATCCGTGAATTTTACCTGTAGTATTCTGTTCCACTCTGTAGATTAAATGCTATGTTCAACCGCAGAATTGTGTCATACGTAATGTTTAGAGATCCGTGAAATTTTACCTGTAGTATTCTGTTCCACTCTGTAGATTAAATGCTATGTTCAACCGCAGAATTGTGTCATACGTAATGTTTAGAGATCCGTGAAATTTTACCTGTAGTATTCTGTTCCACTCTGTAGATTAAATGCTATGTTCAACCGCAGAATTGTGTCATACGTAATGTTTAGAGATCCGTGAAATTTTACCTGTAGTATTCTGTTCCACTCTGTAGATTAAATGCTATGTTCAACCGCAGAATTGTGTCATACGTAATGTTTAGAGATCCGTGAAATTTTACCTGTAGTATTCTGTTCCACTCTGTAGATTAAATGCTATGTTCAACCGCAGAATTGTGTCATACGTAATGTTTAGAGATCCGTGAAATTTTACCTGTAGTATTCTGTTCCACTCTGTAGATTAAATGCTATGTTCAACCGCAGAATTGTGTCATACGTAATGTTTAGAGATCCGTGAAATTTTACCTGTAGTATTCTGTTCCACTCTGTAGATTAAATGCTATGTTCAACCGCAGAATTGGTGTCATACGTAATGTTTAGAGATCCGTGAAATTTTACCTGTAGTATTTGTTCCACTCTGTAGATTAAATGCTATGTTCAACCGCAGAATTGTGTCATACGTAATGTTTAGAGATCCGTGAAATTTTACCTGTAGTATTCTGTTCCACTCTGTAGATTAAATGCTATGTTCAACCGCAGAATTGTGTCATACGTAATGTTTAGAGATCCGTGAAATTTACCTGTAGTATTCTGTTCCACTCGTAGATTAAATGCTATGTTCAACCGCAGAATTGTGTCATACGTAATGTTTAGAGATCCGTGAAATTTTACCTGTAGTATTCTGTTCCACTCTGTAGATTAAATGCTATGTTCAACCGCAGAATTGTGTCATACGTAATGTTTAGAGATCCGTGAAATTTTACCTGTAGTATTCTGTTCCACTCTGTAGATTAAATGCTATGTTCAACCGCAGAATTGTGTCATACGTAATGTTTAGAGATCCGTGAAATTTTACCTGTAGTATTCTGTTCCACTCTGTAGATTAAATGCTATGTTCAACCGCAGAATTGTGTCATACGTAATGTTTAGAGATCCGTGAAATTTTACCTGTAGTATTCTGTTCCACTCTGTAGATTAAATGCTATGTTCAACCGCAGAATTGTGTCATACGTAATGTTTAGAGATCCGTGAAATTTTACCTGTAGTATTCTGTTCCACTCTGTAGATTAAATGCTATGTTCAACCGCAGAATTGTGTCATACGTAATGTTTAGAGATCCGTGAAATTTTACCTGTAGTATTTTGTTCCACTCTGTAGATTAAATGCTATGTTCAACCGCAGAATTGTGTCATACGTAATGTTTAGAGATCCGTGAAATTTTACCTGTAGTATTCTGTTCCACTCTGTAGATTAAATGCTATTTTCAACCGCAGAATTGTGTCATACGTAATGTTTAGAGATCCGTGAAATTTTACCTGTAGTATTCTGTTCCACTCTGTAGATTAAATGCTATGTTCAACCGCAGAATTGTGTCATACGTAATGTTTAGAGATCCGTGAAATTTTACCTGTAGTATTCTGTTCCACTCTGTAGATTAAATGCTATGTTCAACCGCAGAATTGTGTCATACGTAATGTTTAGAGATCCGTGAAATTTTACCTGTAGTATTCTGTTCCACTCTGTAGATTAAATGCTATGTTCACCGGTTCAACCGCAGAATTGTGTCATACGTAATGTTTAGAGATCCGTGAAATTTTACCTGTAGTATTCTGTTCCACTCTGTAGATTAAATGCTATGTTCAACCGCAGAATTGTGTCATACGTAATGTTTAGAGATCCGTGAAATTTTACCTGTAGTATTCTGTTCCACTCTGTAGATTAAATGCTATGTTCAACCGCAGAATTGTGTCATACGTAATGTTTAGAGATCCGTGAAATTTTACCTGTAGTATTCTGTTCCACTCTGTAGATTAAATGCTATGTTCAACCGCAGAATTGTGTCATACGTAATGTTTAGAGATCCGTGAAATTTTACCTGTAGTATTCTGTTCCACTCTGTAGATTAAATGCTATGTTCAACCGCAGAATTGTGTCATACGTAATGTTTAGAGATCCGTGAAATTTTACCTGTAGTATTCTGTTCCACTCTGTAGATTAAATGCTATGTTCAACCGCAGAATTGTGTCATACGTAATGTTTAGAGATCCGTGAAATTTTACCTGTAGTATTCTGTTCCACTCTGTAGATTAAATGCTATGTTCAACCGCAGAATTGTGTCATACGTAATGTTTAGAGATCCGTGAAATTTTACCTGTAGTATTCTGTTCCACTCTGTAGATTAAATGCTATGTTCAACCGCAGAATTGTGTCATACGTAATGTTTAGAGATCCGTGAAATTTTACCTGTAGTATTCTGTTCCACTCTGTAGATTAAATGCTATGTTCAACCGCAGAATTGTGTCATACGTAATGTTTAGAGATCCGTGAAATTTTACCTGTAGTATTCTGTTCCACTCTGTAGATTAAATGCTATGTTCAACCGCAGAATTGTGTCATACGTAATGTTTAGAGATCCGTGAAATTTTACCTGTAGTATTCTGTTCCACTCTGTAGATTAAATGCTATGTTCAACCGCAGAATTGTGTCATACGTAATGTTTAGAGATCCGTGAAATTTTACCTGTAGTATTCTGTTCCACTCTGTAGATTAAATGCTATGTTCAACCGCAGAATTGTGTCATACGTAATGTTTAGAGATCCGTGAAATTTTACCTGTAGTATTCTGTTCCACTCTGTAGATTAAATGCTATGTTCAACCGCAGAATTGTGTCATACGTAATGTTTAGAGATCCGTGAAATTTTACCTGTAGTATTCTGTTCCACTCTGTAGATTAAATGCTATGTTCAACCGCAGAATTGTGTCATACGTAATGTTTAGAGATCCGTGAAATTTTACCTGTAGTATTCTGTTCCACTCTGTAGATTAAATGCTATGTTCAACCGCAGAATTGTGTCATACGTAATGTTTAGAGATCCGTGAAATTTTACCTGTAGTATTCTGTTCCACTCTGTAGATTAAATGCTATGTTCAACCGCAGAATTGTGTCATACGTAATGTTTAGAGATCCGTGAAATTTTACCTGTAGTATTCTGTTCCACTCTGTAGATTAAATGCTATGTTCAACCGCAGAATTGTGTCATACGTAATGTTTAGAGATCCGTGAAATTTTACCTGTAGTATTCTGTTCCACTCTGTAGATTAAATGCTATGTTCAACCGCAGAATTGTGTAATACGTAATGTTTAGAGATCCGTGAAATTTTACCTGTAGTATTCTGTTCCACTCTGTAGATTAAATGCTATGTTCAACCGCAGAATTGTGTCATACGTAATGTTTAGAGATCCGTGAAATTCACGAGTCGCGATAACGCAAAATGCTCTAATTTTGTCATTATACTGTACCATTTCTTAACTCCACTTCCCTTAACCTCAAGAAAAGCATTTATGAGTCGCGAAATAGTGCGAAATCCTACGATAACGAGAAATAACACCGAAATTAAAACTTTTCAACGAATTCCGGAGCTTTTTGTTCTATTCGCGAAATTTTCATAATGCATTTTTAAACATTGTTTTCGGATACCATCTTCTTTTTAACTGCCATATTTGCTTCCTCCATGCACTCTTGCAAAGGGAAATGTTTGCAACACAGTTCACAACAAAGAGGTAATATTTTCTGCCCGGTCCTTCTCATGCTCAAATATGGTCTCTCCATAGATTTTAAATTCTATGGCCAATATGAATTCCAATAAATATGAATTATATTAACGCGTAAGATAAGTTTTCCTCCTAAATTTTTGCAGACATAATTATCAATTTTATATCACTTAAACTACTGGATATATCATTCTTATTGGGTTTAATATATTAAACAAATAAAAACCAAATCAATGGTATTATCCAACGAACCACGACGTGTTAAATTAGAAATAGAAGGAAAACGTATAGAACAGGTCATGAAATTCAAATATTTAGGAATATAAATTAATAGCAGCAACAGAATAACAGATGAAATCCTCCATCAAGCAAATAATACAAACAAAATATCGGGATGTTTATACAATAAGTTTGGAAAAATAAAAATTTAAGAATAGATACAAAAGTAAGAATTTACAAATCTGTCATAAGACCAGTTCTAACACATGGTTGTGAATGCCGAACAGAAACTCAAAAAAACAAAACAAATCAATGAAACAATCGAAATGAAAGTTTTAAGGAAAATCGTAGGAAAATCGCTGAGAGAGAAAATTCGCAGCTCTGTCATTAGAGAAGAATGTGAAATTGAACCTATTAAACCTCTGGATAAATTATAGAAGACTAAGTTGGAGCGATCACATAGATAGAATGGAGAACAGTAGACTAGTGAAGAAATTACGTAACTGGACACCTCAGCAGAGAAGGCCTTTAGGAAGACCACAACTACGATGGAAGGACGTCACCATACCTCGGACCTGTAGTGAATGAACACGCAACAAGCTGCCAGCTTTCATGCGTAGAGGAAGAAGAAGAAGAAGAAGAAGGATTAAAAATACACAGATTTACATTTTTTTTAGAATAACACCGCCAAATTCCCAATAACATTGAAATCTTGAAATTTTAAAACGAATTTTCCTTAAAAATAAAACAATTTTCACGGATCTCTAGTAATGCTGCTTTCAATAAAAAATTCTACACAAGTGTGTTGTGGAAAATTTATTGTCTTTATAATTCTGTAGTGTTGAGTCAGATTTAAGAGAAATTATCTACAATTTCTGACTTTTAAGCGAAGAATTCATGATTTATATCCTATCCAACTGAATCATTTTCCAGTGGTGTTTGCCATCCAACATAATACCAGTTTCTATTTTTATGAGAAGATGTTTGTCATCAAATGCCATATTACTATCTGTTTTAATGGTAAAAATTAAGTACATAAACCTTGACCCATTTTCAAAGGTATTTGTCATAAAACACCAAACTATTCTATTTTTAACGCGAAATATTAAGCAATATAAACCATGATCCTATAGTTATGAGTTATCTATCTAAGATGTTTGTCATCCATTTTCTGATTTTTCATTTGATTTCGATTTTATTATGTATACCAATAGCTTCTATGCCCTTGGACTTTTTTCTCGAAGTTTGGTTATTAAGTAAATTCAGACGACAATTTATAGAAGACTGCTTATTCATTATGTAATATATTAAGATAATACAATTTGGAAATATCCACAGAAAAGGCAAACATATTTGGTTTTGTTAGGACAGAATACATCAGAGTAAAACTAATTATAAACTATGAAACATTATAAAAATGCCATGAATTGAATTACTTAGGCTGAAAAATCTCATACTAAATTGCAAACGATTTAAAATGCAAATTACGAAATGTCTCCAATTATTGGTACAATTTAACAAACTATAATTAAAAAGTGAGAAAGGATAGTACTTTGAAGCTATATAAAATTTTATTTTTATACGAGTAAAAAAAACTGGATTCTAACTACGACACAGGAATCATGAAATTATTCAGATCTTTGGCTGGATACGCTCTACTTTACCACAAAACAAATAAGTCTATTCGCCAGGATTAAAAAATCTTAAACATTAGCATCATCAGCATCAAGGATTAGATCTTCAGGTCTATTCCGATCTCATGTCAGAATTGGTCTGCCCATCTTTTACTGGATCTTCCTACATTTCTTCGTCCTAGTTGTCTGTAGTGAAGGATCTGTTTCGGAATTCTGTTGTTATCCGTTCATCTCTGTATTGTGCAATCCTATCTAATAGCTTGAATATAGCATCAAATCTCATTGTAAAAAAAAACATCTCAAATGAAATAATAATGATAATAATAATAATAATAATAATAATAATAATAATAATAATAATAATAATAATAATAATAATAATAATAATAATAATAGCTTTATTTTACTTGGCAGAGTTAAGACCTTAACCAAGTTAAGAAAAATACAAAAATGATTCTTACATCTAAGTACAAAAAAAAAGTATTACTTAGTTTGCCTAATAATATAATTATTATTTACAACATATTTTGATTTAATCTAGATTTAAGGAATTAAATGTAAAATGTACAAGATAGAAAAATGGGGAAAATACTATTAATGCCACAGAATAAATTTAACTCTCCACAAAAATTAATTATTTAACAGTAGGTAATTTTATAAGCGTGAGTAAAAAGTACCAAGTGTGCGGCAATCCCTGATATCTTGTGGAAGGAAATTCCAGGAGCGGGCAGAGGCTACTATGAAAGAAGTAGAATGAGAGAAGAATACAGATTAAATTGTTATTCGCATTTACAACATATGCAACCAAGACGAATTCCATTGCAATTATATAGGCACAGATGATAGACTAAGAGAAGAATTGGAATATATAAAGAGCGTTGGCGAGAGTATGTAGATAAATTCTGAGACGAAATGGATCAAATGGTCCAAACCATGAAAAGTCTTTTGATGAACAATTTCTGAACCCTTAAGCAAAGTTCGCTGAAGTTTAGTTGTGACGGTGGTACCAGGCTGTTATGAAAATATTCTTCCTCTTATCGCTGTGTTTAACATTTTTAAGGTGATTGTACTTGAGGTTTGCATTGCAGCTGAGACGGGACCAATCGATCCCTTGGGCGGGGTCGGCACGTGACCCAGGGGAAGGAGGACGAAGCATATTTGGTGATTAAATATAACTCCAGTTTGTTTCTTCCTCAGCGCTATCTCAAAGAACACATTGCACTTTGCCGGCCTCGTTTTCAAAATACTTCCCAAGGACAATACATATAGGATTACCATTGATAAACAGTAGGTTGCTGTCAGTCATCAGTCAATATCACTAATGCCCCGTTCACTTCTGTACCTTACATACATTTAGTAGTGTTGAATTAAAGAAGTAATAATATTAGTATTAATTTATCATTTAATCAATTGAGTTTGTGTTTACTTGATGAAAATCCATATCTATTAATTGAATAAAAATAAAACTTAGTTTTATTTGATTTTCATATTTATTAAGATATATTTCAGTGACAGCTGTTTCGGTACACTGTAACTTCTTCAGACATGTTAACAAATTATGAATTGTGTTATTATAGTACATATCAACTGATCTAAGCAACAATACAACAATAATTTATTTACTTTTGTTAATTTAACAAAGGTGATTCATTCAAATCAAGTTGAGAATTTAACAGTTTATTACTATTTTTCAATTTATTTATTTCTTCAGCCTCAAAAAGGTCCAACACCTTACCCTTATTACAAACATGTAAAATTTCAAAATTTAAATCGAAACAATTATTAAATTGAAATAGATGGTTAGGATATTTTGAATATTCTAAATTTCTGTTGTACGCTCTCATGTGTTCCTTTATACGAGACATAAAAGGTCTACCAGTTTGTCCTATATAGACGTGTACCGAAACAGCTGTCACTGAATTATGTCTTAATAAATACGAAAATCAAATAAAACTAAGTTTTATATTTATTTAATTAATACATGTATTATTTAACGACCCCTTTAACAGCTAGGATAATTTATTGCTGTCGCAAGGAGTAATAGTAATTTCCTTCTTTTTTTGTTTATCTTGCAAGGGAACTGTCAACCATTGAATTTTTTTTCGAGAGAAGCGTTGTGATATACAAAAGTCGTGTCCAAGAAAAAATCTGCCGTTTTTAACTGCAATGCACTAAAATCCAGCGCCAGTTCTCTCATTTAAACTACAGGGAAGTGTTTTTTTAAAATTAGGAATATTCCACAATACAGTGTTTCTCCTTCAACCCAAAATGATTTGTCGCCAGAGGGTCCTGTCTAGAGCATCTTCTTCTATCAGATCTCTAGCTTCCATACTTCTCCTCACTCCATCCATCCAACGTTCTCTAGGTCTGCCTCTTCCACTTCTTCCATTAGCTTTCCAACTAAGGATCTTCTTTGGTATTCACTCTTCTTCCATTCTTATGAGGTGTCCATACCACTTCAAACGTTTTCTTCTATTTTTTCCAATATTTTATTTATCTTGCATAATTTTCCTTATTGTGCTTATCCCTTCATGAAATTCTTGTCGATCGCCTCCAAAAATCCATTTCTACTGCTAACATGTTATTGGCTTGTTTTCTACTTACCGTACTGTCCAGATTTCGGACTCATATAATAAAATGCTTTGTAACAGAACTTAAAATATAATTTTCTTCGTTCTGTATATTATGTTTCTATTCCAAAGCACTGAGTTCATCATACCAATGATTATTCTTCCATCAGTTATATTCCTTTCAATTTCTGTAGTTGAATTCTCATTTTTATCTAAAATAGATCCTAAATATTTATATTTTTTTAAAATTAGCATTACATATTCTTCCTATAGGGAAGTAATACAACACCTAAATTAGTAGATTGGTTAACCCTCCCTGCATGCCGTCCTCGTCGCGTTTCGTCTCAATCCACTACCCTCTTACTCATGCAGGGAATCTATCTGCTTCATACAGTGGATTGCCATTGCTGGATTCTGGCTTCGATTTCTGTGCTTTGCAGTTAAAAACGGTAGATTTTTGACACAGCCTTGGTACAATACAACGCTTCTCTCAGGGAGAAATTTCAAGGTAGGTTTCAGCATCAATGGTTGCCAGTTCCCTCGTTGGTTTAATTCTCCATTTATAGGCTAAGTACTTTCACCTTCCCGGATCTTAACAGGGACACGACCTGGTAGCAAAGAATTTTAAACTCTGGATAAGATACATACTTTCTTGACCATACAAGAACATAGATGAACTCTTCTGATGTTCAATTTAATACCGTGGTCACCTTCAAGAAAACACGAATATTTTAAGGCACTGCACACCAATCTCTCATGCTTAATACTTGTGCTAGACATGGATAATATGACGGAGTGATTATGATTACCAGATGGTATTCAGGCACTATATTGGCCTCAAAATCTCAACTTCAAAAACTACAATTATAGCTTTTTCAGGACAAAGTGCCAGTCGAGCAAAAATAGTAATCAATAATTAAATAAATAGAACAGATAGCACACTTTAACTATCTTGGTTCAGATATAACGTATAGCTACGAATGGGATATACATAATAAATTAAACCGATATCAAATGATGTGCGGCACCATAAGAAGAACTCTCCGAAAGACTCGAAGAGAAACTCAGCTCAGGTTTAATAAAATTATGGCTGTTCCTGTTCTTTTATATGAATCTAAATCTTGGGTACTTACAAAAAAGATATCTCACACATTCAAGCAGCTGAAATGAATTTTTTAAGATCCGTAAAAGATGTACACGCATGGATAGATTACACAATGAATCAATAAGAAATGAACTGGAGATATTTTCAATAGTCGATAAACTAGAAGAGCACAAATACCAATGGAAAGAACATTTAGACAGAATGGACAATACAAGATTACCCAAAAATATCAACACCTACAAACCACATGGAAAAAAAGATCTTTGGAGCGGCCAATAAAACGATGGACTTGAGACCGGAACAGGTCGCATTGACCTAATCCTGGAAAGGAAGAAGAAGAAGAAGAAGAAGAAGATTCCCTGAACCCAGGAAGCCTGCCTTGACTTGTAATCGAACCTGGGTCCGCTGCGTCCAAAGCAATGGCGTTATCCTGTAACCACAGCGGTGAAAAAAGAGTAAAATTAACAAAGACTTAGGCCTAAATGTAAATAAATACAAATTTAGTAAAACACATGCCAGTTATGAAAGGCATCTTGGAATATATTCGATGATCTTCCTGAGAGAATGAAGAATCATCATGTTAAAAAAAAATATTTAAAACTCACTAGTGATAATGAATATTGCAGCATTGATTAATTTTGATATCATAGTAATTAATATAAGAATTGACGTTAAACGTTGTAGGCCTCTGTTATGTTTCTGAGAATAAAATAGCATCAATCTAGCCTATTAATTCAAATCTGGGGGCGAAAGAGCTGATGAATTATGTCAGACACCCTTATTTCAGATATGGAATTCTTTTACGTCCGAAAATATGCGAAGCGAGACCCGTGGCTTTATTTCCCATCAGAATGAATCCTTACTCAAGATATTTGCGCTTATAATCCCATCGGTCGGGTTTAAACCCACGAACCATGGAACCGGAAGCGAGGATGGTAACCACTAGTAGGGTAGAATTGCCCATATCGCACCACTTTATAGATAAATTATTATAACTACTTAAAAAAAACATATTTACCAAAAAAAATTGCAGGATAATCTTGACATCTTGTCTTCATATGTAATTTTTCTCAAAATGTTTAATCATGAAGAATTGTTTTATAATAAACTTTACAAAATGATCTACAACTGATGCCATTCAGGAAACTGTTGCCCAAATCGCACTCCAAGTTGCTCAAATCGCACCTCCTTTAAATAACCTTAATAAAAGAATTTTAGATCATGTGGACCACACTTTAAATAGGGGCGAAATGATTTTCATCTGTTAATTTTTTAATACGAAGTAAGATAACGGCAAAAATCGACATGAGCACTACAATTAGGCAATTAAAAAAATATATTTATTGTTGAGGGAATATAGGCCTAATCTAAATTTTAAAATTATTTTAACACCCACACTAATCTGTTGAGATGAAAAGGTCATACTGTGTAAATGGATAATAGGGAATACGATATTTAATATTAAATAGCCTATATCACTTCTCACTCAATGTCAAATTAAATTTGAAGAGGAAAATATATGCCTAAATCCGGATTTGAACTCAATATCTCTGGTTCTGTACACCAGTGCTTTAACCGAGACCGCTAGATGGCGTTAGTGAAACAAATTTTCACTGTTACTTGGCGCACGAAAATCGTATTAGTACAAGAGAAAAATCTATTTTTAAATCGTGGTGCGTAATAGCTTAAATCGTTAAAGCACTGGTGTACAGAACCAGAGATATTGGGTTTAAATCCCGATTTAGGCATATATTTTTCTCTTCAAATTTAATAGAGAATACGCATAATAATATCTGTGTTTGTTGTGTAAATGGTGTTTAGTGCAAAATGAGCTGAACTGAGTTATCATTGCCGTATACCATGTTTGAAAAATAAATATGATTTGTAATCCCTTTTTTTTTTAAAGAAAGGATGAAAGTTTGAACTTAGCACATTTTACGCAAAATTTACTTAGACTTAAAGTCCTGGTGGATAGTGATGACGTTGTTGACTAGAATAAAATAGAAATAAGAGCAACTGGGAAGACGAGATGCAAGAATTGGAACAGATTTGCTCGGGATATAAAAACTTGCCGACATGTGTGCTTCCACATGGGCTGGTAGTCCCAGTAACACTGGTCAACATGATTTTTGTCTCATGAGTACCAACAGTTGTACTTAATGCAGTTTTTTATCGTGTTTTCAAATATGTATTCGGAATTTCTCCATCGCCCACAGTTTTTTATAATTCAGTTTCAATTAATGGATTTAAATAATTATTTTTTTAATAAGCGTTTTTTCGTCCATTTATCCATTGAGCGCTGAGCACGGGGAACACTTTCATCAGGAAATTTCAGCTATGGAAAAGAGATATCAAGGCAAATGGAATCCTATTATGCTGGCCGATTATTGTTGGACCATCAAGAGGGATGCTCCACAGGCGAAATATAGCAGAAATCGTCATTTCTTACTTTCTAGGTGAGTCCGAATGTTCGAATATTGTGTAGTTACGAATGTAGAAAATATTAAAGTGTTTGAAATTGTAAATGCCTGTCTCTCGGAAACCTTGTGTGATGGAGAAAAACCGATATCATATTTGAATTCAGGAGAAACAATACTATCAGAATCACATATTTTTCTTTCTGAGACAAAAAAAAGTTTACATATTGTTGCTCAGTGTAATGTGTAATGCTTAGAAGGTCAATTTAGACTTAGGGTTTTCTTACGAGCCTGAAAATCTTCAGAGTCGGGACTCAAGGCTTAAAAACCCTTCCATACTTCTAGGTCTTGTCCCTTGGATTTTTCCATCCTAAAAAACGTTTCGGCCAGATTTGAATCCAGATTTGAACTTAATCACTAGATTACCATGAAGTACCACGTTCAATGTGACCTAGATGCTTTTTTTTTCATGATTTTTGCTCAGTCGTCAAAAGTTCCCGGGTTAGTACATCACTACCATGATCCATTATATCATGAATAATTTCCCAATTAATTAAATTGAGTATAAGTTACAATTCCTCAAGACATGTTGATACTGTATATATATTAGGGTTATAACTTTTTGGACTTTTGTGAAATAAAATATTTGCTGTGCAATGAATTGCTGAACTTTTACTTAAACCAGTTGAAAAAGGCCTCCATTTCACTGAGCTTCAAGAAAAGGTCACCCCCAAATATATTTATATATCAATATTTAATATTGATTTGGGGGTGACCTCTTCTTGAAGCTCAGTGAAATAAATGCCTTTTTCGATGGTTTTAAGCAAAAGTTCACCTATTCATTGCACAGGAAATATTTTACTTCACAAAAGTCCAAAAAGTTATAAGCCTAGAGCGTCCTAGAGGTTTATAACTTTTTGGACTTTTGTGAAATAAAATATGTCCTGTGCAATGAGTGGGTGAACGTTTACTTAAAACTATCGAAAAAAGGTCTTCTATTTCGCTGAGCTTCAAGAAAAGGTCACCCCAAATATATTTATATATCAATATTTAATATTGATTTGGGGGTGATCTATTCTTGAAGCTTAGTGAAATGAAGGCATTTTTCAATGGTTTAAGCAAAAGTTCATCCATTCATTGGAAAGGAAATATTTTATTTCGCAAAAGTCCAAAAAGTTATAAGCCTAATATATATACACCTTGTACGAGTATACAAAACCTACTGGTATACACTCAAAATATTATACGCAAGTTTACCAAACGTTTAAGCGTCGCAAAAACTAAGATAATCCACATTGATTGGGAATCTAAAACGTTCCTCTATTCTCCACTCTACCCTACTCTAATTATTTTATTGTATTTTGTAATTAAGTATCCGATCACAACAAGATTGTAACCTTAATTTTTTCCACATTTGATTTGTACATGAAGAAAAATGTCCCATGTGCTATTTACTACATTTTCAGACGTAAAATTCAACTTAAAAAAAAATTTCATTATTGTTCTGGGCGACTATGGTGTTAGAGATATAATATTTATGTAAGCAAACAAGGGAAGTAAGTAGTATATTACCAGTCGAGGACGTGTTTGAGCCCGAGCTTCAGCGAGGACTAGTAAATAAGTTCGAAACTAGTAATGTACTTCCCGAATGTTTAAAGTGGTCCCCTACAGTCCTCAGGAGGCCCTTGGGGTAGTAGGAGGTTAAGGCTCCCACTTTTTCTTGACAATCGGCACTTGATGTCAGCCGGATTGTCAGCCCTGCATGACGGCCGCCTTTACCCCCAGAACAAGCGTCTGGTACTCATTTCCGTTAGAGGCTGAGTCGACCCCGGGGCCATATTGCCGCCAGAAGGTTTGGGTCAGTTTAAAAATCCTGACCCCCACCGGGACTCGAACCCTCGACCTTTGCGTATGTAATTTTATTCACTCTTATACTAACAATTATATTTTATTTTTATATTTCATGTGAATTTATTATCTTAGTTTGAAGAGTTCAATTTTTGATAGCAAGGGAATGTTTGTAAAACAACTGCAATTGTTTATTTTTGTCTGAATTAGTGGCACACATTTGAAATAACAGTTTCAGACTGCATATTAATCACAGATATGATTAATTGTGATGTAGAGGAAGTGGCGAATACATTTGAATTATCAAAGTGAGAAATACGCGTGATACAATAAAATTGTATTGTAATACACAATTAAGTTTTAAGCAGGTAACACTTTTACATTATTAATTAAATCAAATACTTTTCTTCCCTAGGGAAGTAACTTGAGCAATATTATGTCGTTGTCAATGGATATCAAGGCCTCGCTGGTAAATTTAACTTACTTCTCTAAAAACAGAATAATAATTAGGCCATATAGAAGCGAAGAAAATTATTATCATAGATTATGAAGTTTATATTAATTTGTTATTTAAGATTTTTTTATAATATCAACAATTACTAACTAACTCTAACTCACTGGCACTATCGAATCCGTAGGTTCATGGCGCGGACATAAGCTCTCCGTACATCCCTATCCTGAGATAATGTTTTCCAATCATCCCCTGTATAATCTATTTCCCTCAAACCTTAATTAATGCTATTCTCCCACCTCATTCTTAGTCTACCAACTGGGCGTTTTCCCTCTGGTTTTCCTACAAGAAGCATACATGCATGTCATTCATTCCCCATTCGTGCCACGTGTCCTACCCATCGCAGTCTACGAGACATAACTGTTCGTATAAAGGTCATGTAGTTCACTGTTATGTATACACTGTTTTCTTTGAGAGTGTATTTTGTTATAAATGAGTTAGTTTATTTTATTGAATGGGAAGTTGTCATTGATGACCAATAGTTTTTAATGTAACTACTGGTCTATTAATTTAATATATGAAATTAAATAGTCGTAATGAGAACATTGCAATAAGTTTGTTGCAAAATTTCAAGCGCACCCTGTATTGAAAAAGAAAACACGTGTGATGTGTTGAAGTTGGTGAAAGAAGGCGATTTGACTTCGGTAACTCAATCGCCAGAAAATTACAGGGAAGGAAAACGTCATGTAAAGGTGAATTGCCTTCGTATCGACAAATACAATTGTGTCCATTACGTAAACATTTCATCGCATGCAGGCAAATTATTTTTTTATTTCCCAGCATTTTTGTGCTCAAACGATTAGATAATGAATAATAGAAGAAGTCAGCTTTTTTACGTTCATTGAGAAGAAGATGTGTAATCTATTTTTACCTCGTTTATTCATAACTGGACAAAACAAATTATCACTCTTTATTTATATAAAAACGAAATTGTTGACTTTTACTATATCGCTTGATTATTAATTCGTATTTATATTATACAAGCTACTAAGAAATTGGGACTAGAAGTAAACATAAATAAAACTAAGTATAGGCCTATGTTCCCACATACAAATAGATTATATAAATGAAATTGAGAGTTAACGACAAATGAGATTTTGAAGAAATTGCTGAATTAAAATACATCATCATCATAGTACATTCACGAATTTAGGCTATTTGTTGACCTGTTTCGGCCTCAAGAGAAACACCATCCAGAAGTCTTTTGAGTGGACGTCCTGGTCTTCTTCTTCCTGCAGGTTGATATCTTAACATTTGTTTGGGTATCCAGTGATCTTCCATTCGATGAACATGTTGCATCCATCTTGACTTATAATCATAAATTTTGTTTTCTAAAGGTTCCATGTGTAGTTCTTCTAAGATGTCTTAATTTTTTTGCAGTCCTCCAAAGGTATCTCATTTCAGCAGATCTAAGTCTCTGTATATCCTTCTGTTTCAACGTCCATACTTCGCTACCATACAAAAGAGTTGGAAGAGCCAGTGTTTATACACTTTAAAATACCTAACAACAATAATTACAAATAGGAATGATATGTAGAAAGAAATTTAACACAGGCTCAATTCTGGAAAAGCGTGTTATTATGCATTATAGGGACTATTGTTATCCCAACTTCCCTCAAAAAAATTTTAACTTAAAATATATAAAACTGTTATTCTTCCAGTTATATTATTTGGATGCGAAACGTGTGCTCTTACATTAAGGGAAGATAAAATATGACGAGTTTTTGAGAATAAAGTTCATAGGAAAAAATTTGGGCCAAAGAGAGATGTTTAGACAGGTGAATGGAGAATGCTATTTAACAGTGAGCTACAGGCCTATCAGCTTTATAGGAAACCAGATATAATAAGAACAGTTAAGTATTGTATACTAAGATGGGCAGGACGTATTGCACGAGTGGAGAGTGGAAGAGGGGTATGGAAGAATCTTGGAGGAAAACCAGAGGGAAAACGCCCAGTTGAGAGACCAAGAAGTACGAGATTTCTGAGCAAAAGTATTCGGCATTTTCACGCCCATCTTTAAATTGCGATGGTAATGATTTCAGTTGTTAAAGAGATTTATTCAATAAAATACAATACAACCACACTATCGAGAAATAACATATCCCTACATGTGTTCTCGATCGAATATCTTATTACACTGGTCAACAGTGGTTTTGTTGCCCTTGATATAAGATTAATTTCGGATATATTTATGCTCACAATTCATAAAACTATCAATGATTTTGGAAGATTTGCTCTGTTTTTTAATCTTTATTTTCATTTTGCACTATAAAAAAGGAAAATATGAAAAAAATAACATATATTTATAATGTCAATTGTTTTTTGAAAAATTGTATACACCGACGTAAATAGAAAGAAAAATGGTAATAAAAAATTCCGGGCTATGTGGCCGTGGTCTATAACTGGCGTTTCTTCCAGACGTTTCTTCCAGACGTTTCTCCCTCAACTGCATTCGCAGTCGAGTCTACGACAGGGAAACAACAGCTGGAAGCGCTCGCCACTGAAGATGCCCTCCGCAGTTGAGGGAGAAACGTCTGGAAGAAACGCCAGTTATAGACCACGGCCACATAGCCCGGAATCTTTTATTACAATGATTACCGGCCGCGAAAGCCTGCATTCCACTAGAAAGAAAAATGTCGAAAACCCGTTTTATACTTCAGTGAAACGCCTTTTGTAAGATTTTCTTCTATAATTTTTTGAGCACATTCAGCACTTTCATAAATATATTCGTAAACTGTGCACTTAATACACAGAAATTCGCAGAGATATCCAACGCAAGAAAAAAAATTGTACAGCTGTGTTATCTATTCTTTTGTCATTTGGCTACAGCTCTCTGGAATTATTTATATCAATGGCTGACACACAAACAGTTAAAAATATGGCACTGCACACTTATTTTAGACAGAATAATGTCTGAAGGATCCACACTAATAAAGTAATTTTTAGCCATTATATGTGTATTATGTAATGTATGACAGAAACAATTAGTAGTTTTGTGAATAGCCTATGAAGTTATTTTTTAATTGAGTCTGATTCGCAGCCGCGGTGGACTAGTTGTTATGCTCCTTGCCTCTGGTCCCGAGGGTCGCGGGTTTAAATCCGGCCGGGGACGATGAATTTTTTATGATGCAAAAATCCAAGGAACATGTCCACCGGGAGGGACTTTAAGCCGTGGGTCCCGAATCTGAAGATTTTCAGACTCATAAAACATCCTTAAGCCTGAATAAAAAGGTCTCTAAACAAACTTCACCGCATTTTCCCGTCCTAGATGTCAGAATGGTTTCCTAGATGTCAGAATGAGGCGGAACGCTGACCACAGGCCACTCCAATGACATCTATATGAAAACAAGTGAAAATAAATTAGTATGATTAAATTTCTTCCCTGTAGGGAGAGAGCGCCTAAATCGCATTGAGGGAAATAAGGGCTTACAAAAAATATGTGTATTATGCAATGTATAATGACAGAAGCAATTAGTAGTTTTATGAATATGAAGTTATTTTAGAATTGAGTTTGATTCTTAGGCGTGCTTCTAGTTCATTTACCCGTACCATTCGGCAAATATTCCAGCATGCATGTGTGGCGTGCAGTCTGGACAGGAAGTTGAAGGCGGAAGTTAAAGACCAACGAGTAGGCTGATGTTTATTACAATTCATTTGCGTCCAAAATGAAATCTTGTAGAAACTTGAACTCTTAAATGCATGGTGTGTCGGTCTTTATTCCCTTAGGCCCGCTGTGTTTATTTGGTATTTTAAGAATAATTTTTCCCCAATTCATTTCTTTTCATATTTTCAACAATTGATTAGCCGCCCAGAACAAGGGGTAACTATGTTTTTTTCGAGGTTGATTTTTATAAGAAAGGTCCCTCGCCATTAACATTTTTTTTTGTATGTAAATTTTAACTCGGGTAAAAAATGAGTATTAGAATCTTGTTTTGGGCAGCTATTCTATTTTAATTAATTTGTTATTTTAATTCATCATTTACTTAGGCGACAGACGAGAGCTTAGAAAAATATTGTTAAATCGTTGTTTTCCCCTTTACTCCTAAAACACTACAGTCGCAAGTTTCTAATGCTTTCAGTCTGAGTAAAATCGTTTGATAATAAATAGACTAAGTAATTGATAATACGATAAATGGATAAATAGATATATATATTAATTTTGTGCTTCACTATATTTACATGAGTCTAGAATCCTTATATCATTATATATCATTATATATATATATATATATATATATATATATATATATATATATATTTGCCTTCAATGTCAAATGTCAAAAATATAGTTATAACATCTACACGTGAATTTTTGTTTAATATTTCCGTCAAATGTAACTGAATTAGTATGGTTGAATTTCTCCCCTGTAAGGGGAAACAGCCTAATCCCCGTTGAGAGAAACACGTGTTACAAGAAGAAGAAAGATTACTTACTTACTTACTTACTTACTTACTTACTTACTTACTTACTTACTCACTCATTCACTGGCACTATCGAACCCATAGGTCCATGGCCGCGCGGACATAAGCTCTCCATACATCCCTATCCTGAGCTAATGCCTTCCAATCATTCCCTGTATAATCTACTTCCCTCAAATCATAGTTAATGTTATTCTCCCACCTCATTCTTGGTCTACCAACTGGGCGTTTTGAGAAGAAGAAAGATTAATCTTAAAAATTATAAGAATTTTAGTGTTATTGTAATTAAATTTATTGAACAAATAAATTATTACATAAACCCTAAATAATCAAGTAAATATTTAAAATTGTAAATAATACGCTGGTTGGTATATTTATACAGGTATATTTACGTGTTACAACATGTTGACCACATGTCATCCTTACACCGGCTGGATGATCGTCCACATGTGAATGCGAGGCCATCAACCGAATGTAGACCAAGAGACATTAGGCCTGTCGTGGCATAGAGAGTCACTTGTTATAATACTAATAGAATATCTTCGCTGGCTTCCAGCTAGTTACATTTTAAATATTTGAACTTTCAGTTTTTATCTCTGAGACAATTTTTTATTGGTAAGTCAACGTCGATAAATATTTAAATCTTATATAATAACGTGCTTGTGAATGTACTCAAGAGACTAGGTTTCGAATCCGATTCTGTTCGTTGGAGAGCGAGTATTTAAGTTTATATTAAAAGTGTTGGTATAACGACTTGTTTCTCTTTCAACATAGCCAAATATAGGTCTGCTATATAGTTTCTCTCTCATATACAAACAGAGATAGGCCTATATATATGGTACACACTAGTGGTTATGTCACTAACGTATAAAATTTAGAAGTCTCAGGTTCAAATCCCAGTTGAGGCGTTTATTTTTCTTTTCGTGTCATATATATATATATATATATATTACAGGGTGTTGCAAAAAATACCGACAACGGGCGTGATATAGTATATTGAGATATCTTGATACTTTTTAATATGGTACCAATGTCCGCGAATTGAACCATTTTAAGTACCTGAGTTATGAAATCTCCTATTTTAAAAATGAAGATCTGTTTAACAAACTTAATAAATTTAATTATATATATGGCACAATTAAAATAATATTTAAAATCACAAGAATGGAAACAAAAGTAAAATTTTATAAAGCAGCGGCAGTCCCCTTATTATGGTAGTGAATTTTGGGTTTTAACTAAAAGAGAAGAGAAGATCATAGAAGCAGCTGAAATGAGATTTCTGAGAAATGTGGCTGGCTGCAAACTTCTAGATAAAAGAAGAAGTGAAGATATTAGAAATGAGCTAAATAGTTTTAAACTTTTAGATAAAATAAAAGAATCTAGAAAAAAACTGGAAAGAACATGTTCAAAGGATGAAAGATGATCGGATTCCAAAAATGATATTTAATTACAAACCAAGAGGAGACAGGAATATTGGTAGACCGTAAAAGAGATGGATTTAACTTTCTGAATGAGAATCTATGTGACCGGAACACATGGGCTTAATCCGTGATTGTTGTTGATGATGCCCGGAAATGATGCGTTTTCACACTATGACTAGTTAATTATGCCTCAAGACCATTGTTAGTTCGACGGATTTGAAGACTCATTACTTGACAACACGTCACAGATACGGAACATGTGATACATGGCTGCACTACGGAATGTGGCTGCAACATGACGTAGCTCCAGCTCACTTCGATGCTAATGTGAGGAGACATTTGAATACCACGTATCCAGGTGGATGGATTGGCAGAGGAGGACCAGTCCCATGAGCCCTCGAGATTACTTGGTCTTAACCCTCTACTTCTTCTTGTAGGGCGACATGAAACAGCCTGTTTTTATAGACTCCAGTAGAGTCATGTATGGGTCTTATAGCCCGAATCCACGCTGCTACAGAAATAATTAAAACCAGGCCAGGCGCATTTGAATGTGTGCGTCAATAACGTACACTGCCAATGTACTCTCTGCAATGGGATGGGAGGTGAATATTTTGAAAATTGACGTGACTGTGACAGTATTGTCAATTATTGAGTCTTGAAATCCAACTAATGGAACTCTTGAGAAGTTAGCTACTCATAGTGTAAAAACGCATCATTTCCGGACATCGGTACCTCATTAAAAAATGATCACGTATCTCAATACCCCAACTTCGTTGCAAGAGAGAGAGAGAGAGGAGAATAGAAGAGAGAGAGAGAGAGAGGATTGAGAGAGAGAGAGAGAGAGAGAGAGGAGAGAGAGAGTGAGAGTGAGATAGAGAGAGAGGGAGAGAGAGAGATTGAGAGACGAGAGGATTTATCAAATGACACATGGTGTTTTTAAAAAACAATTAACTGCTGGTTGATATTAACATATTACATAAATATAATATAATTGCGACACAATCGTGCAAAATTAATTATTGGGCGTATTGCGCTAAATATCATTGTACACTTTGGAAGGACCAAATTCAGATGATATCTTGTACACACTAGTCAGCAGCAGATGTACATCTGCAACTGTCTTAGATTTGATGGTAAGTGACATTCACACACACTTTGTGATGGAAGCCGTGGACTGCATAGCGGTTTATCTGGTGCCTTAGTTCCTTGTTTGGTCCACATCACCTCCTATCTATCATGGCAGGCGTACCGTAGAATTCTTCAGGAATGGCAACCCGCTTCTGGCTTCTCTCTTACATCTGTTGTTCGTAAGCTTTAGTGGATGGCAGGTAGTAGCGCATTCTGAGGTCTTCCAGGAAGAACTGTTCTCTTGCTAGTCCATAGATCAGTCTCGAGGGAGTGCATTTAGAGATTGCTAGAATTTTCTTTAGATAGGAGGCCTTGACGCTCTCCCAGATTTTTAAGTAATTTATCTTCAGATGTTCCCAAACTATCTTTATCCCATATGCGATTATTGGCATTATTTTTGCATTGAAGAGTTGCACAGCTGTGTCTATTGATAGTAGGGCAGGTGATTTTATTTCATTCATGGCTCTTATAGCCGCTGCTGCTCTTTCTCTTATTAACATATTAACATTATATATTTAGGAATATAAGTGATACATTAAGTTTCTTAAACATGCAATATCCCAATATCCCTTTTAAAACTGAAAGCATTTAGAAATAAGAAAATCTTACGTCATAGAGCTATGTCGTGTGCAAACCTATCAGTGCATAAACATATAACGTCTTTAATACATAGAATATGCATGTTCCTTTATAATTCAATCTGAATGTTTAGTTGCTAAAAATATGCTGTAACTTTAATAATTAAACCGAATAAAATTTATAAACGATTTTTTTATTATAGTTTTCGAAAATCTATGTAGTCTGCTTGCTATGCAGTAATGAAATTTATATTGTACTATTTTTATGAATGTTTTGTCTATAATAACATCTGTATTTGAAGTTAAGAGCTTATTTCAAGTGACGAGATATTCAATTCAGTTGTTTTTACGTCCTAACTAGGTCGCTCAGTGACCTTGATCTTAGAAGGATTCCCGAATCCCCAACACGTCACACAAACACGTGTGGTACGAGGTTAATGCCACTCATGATTTCTTAATATCGAAAAATGTAAACTTATTTTAGGGTAGTATTTTGAAATATTATTAAGTTGCTTATTTATTCGTTATATTATATAAATCCTTATTTCGTCATTAACTAATATCATACGTTCCTTCCATCAAAAAATAGACTATGCCTATATAGGTGTTGGGCTTAAACGATAGAATGGTTTAAGGAACTATTTTTTAGAACCATATTTAATAATTATAATAATAATAATAATAGCTTTATTTTACCTGGCACTGGGCAATGTATAAGCTATTAATCATCAGCATAATCATCATCATTATCATCATAGAAGCTTCAGACTGATATCTGCATTAACCCGAAAATACACCTCCCACCATCTTCTATCTTCTGCTTTATTTTTACATTCATTCATTTCCATTACCCAGAGATCTTGTCCATATATCCGACGGGAGACCTTCCAATTTTGCAATTATATATTTTATGTAAAGTTAATTTACTGCATAATTCTCAATTATTTGTTATTACTGTAATTTATTTAAAAAAACTTTATTTTAATTTCTCTTTGTAATAACTTAGCAAAATGTCTCTATCAAAAATGCATTCCACAATAATTGTGCATTTTAAAATATTTCATTTATTATTTATTATTATTATTATTATTAATAATATTAATATTATAATTATTATTATCATTATTATTATTATTATTATTATTATTATTATTATTATCATTATTATTAAAGTATGGGAAACATATCTAAAGGCTATGGAAAGAAGGAGATGGTAGAGGAGAACTGAAGATCGAGCTGAATGAACAATCATTCTGAAGGTGACTATACTTATTTACTCACTGGCACTATCGAACTCGTAGGTTCATGGCCGCGCGGACATAAGCTCTCCATACATCCCTATCCTGAGCTAATGCTTTCCAATCATTCCCCGTTAATCTACTTCCTTCAAATCATAGTTAATGTTATTCTCCCACCTCATTCTTGGTCTTCCAACTGGGCGTTTTCCCTCTGGTTTTCCTACAAGAAGCTTCCATGCATGTCTTTTATTCCCCATATGTGACACATGTCCTGCCCATCGCAGTCTACGAGACTTAACTGTTCTTATTACATTTGGCTTCCTATAAAAACCATGTAGTTCATTGTTATGTAGTCTTCTCAATTCACCTGTCTGTTCATCTCTCTTTGGTCCAAAAATGTTCCTAAGTATTAAGCACTAAGAAGGTGACTGACTATAACAGTTACTAAACTACAAGAGTTCCCGTTGGTGCTGATTGTTTAGCAGTTAATTGTTTTCCTCTGGTTCTGAAATTCGCGAGTTCAATCGCGTCTAGGGTAGATGAATTTTTAAGACCGTAAAAATCCTTTGGAAAGAAAGTAAAGTCGTGGGGCACGTGTTCTAGATTTAAGGTACGTAAAATAACATTAGACCTGAAAAAAAGGGCCCTCTGAGCTGAGTTTCATCGCTCTTGCACTCCCAGATTTGTATTACGACACTAATGACCAGAGATGTTAAATAGTGTCCTTAAATAAATTGCTAACTAAATGAATTGTATCCCAAGAAGAAGAAGAAGATGAAGAAGATGATGGCGATGAAGAAGAATATGATGACTACGATGATGATGGTGGTGATGATGAATAAGAGTAAGAAGAAGGTGGAGATTAAAATATTATATTTTTGATATAACAGAACTTGAAGGTGAAATGTTGCTGTACTTAACGATGCTTTGAAGGCTCGAGTAAATATTGTTATAAATAAACAAAGCATCATTATTGGAACCGGTCTGAGGGGCCCTGCCTAGTCGCGCGCTGATTCGAGAGATCCCTTGTGGAAGAAATTTGCTTACTGATTATCGCCCAGTAAATGGAGCCGGTGCCCATACCGCTTCATGAGTAATTAGGGTAGCTACGATACTTAGTGTTTCCCGATTAATATAAACTGGAGGACCCGTCTTGTTGACCACATGCTATACTGATTCTTCTTAGAGGATCTTCACTTATGTGCTTGAAGCTTCTAGGCGATACCAGCAGCCGGCTGGTAGGTCAGGCCTGTCGCGCCATGAAGATGGTGAATAATCATAGGTCCTGTAAAATTACGAGGGCGGATCGGAAAGTAACGCACAATAATTTTTTTTAAAAAGTTTAATAGTAAAAAAAGGAAAAAAATCACAAATGAACTTACATCTTTTACCTACTTTTCGACATAGTCACCAACTTTCTCAACACATTTTTCCCATCGTGTTACCAGTTTCAATATGCCCTGTTCGTAGAAGTCCGTTTGGTTGGAGTGTAGCCATCTGCGCACTGCTGATTTCACTTCCACATCTGTCTCAAAGCGTTTGCCGGCCAGGAATTTCTTCATGGGATCAAACAGATGAAAGTCCGATGGTGCAAGATCCGGACTGTATGGTGGATGCTGGAGCACCTCCCAACCGAATTCGGCGATTTTCTGACGAACGACAAGCAGCAACATGGGGGCGAGCATTGTCATGAAGAAGTTTAACGTTAATGTTGTGACGTTTGTCACGAATGGCACGACGCAACTTCACCAAAGTTTAATGTAGGCTGCAGCATTCACAGTGGTCCCGTGTTCAGCAAAGTCCACCAATAAAACACCATGCATATCCCAGAACACTGTCACAAGCACTTTCCTGGCAGATTGAGTCACTTTGAATTTTTTCTTTACTGGGGAACCAGCATGTTTCCACTCCATTGATGCCTGCTTTGTTTCGGGCGTGTAGTGGTACGCCCACGACTCATCACCTGTGACGATTCCTTCCAGAAAGTCATGTCCTTGTGCGGTGTACCGCGTTAAGTGGTCCAAGCTTGCCATCATTCGCTGGCCCTTGTGGTCGTCTGTCAGGTTCTTAGGCACCCAGCGAGCACTAACTTTACGGAATTTCAAATTTTCATGAACAATATCGTACACCGCACCATAGAAAATGTTGAACTTCTGCGATAAGGCTCGCAGTTGCACACGCCGGTCGTTCAGAATTGCCGCCTCAATGCCTCTGACATTCTGCGGGATTGCTGCTGTTGTCGGCAGGCCGGAGCGTGGCGAATCACTAAGGTTCACGCGTCCCTCTTGGAAGAATGTGCACCACCTGGAGACATTGCTACTGTCCATACAATCATCCCCATACACGCCACGCATGTCCCTGTGAATTTCACTGGGTTTATGCCCTTTGGCCCACAAAAATCGAACAACACTTCTCTGTTCCTCACAGGTGGACGACTGTAGCATGCGCGCCATCTTTGTTGCATAGTTCAAGCTTCTCTCGCAAGAGGTGCACCTGAGAAAAAAATACCATCTATAGTGAAAACTTCAAACTATATCTCTGTGAAATTTCAACATTCTAGCTGCAATACCAAGGCAGAAAAAAAATTATTGTGCGTTACTTTCCGATCCGCCCTCGTAAGTTTCCACCACAATGGCTTCTTTAACCCATTCGCCACAGAAAATGACGTACACTCACTTAACTCTGCTGTTATATATTTTGCAATATTCTGTACATCCATTGGCTGGTTTTCTTTTATTAACATTTGTGAATAGTAGAGGAATGTGTTTTGACCTTCACCCTTATTGTGATTTCAAGTACCGTTATCTTTCGTTCGTTTTGAATGTCTGAAAATAGTAAATTATAATTTATGGTGACTTAAATCCAGTTTCTGGGGAAATGCATTGTGCATTTAAACCTGAAGCGAATGGGTTATTTCCAGGTCTCTTCTATTTTTGTCTCTTATACTCATTTTTTTAAATGTTATATTCCAATACCAACCTTTTTCGTAACCCATCCTATTAACGCAGTTTAACCTCTCGCCTTTTAGGTGCTTCTATGTGCCACATACCAACCGAACCTTACTGTGGCATGACCTGTCAGGAGAGGGATTTTAACTAAAGATCACATACATATTTTTAACTATACAAGGCCATGGATGGCCTGCACGAATGAGTGATCTGCTCAGGGCCTCCTCCGAGACAACACAATATTTAGACGAAACACACCATTCACACATACTTTTATACTAAACATTGCAATTGTGATAATGATGATTATAATGGCCTGATAGTGTTCGGTGTCTGTTTGTGCTTTGAAATTTCCTGACATTTGTCTTACAGCTGAGGAAACCCCGAAAAACCTCATTATTTTTCGTAATCCCAGTAATGATAATACTTATTAATTATAGACTAGATCTTGGCGTGGTAGAGGGGCTCAATACCTGATGAACCAAACGACCAGGTCGGTCTGGCTTTTGCTAGCTTGCCGCCTGGTAAGAGGTGAAGGGAAGCGAACTAGTTCCAATGCGGGAATTTCCAACGACTTCAGAGGCGGAAGAAGAACAATTTGTTCTCAACGGCAAAGAAGACGGAAGAGAAAACCAGCAAAACGGAAGAGCAGTCTCTTTAACCGTGTATAGGTACCTGCTCTAGAGGAAGAAAACCTCGATCACAAATCACCTGGTCCTCTTGGAAGGGGGTTTTGCGGACAGGTTGGTAGCCCACCCAAGTAAAAAATATATTACTCGTATCTCTCAGAATGGACTCTTCTAGGCTAAAAAACAAGCACTTGTTGTACCAACCTGAAGGCTATAGAGATGTGGGACGTCCTAGAAGACGATGGAAGGATGAATTCTGAGAGCGGAACAGGCCGACGGCCTACCATGAAGATGATGATGAGTAAGTTAGCTTACTCATTAACATGTGGTAATGCATATAAAATAACTTTAGAACTATGTCACTATATTTTAATTTAATTGGACACATTTCGAATACAGAAATGAGAAATTTTGATTGATTCTTATAATAGCTTACTCCCACAAAAGTTATGCTTCTCTTTAAGTATACACGATAAGTATAATTAGCCTATGTTATCTTTCAATGTAAACTGATACAGCGATAAAAAACACACGCCATGTTTTTTTAGACATCGCTTTATTATTTGCGCGAATATTTATGTTGAAAATATCTGACCTACATAAACTCATATACTGGGAAAACTAAACGTTCTTCCTCAAATCTCTTATTAAGCTATACATTTTATTTTGTTTATTAATAAGCTACATTGTATTTAATCAAAACATTCGAAACATAGAATTAACACAGCACATTTAATTTTCTAGACTCTTATTATTTCCGAAGATTTGATGATTCTATTTCAGAAATATAAATATAAAACTATTTTTATTGTTTATACTTCCTTGATCTATGTATTCTAATGTCATTCCAATTTTCGTCTTCCAATTTTTCTTTGAGCTAATACCGTAAGTGGAATTAATGTGGTATCTTTTCAATTTACCCACCACTTCGGCAGAACCTTTACATAGATGATGTATTCTTGTATTGTGTACAGAAAGGAGTGTAGGATAAGTGTATGCTTATGCGTTTGTGTATTGAAAAGTGTGTTATATGGGGAATGACGATTGAAGAAAGGGTGCCGCTACGTAGCCTATTCCTGTCGAAAAGCACTAAGGAAACCTCCAGGATTAACGTCCCAATCCGACGGACGAATCACTATCAATAGTACCACATGCTTTTTCAACATACTGTATTGAGGAAGGACTTGCAATTTTATACAGTTATCTAGCACACAATCCACGATTAAACATTGTATATCATCACCTCTCTAACCTATACAATATGACTGCTTTTAGGTAAGCATAAATAATATACAAATTATAAAAAAATTCAAATATAAATATATTGGAAGTACAGTCATACGAGACTACCATATGCCTTTTCAACATACTGTATTGCGGAAGGACTTGCAATTTTATACAGTTATCTAGCACACAATCCACGATTAAACATTGTATATCATCACCTCTCTAACCTATACAATATGACTGCTTTTAGGTAAGCATAAATAATATACAAATGATAAAAAAATTCAAATATAAATATATTGGAAGTACAGTCATACGAGACTACCATATTCCTTTTCAACATACTGTATTGCGGAAGGACTTGCAATTTTATACAGGAATTTGGTACACAATCCACGATTAAACATTGTATACCATCACCTCTCTGACCTATATGACTGCTTTTAGGTAAGCATAAATAATATACAAATGATAAAAAAAATTCAGTACAGTCATACGAGACAAACTTGAAGAGTTCTTATAAAATAAGCTTATTATTTTTACTGTAAATAGATACTCCAAACAATAGTTATGGCCTCCTCATTAACGAAGCTAATAATCTATATTGTGTCTTATTGTGAGATGTTTGTTTTCATATTATTTTATTTTTAGGTTCTAGGCTTGAAACTTAAGTTCATTATTTATTTTAATAAACTTATATTTATCAATAATGCGATGTATAACAAAACATTTTAGTAACGCCTTTTATATGTATCAAAATACTATTCCCTTTCGAGCTTCAAGACATACCTTCTCAATCTTCTAACTTAATAAATACTCCTAATAGTATTAGGGCAACGACGTAAATTACTAAGAAATAATAATTTTATGAAATGGGAGAGAAGATATGGAAAACAAATATGATATCAGAAAAAATTTAAAAAAAACATTGATTATGGAAATTACACTCACGACTGTAAACCAGAAATTAGTAAAACAGTTACTGATTCATAATAAGTGTAACTTATTACAAAAATACCAAACTGTATATTATTGTTCTATGTCCAATTATATGAAGTATAAATAGCAATTGCTGTAGCAAAAGTTGGAAAATACACTGGTATAGCCAGTAGTTGCTGTCACTGGAGAATACCGTGATCATACCATTACGTCATTCCCCTCCCACAACACTGTCAACAGGGTGTGCCATATTACTTCTGTGAAATTACGTTTAATGTCTGTTTAGTAAATCTTCCAGCGTAATACCTCAGAGTGATATATGAAAAGAATTTAAAACACTCAAACGTATATAGCTACATATCGTGCACATCTGTAAATGACAAGTGAATGTGAGGCCAGGAGCTGGCTGACAGTTAAAGTCCTTTTAGACCTGTCGCGTCAGAGAGAGTGAGAGGGTGGAGGGGGGCTTAGTTAAAAATTGATGTTCCTCTGGGAAATAAAGGGCAATGAGAGAATAGCGAAAATATTTTTTTTAAAAATGTAACACAAAATAAATTAAACATTAGCAATCACATCTCATTTAGAAATGTGAAAATAAAAAGGAATAAATGGATCAAGGTCAAATCGTGGCGTTCATTTTGATAAAAATACGTATTTGGGCCCGGGTTCGATCCCCGGTCGGGGCAGTTTTTCTGGGTGAGGTTTTTATCGGGGTTTTTCCTCACCTGTAAGACAAATGTCAGGAAAAATGTTAAGGCCCAAACGGTCCCCGAAATCATATGGCCATCATCATCATCATCATCATCCTTATCATCATCATCATCCTTCATCGGTGTGGAAAGCAACGGGAAGCTACCACACCTACAATTCCTTAGTAAAGCTGCAAGCATAGCATGAAAATGATATGATTGCAGTGAAGGACCTGCCGTCGGGCAGAATTACTATGGATGGATTTATAATTTAAGGGACCAATACCGTCCACAAAAGGACGGATATAACCTTAATGGTAACCATAGACAAAGCCTAAAATAGTCTAGTATTTGTCATTCATATTTAGCAGAATCCGAGATAAAAAGATAAATTTAACGAGCAGAAAATAATTGATTCAGTATTGTTTAATGAGAGATAATGACATTTCTCCTGTCACATCTACAAAAGTAGACATCAGAAAAATAAATTTGGTGACCATGGGGATAACGAGTACAAAAACATTAATACGTGTACTAAAATTGTTTAAAGAATTTGTATATAGATTTTAATATATTTGTTAGTTACTCATAGACTATATCATTCCTATTTATAGGCGCTTTAACATCTAAAGTATCTCATCTACTGTCCTCCAACGAGTATAGCGCTGGGAGGTAGGGTAATCTTGCCATTGGGTTTTCTACTCTTGCAGGTAGTTTTTTTTTTTTTTTTTGTTTCTACAGCCGAGTCGAAGGGAAGTATTATTCATTCACAAATATGCAGTTTTCAGTTTGCGGTTTTCGTGACTGTGTCTTTCGTAAATAGGGCGAATGTTTTCAATATGATTGTACTTCCTTCCAGTATCCATCACCACACCACATTCCTTTGAGCGCTAAACTCGTCGGAGGAGGACAGTATTTATCTTCATCTTCATCATCAACAACAACAAGGATTGGCCTGTTCCGATCTCATTATAGGTCGAATTGGTCCTTCCATCTCTTCAATGGTCTTCCCAACATTCTTCTCCCTTTTGATTTAAAATTATACATTCTTCTTGGTATGCGCTGTTCATTCATTCGTGTTACGTGCTGAAGATAAGCATTTTTATAATATTTTATTCTTTCACAGAGATTAAACATATTAAGTTCTGTTCTTATATCTTCGTTTTTCTTTTTATCGGTCCTTTGGTATCCTGCTATTGCTCTCAACATCTTCATTTCAGCAGCCTCTATTTGTTTACTATCTGCCTTTGTTAATGTCCAGGTTTCACATCCATAGATAAGAGTATTTATCTTTAACCCTTAAGTTTGCAATGTATCCTACAGGATACATTGGTTTAATTAATTAATTTTTTAAATAAAACAATAGAAAAACAAACGAGTAAAAATTACTTAAATTTATCTTGAATTACACAATTTACATTATTAACTTACAGTATTATATGTTTTTGTTTTCACTGCGATCCGGTACATTTAAATAACTGGCAC